>CAXAMN010009557.1:1257264-1375801 GCA_963970005.1 Durusdinium trenchii
CAAGAGTGTCCCACAAGAGTGTCCCACAAGAGTGTCCTATAAGAGTGCCCCACAAGAGTGTCCTACAGGAGTATCCCACAAGAGTGTCCTACAAGAGTGTCCCACAAGAGTGTCCCGCAGAGTGTCCCACAAGAGTGTCCCACAAGAGTGTCGTACAGGAGTGTCCTACAAGAGTGTCCCACAAGAGTGTCCCACAAGAGTGTCCTATAAGAGTGTCCCACAAGAGTGTCCCACAAGAGTGTCCCACAAGAGTTTCCGACAAGAGTGTCCTACAAGAGTGTCCTACAAGAGTGTCCCACAAGAGTGTCCTACAAGAGTGTCGTGTAAGAGTGTCCCACAAGAGTGTCCTGCAAGTGACCCACAAGAGTGTTCTACAAGAGTGTCCCACAAGAGTGTCCCACAAGAGCGTCCTACAAGAGTGTCCCACAAGAGTGTCCCACAAGAGTGTTCCACAAGAGTGTCCCCAAGAGTGTCCTATAAGAGTGTCCCACAAGAGTGTCCTACAAGAGTGTCCCACAAGAGTTTCCTACAAGAGTGGCCCACAAGAGTGTGCTACAAGAGTGTCCTACAGAGTGTCCCGCAAGAGTGTCCTACAAGAGTGTCCTTTGGACATATTAGTTTTTCGATCGTGTTTGCATTCGGGTTCGTGGGTTCCATCTTTTTTTTTAATTTCTCAATAGTGCGCTGACCACACTGAGCCTGGATGAGGTGCTTCATCCCAAAGGCTTAGCCTTGCTGTGGGGGCGTCCCATCAGCGTCGATCACCTTGCGTCAGCGTCAGCGTCAACACGGTTTAGGGTTGAGAGTCCTCGCTTCTAATAGCAAGGCCAGGAGCCCCTAGTAGCTTCTTGATGGATGTGCATCACAGGTCTGCTTATGTGGAACTGGTGCTCCAAGATTGGCTCACGAAGTCTCTGAGTCGCACGCGGCCGCCGGCCAAGAAGATGACTCGTCGGGGTGATGGCCAAGTGAGAGAAAACGGCCACCCGTTCAGGTCGGGTGTGGCCTTTTCCCAGCCAACTTGTCATCACCTCAGTGATAAGAACTGAGCGGACGATACTGATGTGGGGGGATGATCAGGAACTCCGGCCCCTGGCGGTGTGCTGTGCTGCCTGCAGATTCAGATGGCGAGGCTAGGACTAGGACACAATGTGCGAAGTGAACAGGGTTGCCGACCTGAGAGGTGTAGGCCATTGTAACTTGATGCATTTTGTAGGCCAATGAAGGTCATGGGGCTGGTTCGAAGGAAACATATGGAAACAGTTTTGAGTGGACGCTTGAATACTAGGTTGGAGGCCATCGCTGGTAGTGTCGCTTATGTGGTTCGGATCAATCCACACCAATGGCAGAGGCTTTAAGTCCCCGTTCCAAGCCTGGAGGCTGAGCCATCCAGGGCGGCAGAAACAGAGCCAGTTAGTCAGGTCCCAAGAGCAGCGAACCAAAATGGGAAGAAGATGGAAGAAGTATAGATTACATTTGATTATGATTACCCTTTGACTCACTAACAGTAACATATGTAATATGGAAGTGGAAAACCATTTGTTTGTAGAGGAAAATGGTCTTCCCAGTGTCCCAGTGGCCATTGTCCATTTCCATGTTAGTGAGTCGGAGTGTAGGATTTGGTTGGACATCCTTCAAAGCTCGACTTCTCTTCGGCACTAAGGTCAGGGGTTTGGGGATGGAAACGTTGGACGGTCTGCTCCCTGTTCTTCCCGAGGTCACATTGGTTTAAGCTTTCCTTCTCTGGCCTTGCGCTAAGGACAGAAGCAGAGCACTTGAATGACAATGTCAGCGTGGAGCCCTCAGCATCGGCAGCACGGAGCAAACGTCGACACGCATGTTCACGTGGTGCCCCTAAACATTGTTGAATGATGTGAGGTTACCAGCACTTGCTCACCGTCACATCCTTCACCAGCGTGGCCGCGACCTGTTTGAAGAACATATCCAACAGCAGCACTCTGAACTTTTTTCCGTTGCAACCGCAACCCCTTGATAGGTGCCTTGCAACTGCAAAGACATCAAACTCTTTTTGAGCACCATGGTCATTTGACATTCACTTTGCTTCTTTGAAATGACTTCTTGGTGAGAGCTATTCTGGGTTTTGAAGACTTGACATCATGTGAAGGATCATTGGGCAGGTTGGACAGCCAGTCGACCATCGGATCCAAGGCTGGCGTCTTTGTTAAGATCACCTGGAAGAGAGATCTGTGCTGATCCGCCAGATGTGTTGAAGCATGAAGCTAGTAGTTAATTTTAATTCTAATAGCTTTTTGTTACTACTAGTAAGGCACTTGTTACTACTAGCGTGGCATGCTTGTGAGACTTGATGAACTATGAAAACACATCATGTCGAGCCACGGGACCACGCACAATATGTTTTGAACCGTGGGAGCCATCAGGACATCATCAGGACTGCCGATCTAAAAGTACATGCATGGAAGGCTCAAGCCTCTTCGGTTCCTGTGTAGATTCCTCCCAACGTCTACCATCAACCAGGATGGGAAACCAGCTCCTTGGTGGCAAACATTGAGCACATTGGCTTGGGCTCACCTGAAAAATGAATTTGAGGCACGGAACGGTGCGATGCGAGGCAAGCCTGAGAGGATCATTCAATGTACAAACGGCTCAACACAAGCTTGCACCTCAGTTGGTTGTTTGATGGGGTTTGCTTCCAGGGGCCTTCGGCCAAGACTCACCCAACAGCCTTCCCGGAGTACACCAAGCAGGTGCCTCTCACCCCGAAGATGGATCAGGAGTCAATTTTAGATTTGTACCATGCTTCAAGTGTTTCTATGGTGTTTTCGGAGTGTCTCACGCACGGCTACACGCAGGACCAAGGCTTCAAGAAGTATGACGGACCCGCAGGGCCATTCGCGGCCACTCGGCTGTTGTGGGCGGCTGAAGCGAGCTTGTCCCATCCAGCAGAAATGAACTATATAGTGGATTCTAGTGGATTCAGTGTTTACATACCTTTGGCATCCCCGGATTGGTTCAGACCTGCTTCAGCCGGCTTGAGTGAAGCCATCGGATCGCCCAACCCAAAAGAACAATTGGCAAGTTGTTGAACACATTGAGATCATTGTGACCAGGAAGCCCTTGCCAACAAGGTTGTTAAGATTTCCTTGGAAGGGAGAGATAGGACTTGGCTGGGCAGAGCTTTTCGCAGGCCGAGTTTGACCTGGCAAACCAGCTCAACATCTTCCCGCTGACCGAAGAACAATACAAAGAGTCAATTGCTCAGTCCTTTGAACGATACCTCAGTGGATCAATATAAGCGGTGTTGCCCTTTACCCCATTTTCCTGTGCCAAATCTTGCCCCCTAATCAGGCACTTCGCAAGTGCAAAGCCCATCCATGTGCCTGAGAAGCCTCAGTACTCCTCCAACTGGGAGCGTGACTTTGCTGAACGTCTGAGTCTGGCTAGATTTGGGATTTGACTTGGTGGGACAGAAATGCGCAGGCTGTAGTTTAATTGGAGAAAACGCAGAAGCCACATGGCTTGATCATGTTCGCATTTAGCTAGGGTTTGAGACCCCATGTGTGATCGGTTCCCACATCTATGTTGGTATGTCGGTGGGTCTCCTTGGATGCGGATCAAAGCCGTTCCTTGGCCCAAAGCTTGCCTCCAAGGTGCCGTGGCCTACCACCATGGACTGTACATGCCAGAGCAGCTAGAAAGCACACACTGATGTGTATGTAAACATTGTAAACTAGCTTTCGCTTAGAGGCCATCGCTAGTAGGTTGGAGGCCATCGCTTTTAGGTTGGAGGCCATCACTAGTACGTTAGTAGGTTGGAGGCCATCGCTTTTAGGTTGGAAGGCATCGCTAGTAGGTTCCTAGCTTTCGCTTAGACTGCCAGAGATTCTGCACACCGAGCCTTGAGGAAGTGTACCACGCCAAAGTCTGCTGACGACATCCGCCTTGCCGTTGCGGACTTTTCTGCGAAGGTGCATCAGGAGCGACGCTGGTGGTTGTACTAAGAAGCGGCCTGTCATAGCGGAACATAGGTGAGCAATTCCATCTATGAGCATGTTCATGGATTTGGGAATGACATGAGATCAATCTGGCAATCATTATATATACATTCCCCCACACAAACAAACAATATGATGAATTCGAGGGATCGCTTCAGGATGCTCCAAAGGATGCTTGCAAGTATTTGCAGATTGAGGAGTTCCGTTGTTTGAACGTGCGTTGGATGCACATGGTTCACACTTTCTCTCCTTGCTTGTGAATTTTATGCATTGCGCGTATTCCTTGCAATCTGTCAAGTTTGATGATATGTGTTTTGGCATTCAAAGGCCCACCAATTCCACAACCAGCCGGAAGTCGCAGCCAAGAAATGCATGAAGTGGTGGGATGACACTTGTTGGATGATATAGTAACAGTTTCATGGGGTATGATTGTGAAATATGATATTGATATGAAGCAGTATGATACCAGCTGATGGCAAGCTGTGATGGTGTTGAAACCTCGTAGCCAAGGAGATTCAGAAATGCCAGTGGGATCAAGCCAAGTTGCTGGCCCAAGACTTGCATTGTAGGGGTAAGTGTGTCAAAGATTGTTTCACCTCTTTCGGCCTCCAACCTACAAGCTGTGGTCTCCAACCTACAAACAATGGCCTCCAACCTAATAGCGATATGCTCTTTCCGCAAGTTCTCGCGGATGATGGTTTTAGGTTCAATGCCGGAACCACCTACATTGAAGGTCCACAGATGCGACGTCGCCGTGACTCACCTGCATGGATTTGGCCATGCTGCCACCAGATCCTGCAAGTGCCCTTTGCAAATCGGCATGTGGCCAATCCTATGGCTGAGGTCCTTATATTTTCTACCCAGATTTCAAGTACGCCTGAGTGATTTGGTGCACCATGAGCAGGGTCGACACTACACGGTTTGATCGGACACATTGCATGCCAAGTATGACACTGAACAAAACGCTGTCCTGCTCCTGTTTTGTACGCGGACATTTGGAGACAGTCCTAAGCACTATAACATGCGCGGCAATGGTTTTTGTGTAGAAAAAGGTGTGCGATTGGCCTGCGGAGACTCCAGACTGCTGACCAAAAGGTTTTTCTCCGGGACTAAAGCATCTTCTTGAGCCTGGTGTCATCTTCGAGCCGTTCACTCTTCGTGTTCGATATTCATGGTGGATTCCTTGTATTGAGATCGCATGCGCCGAAGGCATCACCGTTCCCTCCTTGAGTAGATTCAGTTGATAGGGTGCCGAAACACGCACGGCAAAGCTGAAATTCGCAGTTTCATGTCCCTGTGTGCTTGTAGAATCTTGTAAATACTGCATGTTTCGCCCAGGTTTAGGACACACTGAACACAAAGATGTCACCACGTAACACTAGCGAAACATGCTTTGCATCAATGGGACTGTTCGCGGTTTCACACCACACATTTCGGCAGTGCGCGGCGGAACCCGTTTGACAAAAGAGGCTTGTTCCGGCTAGGATGCTTGGGGGAACATGTGACCGCTGGTTCTTTGGGTTTGTGGGATTTGAGTCCCTTCATAATTTGCTTGTGGTGAACGGCACATGGGTAAGAACATAGTCAAAGACTGCAGCTGTGTCTTGAAGCAATTATAGTTTCCTACGTGAAGGCCTTCCGGCAAAAAAGCTGAAACTCGACCACGTCTAGATCACGTGTAGATTTCAGATTGAAGGATTTGCATGGGTTTGCAAATTTGCAAAGAAGTTCTTCTTCGAGATCGAACTTGCCATGTACCGCACACTAGCGATGCGGACGGCCATTACACTTCTGCTGCAATCTATCGCTGTTTGGTGTGCTCCGGTGACATTCAAGGAGGGGCTTGTGTTGCTGGGTTGCCTTTGTGGGTTTGGTCTTGCAGGGCCCATGATTTCCAAACAGGGGTTTGGGGGCACACCCCGGGTATACCCCGGGTGTGTGCCCCTTTGCTTGGTTTTTAAGCCATATCCATTTGAGTTCCTCCTCCAACATTTTCCAAGATGGGTCTCTTCCTGTGCGCTGTTCCTGCCGCAGGTAGGCCTTGGTGGTCTCACCGTGGCTCCGCAAGGTGTCCACGTGGCCGGAAGTTTCCAAGATTGGAATCCTTCATCCACAGCAACTTTTCTTGTGCTGAGCGCTGTCAGTTGTTTAGATTGGTTGGGCATCGTAGAACCCTACAATCTAAGAGGTTCCCTTACCAGCAGTTAGTTTACCTGAGGCCCTGGAGGATGCTGATATGGATGGGACTTTCGCAGCTTGGTGAACCAGCAGACCAGAATCGTCCAAGATCAATTCCAGGCATCACGTGTTCAACTGTTCATATGTGTTTCATCGACCACCGCCTTGGGAGTATCGTGATTGAGAGCTTGCTTTGTTCTTTTAGGCATTCTCGATGCTCAGGAAATCACATTGGATCTAGCAGCTGGTCGTCACGAGCATCCCCCTTAGCTCGCTTGCTCGAAGTGTGTTTTGTAGACGTTGTTTTGTAGACGTTGTGGAAGGTTCAAATTCATCAATGGCAATAGCTTTGAAGAAGCGGAGACCGTTCCTGAAGCCTGCAGTGAACTGGCTTCTTGACTTTCAATCGAAACAGTCCTCGAATCTTCGAGTGCAGGGCTTTCATCCAGAAGGCTAATTGGTTTGCCAACTGAAAAGGGCCACACCGGGCCCTACTCGCAACATCTCTTAACCAATCATGCTAGATAAGCTAAAACTCACTGAACGGAGCAGTACTCCTCCCATTCTTGCTTGCAAGGACTCGAATAACTTCAATCGGTACATATCGGTGGCAACAGATGGTCTCCCACAGGAAGTCCACGTTTGCTTTGGAGCTTGCAGCCCTTGTGGAGAGCTGCCAGCATGCGACTTGGCTGCCGTCATGATCATGTGCAGGCAGGAAGTGACCTTAATGATGGCTCCGGGCCACTGACTTGTTGAGCTGAAAGTGCCATCGGGTGGGGCAGGGTAGGGCGTGCGCCACGAACTCCAAGAATCATCAAAGACCCCTGAAAGCATGGTCAGGAGGGCGTCGCCTGCGGGGGTTGGCCGCGTGCGCAAGGCGAAGAATTCAATTGTCCAGCTGGATTTGCATTGAACATGGCTACACTGAAGTCTGCAGGCAGTTCTCTTGCCACTTGGCAATGTCCAAATTCAAACCATGTGGAAGATCTTCATCAGTTCCTGGACCAGGCAAGATTGCCTGCTTGAGAGGGAAATGCATTGAGAACCAAACCACAAAGAACAGAAGGAACAACGGCCCATGTTTAGGCATCCTAGCAGTTGAAAACAATGGCCACCCCACCACGGCCCATGTTTACTCACAGCTCTCCAAGGCCACATGCTGTGAGGACTTGACAGGCTCAGCACTGCACGGTGTGGCGGTGCGAAGTGCTGGCTGGTCTGATGGAAACCGCGCTGAGTTTTGGATGACTCTCGGTCGCACCCCCTCGTCGTTTGCGGAAACTTTGGCGACGGTTGGAAGCCGCAGGGGAGCAGTGATGAAGCCAATTCAGGATTTTGTAGACGTTTTTTGTTTTTCAGGAGGAGATCCATTGAGATCCAGTTATATATATATATTTATTTATTCATGATTATTCATGTATAATTATTCACAATTAGGTCTGCACCCAATTGTCAGTTCTCTCTCAACGCTGTCAGCAGGAATGGCGACCTGCTATACGCAACTGGCACACGGGGTTTGACTGTGGTTGAGCTGCTGCCAAACAGCTCCACAGCAACTTGGCATTTTCAGTTGAGCTTTGACGTGGCCTTGTTGGTGTGGCCCTGGTGGCCCGTTGAGGTGGTACTGAACAAAACCTTCGATACCTATTCTGCCGCTTGGTGTAAGGGTCGAGCAGTGAAAACGAGTTTGAACATGTTCGTTTCCCAGCTTTACTTCTCTATTCTGCCCGGATGACTTGCAAGGACTCGTCGGAATTGGAAGCCTACTTGTCTTCCCTGGCCGTTGGGCACATCATTCTCGTTGGAGCTGCAGATGAAGCGTCAAGCAGCCTGAGTCCTGAGGCACTAGATGGCACTGCTGGCAGAAACTGTCTTTGGTTGATTTGGTTGAAAGGCGAGGGTGCTGTTGGCTCAGTGCGGAAGTCAACTAGCTGCTGAGATCGGATACAGGACTGAAATACATGATGTACATGGATGATCTAGGATTTGAATCCTTCAATGCACGAATCCATGTTTGCAGGAGTTCCTATGCGCTCATCGGTCAGAAATATCCTACGGATGGGCCACCTTTGGCTGAGGTGGGCCGCGTTTCCAGGGACCACCGATGGGTCTTGTGCGACCTGCGCGAACTCTGTGCAGGTGCACACCGCAGCTGGTGAAGGGAAGGCCATCGCTGTGGCCCGCCTCAAGGTGGTTTCCAGCTTTGAGGACTGAACAATATGATTCCAAGCCAATAGCATCTAATAGCGATGGCCTCCAACCTAGAAGCGATGGCCTCCAACCTACTAGCAACATGCGAGGAGGTGTCCCATTGCGAGACTGACATTGCTGAACCGCCTATGTTTGGGACCCTCGAAGTTGACGGCAACTTCAAGTTGGATGCGGGATGTCGATACAGGGTGCAGATGCCTCAGACTGCAGCATGTTCCCTGGAATTGTCTAATGTCTTGGGAGCAGGTTCTGTGGAAATGTCCAGATCACACTGCGACCCCCTTGGAACGCCGAAGGTGGGAACTGCCAAACGCAGCGGCATGTCTTGGAGGCACCGAAAAAGCAACGATGCTGAAAGTGGTTTGGGTGAATAGCGGGCATTCAATTGCAGGTGCAATTGCAAATCACACATCATTAGTAAAGATTGGCAATATGCATGTTCCATGTGTAATTATACTTATACCTTATTCGCTTGCATCTCTCTCTCTGTAGAGCTGGCTGATTTGATTGTTTTAGGATCCTGGGTGGTGGTCACTGGCTCCTCCAATGCGTTGCTGATGTGGAACTCTTTGCTGATGATGCTCGCACCTTCAGAGGACGGCACGCTTGCTGGTCCTAGTTGCATTTGCAATACGGGTGCGAGTGCGGTTGCAATCGAACCAGGCCGGACTCATGCGCAGAGGGCGCTTCGGAGGAGCGCATTTGTTGGATGCCGTCATTGAAGATGGTGTTATCATTCATTATGAGACTGAATCTTTTCATGCAGATCAGGTCGTTTTCGAGTCGTTTTGTTCTTTTCACCTTTTCGAGTTCAGATGAGTCGCTTTGTAGGTGCTTGACGTCTTGAACAACTCAGGTCAAGTCATGGCTGGATACGTGCGACCAAAGCACCCCAAGTGGTGCCCCGAATGAAACTGAATGCAGGACCGGCCTACGCGGGAAAGCTTATTTTATCGACTGGCTAGCTAGGTAAGAGCTGGCAAGCCAGTGATTTTAGCAGCGTAAGGCGTAAGGGCAAGCAAAGCATGCCATAGGAGAGACTGCAAGAGAAAGAGGGAGAGCATGAATGTAATGTCATTGCCATCTTCAGCACTTGTGGCATGTTGCAGAGGATGGTCTATGCAGAGACCCTGGCCAAAGCACCAGCACACAGTCCCAACAGGATGGGCTCGGTCCAAAAAGGTACGCAGCAGGGTTGAACTAAGTGTTGAACTTATGTATTCTGGCTGCGCAAAGCACAAAACTGGTTTTGACAGAGAGTCAGCCAGAATCCTGGATCATTATGCCAGCCAGCACTTCAACGTGCAAAGACGTTGCTGAGTGGAGGGAGGGGGTGGAGGGCACTCTTGGTCTTGCGCAAGTCATGACATGGCTGAAAGCTTCAGGATTCGATTGACGATGTTTTTGTCCTTCTACTGGGCACCTTGGACGAGTTTGTAAGATTTCCATTGCCTTCGCAGAAAACAGATGTCTATTGTTTTCCACCGCTTATTGAACAGTTGAATTCATCAGCTGCCATGGGACACTAAGACCCATCAGTGGTGGAGACCCACCAATTAGAGATTTACAAAGGAATCAGAGTGAACCAGCTTCAGTTGTGGAGATTCGCAATAGATTTGATGTTTTTCCTGTACACATCTTCAGGCCAGGACTGGCACCGCCTTGGACCTCATCGAAGCTCAAGACGCCTGGGCCATGAGTGAGGCCAGAGAAGATCCGACCAGTGATCTGACCACGGCAGGACCTGGAGGAATCATACCATGGCTTCAGACCATATGACCTGTTGTTGTTTGATTGGCTGAAAGGCACTGGAATGCTCTCCTGTCTAAAGTGGTATAGCAAGGTTTCTAGTCTGCAAACCCTGATCTGCAGTGCTCGTTTCAGTGGTCCAGGTCAGCATTTTGGTGCAAGTGGTGGCCTGGTATGTGGTGTGCAATGGGATCAAATTCAATGGCTGCCACCGTCCCAATCTCATCGATTTGCCAGAGGATGAGGTAGCGACAATGTTCACAAATGAGATGGACACTTGGCATGATGCAACATGTACTGTAAAACCGTTTATTGTTACCACCTGCGCCACTGCCTTGCCTTTCGAAATCGGTTCCGGTGGATTTGGACAATTTTATTGGCACGTGGGATGGCCGGGATGCACCAAAAAGATCCAAAATGCATGCCGTGGAATCCCGTGGAACTCCCAATCCAACAAAGTCATGTCATTTCACACCGAGACATGACGAACTTGGCTAAGGAGCCAGTGCTCAATCGAATGCTGATGTTTTGCTCACCAGGCAGACAGAAAGCCGTACAGCGGAAATGTTTCGTCCAAACGCGGCAAAGTCCTTTGTCCTTCAACCGACAGAACCAAGTGTTTCTGTGCACGCTGTTTTTTTTTCTGTATGTGTGAAGGGGAGGTGTGCTTAAGTGAAAGCCCGAGTTTCATTCATGACGACTAAGTTTCGTAAGTTTGGCTGCTATTTACAGGATTGCAACATGGGGCTTGGCTCCAAACTGGCCCGTTCAGGGGTTGCTACTGGTGCCATGCCAGCACTTGCAGGTGGACGTGCAGGAGTTCGAGGTTGTGCTGTAGCCACCAACTCCTTCACAAACGCTGGAAGTCCCTTGCGGCTTGGCATTGTATGTTTGATGAGCAACACTCGTGATGATGAACGATGTAGGTGAATTGCTAGTGCTTATACCCTCTTCCTGGGAGCCGGATTCAGCAGGCTGGACATGTTCTTGCGCTTCAACGCACTGGTGACTCAGGCAGGAAACACACTTCGCCTAAACGAAAAGAGTAAGCCGATCTCAATCATTTTCCTCGCACCCTTTGGGCGAAGGCCATGGATGCAAAGAAGACAGACAGCTTCCGGTATTTGGATATTTTTGCACTCGGCGCCTCCATGCCTGATGAGAGACTTGGCTTGGCATGTGAGAGCTGAGCAACAAGACACGTCGGAATGAGATGGAAGTCCGTGCCGTGCTTAGGACGCTGGATGGCCACGGTTCCCAGATCCTCCAGTTGTGGACATGGCAGGCGCTGCTAGGCCCGGGAGGGGAGTCAGATTCATGTCAGCCTGGTTGTTTGTGGCGTTTGATCAACATGTCAACCTGAGTTCCAGGGGGCTTTTGTTCCAGTTCTTCTGCGGCCACTGGCAGCCAAGTTCGCTTCGATGGGCCCTTGTGCTGGCGAAAAACCGCACTTTGGTAGCAAATGGTTGATGATGTTGATTTGCTTGCCAGTCCCAGAGTGGTACTTTCTACCACACAGCTTACGTGATGCAATATAGATCTGCAGAGGTTCCCTCTACGCAAAGAAAGCTAGCACTGCGGAATTGACCGCCAAGATTCATTTCAGCTCACTTGAACTCATTCAACTTGCTAGACTTAGACACCCGGCACATGTCAGGTTGTTGTTGGACGTTGAGGCCCCCACGATTCCTATTACACATATAAAAGAACATAAATAATGTAAAAAACATACGCACACACACACATATATATATATATATGTATACATATATATATATATACAGACATACATACATACATGCATCCATGCATCCATGCATCCATCCATCCATCCATCCATCCATCCATCCATCCATCCATCCCTACATACATACATACATACATACATGGCCAAGGCAGTCCTTGCCCCAGCACTCCAACCATGGCAGCAAGCCCATCCCAACATCCACCTATCAAGCTGGGTTGATGATGTTGGTTTTGACACGGCCAGCAAAACCCCAGTCCAGGCAGCGAGAGCCTCTGTGGCCGCCTACCGAGACCTCCATGCAAGGCTCCAGCAACTAGGTCTTCAAGTCAATCCAAAGAAGACAGCATTTGTCACCACTGACAAGGCCACTGATCGAGAACTCCGGGCTTTGCTCACAGAAAACGATCCCCAGATCGCGCCAGTCATGAGAGACTTAGGCATTGATCATCAGGCAGCCCGCAAGAGGAGGATCCCGGTCATGAAGCAGCGCATTAAAAAAGCGCACCACAGGAAAATCAAGTTGAGGAGCCTCAAAATCCCAGCCCTCAAAGTACGGCTGCGCCTCCATCGGGGAGGCACTCAACCCGTTGCTTTGTGGGGTGTCGAAAGTCAAGGCCTTGCACCACGATATCGAGCGGCACTGAGACACAGCATGGCAAAGCACTTGGGCCATCACACGGGCGGCCTATTGGATGTCATCTACGATATCCATGCCAAGCGCTACATCGACCCTGCAGACCAGGTCATCATACAGCACATCAGAGCCATCCATCACCTCATCCAAGCATGGCCACCTGACCAGCTGCCAAATCTTGAACAAGCGTGGCATTTGACCAGACAGCAGCTGCAGGAGAAACAATACCCATGGTACACAGTACGAGGACCCTTGGCAGCCACGATTGTCTACCTCCTGGAATGGGGATGGCAACCTCGAGACCTACTGCATTGGCACCGGCCAGAAACCAAGCTGATGCTGGCAGAAGAGCTCCACCTTCAGCAACCATGGTGGGTCATCGAGCGCGCCCTCACTCGGGAAGCTCAACAGCAGCGCACCGCCAGACTCGCCAGTAAGCAACACTGCCAAGACTTGCTGACCGGACTGGACTGGCACACCTACAGGCAAGTGAGGAAGCACCTCAAACAACAACAACAGCACCACCTTGACACCTGGGTCCAGGCGGCATTGCATTACAGAGATGCGCACCAGACCAAGAACTGTCCGCATTGCCAAGTCCCAGCCACGGCAAAACACATTCTCTGGCTATGCAAGTGGCACAAAACTCAAAACCATGAACCCATGCCACCCGAGTGGATGGACCGCATTACCAGTCATGATGAAGAAAGGTTGTGGGCCCATGGGTGGATACCTCTTGAACCACAAGAAGCAAGAACTCAGCAGCACCCACTCCAGGGACATGGCTGCTGGGCAGGCATGCAGGTCATCCCGCTCCAACAACACTGCGGCTGGGCATTCACTCTGGATGCTACTCCCTCCACCTATGACCAGCGCAGCCAGATGTGTATCTTCGGACTTTGTGCCCACAACATGGCTCTGGGACAACTCAAGAAGCTGGGATCCATCACCGGGGTAGCCACCGGAGAACAAACCAAAGTCCGGGCGATTCTCACCGGATTGGTAGCCCTCACACACCACACCGCCGACCATGTCAAGGTCATTGTCCAGCTGGCATCCGTCTGGGAAGCCTGGCACCATGAAAAGCAGAGGCAACCCTACCAAGACATCTTGAATGAAGTACCACCCCAGGACTTCAAGCGAGTCACGGTGCTTTACATTAGCAAAAACACCAGGACGCCGGACCAACCAGCCAATGAGCCGCAACTAAGGAGGAGGCAAAGGGAAACAGCACTGGCAGCCTGGGAACGGGCCAAGACCCTGTACGACAGCAAACAGGAGGAATGGCAGGAAACCCTAGACCAAGATCACAAGATGATCTATGAGCATGCCGTCCGACGCCTCAGCAAGATCTTTGCTGACAGCCAGCACTATGTGCACCAAAAGGCTCCTAAGCACCAAGGCAAGCAAACGAAGCAATACAAAAAGGAGCTTATCAACCGCTGTCGACAGGCATGGGACGAAGAGCACCACCACTGGGAGCAACACCAAAGAAGCGGATACCAATGCCGCAACTGTGGATTACGCATGCACCAAGGACTTACTGCTGACATCCTGGAAACCAGGTTGGCCGAGACCTGCCCTCAGAAGGTGTTCCATGAGGCAGTCAACTCACCAGACACAGAGCAACCACTGCCCAGAAAACTCACCAGGATGCAGCAGATCAAGGCGCTGCTGGACAACCAACCAGAGCAACCTACGCCAGGCCAACACCAACTGGCCGAAACCACTGGCTACCTGAAGTGTGTGGTGTGCAACCTCAACATACACAAGCGGGTCAATGAAGAGGCATTCAAAACTTTCATCCACAGCACCTGCATCAACCAAGCCTTTCAGGCTGCACACCATGGCCACCCAAGCCATGCACTCTGGCAACTTGGCGAGCGTGTCAAATGCACGCAATGTGGCACTCAATGGAACTTGGATGGGCAACATCGCATCATAGCGACACAGGCCTTTCACAAGCCCTGTCGAGGAGCAGGTGGGAAACACACGCCACCAATAAGCACCTTCTTTCAAAAGAAGCAAGACAAGTCAAGCAGCCATAGCTCAGAGTCTCTCCCACCTGCAGCAGCAGCCAACTCTGGTCCTACACCGAAGCGGCTGCACTTCCCCACGGCCTTGGACGAAGCAGAACAGGAAGCCCTCACTCACGGCATGTCAACACTGGCCATGACACCCAGCCAACCAGCTGACACAGCCGAAGAGGACAACCTTCCTGACATAGCAGTTGACTTCTTTTAGCAGTACCACCATGGATCCTGCAGAAGACCAACTGAAGAGGCCCCGGAACTCCTGAGGCACAAGCCCAGCCTGAACCGGCCAAACGGCCCAACTAAGCAACTCTAGAAAAAATACATACATACATACATACATACATACATACATACATACATACATACTGCGAATTTGATGTCTTGTTCATGAGTTGTTCCCCCTGATTTGCCATTCACCTGCTGCCATATCTCCCAGAGGGTGGGATTCTCGAGCTCGCAAAGAGAAAAGGCTGGAGCGCAGCCCCGTGGTAGATCCAGGGTTCCTAGGCTCCGTACCTTGCTTTTCGCATTGGTAGCGACGGCTTGACCACGGCCGTTGCGCTCCCGAGCTGCCATGTGGATGTTCGATGAGGACCTCGATGAAGACCTCGAGGAGATCGAGGAGATCGACGAAGCAGCCGGCGCTTGGGATGCTGATCCTGTTGACCCAGCCTTCACCGAGGCTGGTGGCGCGGATCATGGTGGAACAAATGCCTCCGAGATCTATGACTTCGGAGAAGGAGAGAGCGCCCTTCGAGCACCTTCGAGCAGCCCTTCAACGACGAGGCGCCGAGGACGACGTGGCTCAGGGCATGGCGGCAGCAATGCAGGTGGTGGCCAGAAGAAGTGGCGCTCAGGCCACATACCCCCACCTCCTGCATTTGCGGGAGATGTGGAAGGAGACCCCTACTGTCTCCGCCACTACAGGCGTGCTCTTGAGCGGTGGTGCTTGATAACGGCCGAGTACCTCCCCAAGAGCGAGCAGGCACTTCGAGCTTTGGACTCCCTGACGGGAGATGCGGCGCTTGAGGTGGAAGAGATCCCGGATTCGAAGTATTTCCGGGATGACGGCATCGAGGTTCTTCTCAAGGACTTGGAGGCCGCCTTTGGTGAACGTGAGATTTACCGCCGAGGCGGTTTGATCCGGGAGTTTGAGAACCTCTCCAGGATGCAGGGCGAGCGTTGATGCTTTCGTGCGACGCTACAAGTTGTACGAGAGGAAGCTTCAGGACGCTAAGGTTGCTGCCTATCCCTCAGAGACGAGGGCGGTCAAGCTGTTGGATGGTTTGCGTATGAGCGAACAAGCAACTTCACAGCTTCTCCTCGCGGCCAGAAATCGCTACGACATGGACGCGATCCTCAATGCCCTCAAGGTGCAATATCCTCCAGGTCTCACTTTGACTGGCCTCGCACGACATCCCACCGCGATCTCAACCCATGTCAAGGGCCGAGGCCGTGGCAACCATGGCCGCGGACGAAGTCGGTCCGGTGGGAGCTTCAAGTGGCGAACCTGGCACACCGAGGCCCAAGAAGACGAGATTCCTGAGGACAACACCGTCCCTGAGACCTTCACTGGCTATGAGGCCTACGAGATCTCGAATGACATCGCCGCAGAGAATGCCAATGACCTGTTGGACGATGCCTTCGAGTACCAGTTTGATGACTATGAAGCTGACTTTGAGGATGGCGTCCCTGAGCAAGCCCCTGAAGAGGGCTATGATGATGGGCCTGAAGAGCAAGCTGAGGCCTTCACCGCCACCAGCAAGAAGATGGCATCAGCCACGCAGTCACGTGGCTACTACCTTTCGGCTGCTGAGCTGCTGCGAAGGTAAGGGCAAAGGTGGTGGTGGGAAGGGGAAAGACAAGGGCGATGGTAAGAAGGGTTTTGGTTCTTCTTCATCTTCATCAACCTCCTTCCAGAAGGGCAAAGGTTTGGGCAAACCCTCCAAAGGTAGCACCAAGGGTTCCGGGAAAGGTGGTGGAAAGAACAAATCCTCCACACAACGACACCGACTTCAAGCCAGTTTGTGCCTTGGCTGCGGCTCGTCAGAGCATTGGTTGAGGGACTGCCCCCATGTGACTCAGCATCAGGCTCATGTTTGTGCATCCTCCACCACTCTTGACGGTGAGGGGATGGTTGTTTGGATGGTTGGCCACAACAAGATGCCGCCAACTGACATGGAGGCCGACTCGGAGGACCTCGGCGTGGAAGAGTTTTTGCCTGAAGGCATGAATCCAGATGACGCCCTGGATGCTGCTGATGAGTGGGCACTATGGCAGATGGAGGCCCATCAGGCCAATGAGTTTCTTGAGCGCCAAGCAGCATCTTCAGTGGCACCTTCTTTCCGCACGGCCGTGACCGGCCCTTCGAGTTCTGAGTGGCGTTCGTGTGACACGCCACCACCATCGTCCAGCCAGGGCGATCCAGAGGACTTTTTGGATGCTCTGGATGACGCCCATTTCTGGCGTTTGGAAGCTGAGGGTTGCCTTTCCGAGTTGAGGCGATTGGAACAAGAAGAACAAAATAAAGGGGTGCGGACCCAAGAACCGCAAGAACCGAAGCAAAATAGCGGGGTGCGGACCCAAGAACCGCAAGAACACAATAGCGGGAAGCAGACCCAAGAACTGCAAGAGGCCAGAGGCCCAGGGAAGCGGACCCAAGGACCGCAAGAGCATAGGCTGCCGGTAGGTTCATCTCATGTCTCACCGGTGACCCTGGCAGGGACGCCGTACCTAGCCCCTCGGGCTCCCCTTTCGGACCCGCCGCGGATTCGTTTGTTTGAGGAATGGCCTTCGAGTGATGACATTTCTGGCATGCCAAGGCGAGAGCCATTGGTGAAGCTGCTTCGACATCCTTCTGGAGCAGTGAGCACCACATGTTTGCTGAGGCAGGCGAATGCTTTATAAGTGCATGTCACTACTTCCTCGCCTACCCCCTCACAGACCACTCTGACTCCTCAGACGGCGAGTTCATGCGCTGCCTTGGAACAGGAAGCTCCGAACGACAGAGGAGAGACTGAAGAGCTTCAGCCATCACTGAGCGTGACCATTCCTTCGATGACCACGTACGTTCAGTACAGCCAAGAACCTGCGTTGGTGATCATTGACACCGGCTGTCAAAAACAAGTTGCCGGGAAGCATTGGCATGCCGCTCACCACGAGCTTTTGCAGATGCCACGACTTGCCTTTCCGGAGAAATGCCAGTTCAAGTTTGGGCCCAATCGGGGAACTTCGTCGACTACCCGGTATGCATATCCGTCGGGCATGGGAGGACACTTCACTGTTTTGTTTTTCTCTTGTGTTTCAGATGATGCTCCGGCCCTCATGTCTCGGAACACCCTCGCCACTTTGGATGGTTTGGTCGACATTTGCCGGGGTGAAGTCATCTACCAAGCCCTCCAAACGAAGTCACCCCTCTATCTAACCAGCTGCGGACACCTGGCTGTGAGAATCGACGAATGGCCATCAACTATGCCATCATGGCCCTGCACAATGCAAGGGATTGATGATGAACAGAACTTGCCTGACATTTGGGCTCCCGCAGCACTACCTGTTCAAGCTTCAGCTTTGCCTAGCGCTCGCTTCCCTTTGCAAAGACCCCCACTGGCTGATGCAGGGCAAGGCTCCACCGTCATGGCTTCGTCGATGGAGGCAGCTGCTGACACACCTCTTCAACTTCATGAACAAGGTGCTGAGGACGGCATTGGGCTATGCTGCAACCTCGATGAGCCCCAATCTTCGGGACCGTGTGCTGCAGCAGATGCCACCCTGTACGGCGGTGACCATGATGAGCACCGTAGCTCTGTCATCGGTGCAGGCTTCGCTCAACCTCACCACCTACGAGGCCAAGCCGGAAGACTGTCGTCATCCACGAGGACTTCGTGCTTACGGGGCAGGCGGACAGTCTGCCAGGATCTGCGACATGTGCGGTTTTCGAGCGGTAGTCCACAAAGGACAAATGGTCCCAGTGGCTCCAAAAGCCAGTCCGCATGCAAAGACGCCCTTGGATCTGCCGGACCATGTTGCCAAAGCTTCCAAGTCCAAGGCCAAAAGCAAAGCGCAGAGCAAGGCCGCAGGAAAAGCTGGTTTATCAGGACAGTGGCCTTCTGGTTTGGGACCTTCCTCGCCTTCCTATCAGGACTCCTCCTCGACAGCGTCTCCGGGATTGGATCCTCTCCTTCTCAAGCAGGTGGAGGCACATGCGCTCAAGCAGGTGGAGGAGCAGGTGGAGAAGCGCTTGGAGCTTTTGGTGCCGAAGGCTGTGGCGGCTCAGCGACAGCAGATGGAGGCGGACCAGGCTTCGAACATGAGCTGGGATCAGATTGGTGGCGCCCACTGGTGGAGTCCAGCTTCATGGGAGACCGACCACGAGCACCAGGAGGAGGAGGACTTCGCCTGGAACCTGGAGGACAACGACGCGGAGACAGAAGGCCCCGAACAGAACTTCGAGCAGATGAGTCTGGACGGATCAGGCCTTTGATCCATGGCTCAGCTGACCGGCCTCTGACATTTGAAGACAGAGGTCTGACATGGTTGAAGCCCGGCAAACAGAAGCGGCTGCTTGGAACCATTCGACAGATGCAACAGCTCTGGATGGTTGAGTTGAGCATTTACGACACCCTGGTTCAACATAGTCGATGGCTCCGTCGCAGCAAAGCAGACCTGGTGGAGATCTATGCTGGTCATGGCAACATCTCTGAGTATGCCCTTGGCAAGGGATTGAGAGTTCTTCAACCTGTCGACAAGGTTTTTGGCACTGAGCTGAATACCAAGAAGGACTTCGACTGGTTGACTCAGAGTCTGTCATATTGGAAGCCCTTGCTCACAGTGGTCGAACCCGAATGTCGCCTCTGGAGTTCTCTGACAAACCTGAACTACTTCTGGAGGCCAGATGAGCTAGCTCAACTTCGAGATGAAGCTCAAGTGACCGTTGAAGGTGTTGCACGACTTCTTCGCGACATCCTTGACGATGGTCGCCTTTTCCTTTTGGAGAATCCCCACGCTGGCAAATTTTGGTCACAGCCCGCCATTGTCAAGCTGATGAGCGACTACCAGCTCTTCTACGACTATGGTGAGATGTGTATGTATAACCTCCGTGGCAGGGCTGGTCATTTGATCCGTAAGCCCACGGGGTGGCTGACCAACAAGGCAGAATTGCTGCAGGCCGTGAACTGCAAGTGCAACGGCAACCACGAGCATGAACCATGCATGGGCACCAACTCCAAACTTGCTGCAGTTTACACCAGGACCCTGGCCAAATCAGTGGTGGACAAGTTTTTAGGCTTTCTACATCATGGCCAGTGTCTGCTACCAGCTACCCTACTTCCTCTTCATCTCGAGCGCCCCGGACTCCTTCACGGGCACCTGTTACTCCAGTGCCAGTACCCGGCACTCCACGACCTATATGCCAGGCACTCCAAGACCTGGTATGCCGGAGATGACTGAGGCAGAAGAGCCCTATGCAGACCTGAAGAAGGACATCGATGCTTGGCGACCTTTGTTGAAGGAGGCCGCAGAGCGCTTGGAGGGCAAGGTGGCAGTCAGCGCAGAGATCAAGCCAGGCGCATTCCTTGAACAAATCAAAGCCTTGGTGCCCTGGCACATCGCCTACACCCAGATCTACAGAACTCCAAAGATGAGACGTCTGCCAACTAGGCAGATGATGGATTTGCCTTTCTCCCATCGAGCGGCGGTTCTTTTGTTTGCAGATGGCTCCATCACCATCGAGAGTGAATCGATTGCTGGTTTGGCGAACCCCAATGCTCGTTTTGAGAAGAACGTGAGAGTTGGCATTTTCATTTATGGAGATCCAGTTTCTTTGAGCTCTTCACAACATCGTGCACGAGCTTCACTTCCACCTCCTCTACCTGAACCCGAGGAGATTGCAGTAGATGACTGGAAGATTCCGGACATTTCTTTTCCCGGAATTAGTGAGGACCAGACTCCGAAGTGGATGCAAGGAGTTTTGCGACGTGTGCACAGCAACCTTGGACACCCTCCACAAAGTGTCATGGTTCGTATGTTGGCTCAGGCTGGTGCAGCACCGGCCGCCCTGATCGGTGCTCGAGCCCTACGTTGTGGTGTCTGCGAGAGAGCCAAACCCTTGAAAGAGGCCCGACCTGCAAAAGCTGTCGGTCCCAAACGGTTCAACCAGCGGCTCATGTTGGATTTGGTCTTCTGCAAAGACGCCGCTGGCGAGACGTTCACCTTTTTGAACCAGCTCGATGAGGCAACCACCTATCAGGCATTGACCCTCATCCCAAATCGTGAGTCTGGAACTATCAACCAGGTGTTGATCAAGGGCTGGTTTCAGTTCTTCGGTCTTCCTGAAACTTTGCTCATAGATGCTGAAGGTGCACTCAAGTCCTTTTCCTTTGAGGAGCTCATGGCGCAAAGCAATGTGGCTGTAAGATATGTCCCACCTGACGCTCCCTATCAGTTGGGCAAATGTGAAAGACATGGTGCCATGGCTCGTGCCATCCTTCGCAAACTCATCGACGAGCACGGGCTGATTGGTGCAGATGAGATGACAACCGGTGCAGTCATGGCATGTCATGCCAAAAACTCCCTGGCACGACGGGCTGGTTGTGCCCCAGCTCAATGGGTTTTTGGACAACTTCCACGTCTTCCTGCTTCCGTACTGTCTGAAGCTGACAATCCGGAGGCCATGGAAATGACTTCACTGAGCAGCAAACTTCAGCGGACAGAGCAACTTCGGTATGCCGCAATGCAAGCCTTTCTGTCCTTCGACAATGATGATCAGCTTCGTCGGCGGACCCTTTGAAGTGGGCATGAAAATCGTCTACTACCGACTTCGCAACAACCTAGACAATGAGGGCGCGCAACCGGGCTACAGGCAGGGCATCATTGTCGGCATCGACCCTGGAGTCAGTGGTTCTCTCTGGGTGAGGAACGACCGGGGAAGATTGGTTCAAGTTGCTCGAGAACAAGCAAGGACCCTGGCAGGACAAGAGCTCTGGATACCAGACCACCAGGACTTAGCCATCCTGAGGTCAGCTGAGCAAGATCTCTCCAAGAAACACGCAGCTGCTCACGACTTGAGGGACGCACTACCATGCTGCAGGGCAACCTTTGGATGAGCCTAGCTCCGCATCTGTGCCATCAGGCATACTGGCACCGGCATCACCTCGAGACGCCGCAGCGGCATCACGGAGGAGTTCTACGGCTTCTGATGGGCCTTTGGATGTCAAGCGAATCAAGACCTCGGCTGCACCTTCTGTCAGATCGTCAGTTTCAGATGTTCCTGATCTTCCAACAAGCTTCTCACGACAGAGTTCAGTGCAGGCACGACAAGTCTCTCAAGGCACTGAGGTGCTTCCTCCTGTGCCTGAAGATGCTGATTTGATGGCTGATCCCCTTCCTCCGGAACCTCGTGATGATCTTCCGTCTGAGACGACCTTGGATCAGACCAATGCTGTTTCACTCGCTGAGTACGAGACGTACACGATCAGTGCCAAATCTTTTTGCAAGTTTTGTGGATGTCGGGAGAAGCAACTGTTTTCTGGACGACCTCAGTGCTGCCGATGTCTTTGTTTTGAATTCACTGACCACCCTGGAGATGTGCAAAGTTGGTTTGATGAAGATGTTGAGTTTGATTCCCGCACCAGAAGTTGGAGAAACTCCCAACTTGCTCTAACAGAAGACCTCCATCTTCCTCAACAAGAAGAACTACAAGCGGCTTGGATCTCAGGCACTTGGCAGAACAATGAGATCCATCGAAGTCCAAACAAAGAGCCAGGTTCATCAACTACTGGCTCCACTCTGAGAAGTGTAGCTTGCTGGTCCACGACCGAGGAGCAATGGAGCTGGCTGACCTTGGCCAATGTCGAGACCGACCTTGATGTCAATGACTTCGACCTCAACAAGAAGATGGTCATCTACCACGCACCTCGTCGTGACAGAAAGAAGTTAGATCAAGAAATGTTGCTGCAACAGAGAAGGTTGTATGGCCATCTTCAACCTCACCAAGTTTGGCTCCTTCGTCATGGACGACAAGAAGCCTTCCAGAATGGCTGGGATGGCCCTCCCCCAGAGCGTCAGACTCTCTTCGACGGACAGCAACACTTCATGACGGCAAGTCACTTCGAAGACTGGCTTGATGCACAGGCAAACTTGGTCAGCTACTCTGAGACTGCCGAGACCTTTCAGACATGCTTGCTCAACGGCACCAACAACAACATCAAGATGCAGGACACTTCGGACGAGGAGGATGGTGGCTTGAAGCGCACTCAACGCCAGGCTCTGAAACGTGAGCTTCCCTGGCGATCCATTCCCACAGCCGACTGGCCTGCCTTCATCGACTCCATCACCAAGGAATGGAACGAATGGAAGAAGTGGAGCTCTTGCATCAAGTTCACCGGTGACCCGAGCACGGTTCCAAAGCATCTCATCTTACCCTCACGGGTATGCTATCGGTGGAAGCCGATCGACGGGGGCACGAGCCACAAGGCAAAGGCTTGCATTGCGATCCAAGGATTTCGAGATCCTCACCTTCCTCTTCTTTCTCGAGATGCCCCTGTCTTGAGTCGCATCGGGTTGATGGCTTTGCTTCAGTGGGCGGCTTCCATGGGAACTGATTTGGTGAACGGTGACTGCAAGAGCGCCTTTTTGCAGGGCAAACCAGATGATGAGAGGCCTGAGAAGATTTACATGAGGGTCCCTCAGGACGGCATCTCATTGGCCGCCATCGAGGACTGGAACAATGCCCCTGACACTCTTTACCAGTTGACAGCTCCTGTCTACGGCGCTGCAAACGCCCCTCGGCGTTGGTACATCCATGTTCGTGAGACCATGGAGAGCCTTGGTTGGCAGGTTCATTCATTGGACCCTTGCCTCTTCCTCAAGTTCAACGGAACCAAGGTCATTGCAGTGCTGGGTATACATGTCGACGACATTTTGGCCAGTTCCTTGGAGCCAGGAGTGTTGAAAGAGGTTGAGGGCAGCTTCACATGGGGCAGCGAATGGGAAGTCAATGACTTTGTGTTCATTGGACGAAGGATCGTGAAGCACTCCAACCACACGATCACTTTGTCACAGAGCCACTACGCTGCTGATGTTTTTGTCAGTCGCGTGAAGGGCGACGCCAATGAACCCATCGGCAACAACCAAGAGCTCATGAGCGAGTTCAGGTCAGCTATTGGCTCCTTGCAGTGGATGAGCGGAACCACCAGACCTGACATTGCCAGTGAAACAAGCCTCCTCCAGAAAGCCCAAGCAGAGTTGACTCTGCAGGACCTCATGGATGCCAACACCACGCTTCGCTACATCAAGGCTACGGCTGATAGCCACATCATGGTGAAACCGATTCCCCTGGAGAACCTGGTCCTGATCTCCTACGGAGATGCTGCATTCGGGAACGCACCAGGAGGGAAATCCCAGGGAGGTTATTTGGTTTTGGCTTCAACTGAAGAAGCTCTTCATGGAGAGGCAGAAGCATCACTGCTGGACTGGAAATCTTTCCGGCATCAAAGGGTTCTTCGCTCTACGCTTGCAGCAGAGGCAGCCAGTTTGGACCGCTCCGAGGACAGCGCAAACTTCATCGGCTGCCTTCTCGGTGAACTGGTGATTGAAGGCTATGTGGCCTCGCATTCGAGCCGATCGCCATTTCCTGTCTGGCCTGTCACAGATGCCAGGAGCTTGTATGATTCCATACACAGACTGGCCACGACCTTCAGTGAAAAGAGAGTGGAGATGGATGTGGCAGCCTTGCGCTCTACATGCCGGAATTTGAGGTGGGTGCCAACAGGTGAGATGAAAGCTGATGCCTTGACGAAAAGGTCGAGAGCTTTGCGAGACGCCTTGAGGAAGTGGGCACAAAATCCCACTGTGTCTCTCACCGAGGCTAGGGATCCGGACACGTCCCTAGATCCCAATGCACCTTGGCGGCCGGTGAAGGCAACAAAGAATGTCACCAGTGCGAATTTGATGTCTTGTTCATGAGTTGTTCCCCCTGATTTGCCATTCACCTGCTGCCATATCTCCCAGAGGGTGGGATTCTCGAGCTCGCTAAGAGAAAAGGCTGGAGCGCAGCCCCGTGGTAGATCCAGGGTTCCTAGGCTCCGTACCTTGCTTTTCGCACCTACATACATACACACACAGAGAGATATATATTTATATTTATATATCAAACAGTGATTCCAGTGCTGGCTAAGATCATCTCAGCTCACCTCATGAGAACCCCTTCTCGTGTATCGTTTGCGTGTGCTGCCCTCGACGGATTGCCCCCAGGCCACTGACCTCGAGAGCTGCAAGGCGATGTCAAACTATACGGGAGGTGTACTTTGGCAATGCATGAACAGCACCTCGGTGGGAAAACAAACACCATCGTCTCACCTGGATTAGCCATCAAGCTGTGGCCAACATGCATAGCATGGAAGAAAGTGGATCATTGAAAGATAGATGAGGCAAGTGCCAGCAGGTTCCGGCCAGCATTCCATCATTTCAAGACAACCGAGGTCGGTTGTGCACCCTCTCAGTTGTCCCGCCATTGATCACCACCCCCAGCATTACGACAACTTCTGAAATGCCCTACAGGTGGTGCAGCAGTGTTGCCTGTCGTGGGATGTCGTGCATAGTCAGTTTAGCTTTAGGTTGGAGGCCATCGCTAGTTGGAGGCCATCGCTCTTAGGTTGGAGGCCATCGCTGGTAGGTTGTGATGTAAGCCCCGTTACCACGTCCTCGTGCAGCGCCCGCCTGGGCCTGGGCAGGTTTGAGCCAGTTGATGGTGGTAACAACAGGGCTTGCCGAGGCAACAGCCCAAGCGACAACTCAGCCAATTACTATACAGCGGCTGAGCTGCAACAAGTAACAAGGTAAATGGTGCATAGACGTTCGGCAAGGAACAAAGCACACACAACCCGATTTCATCAGACATGCTGCTTGTTAAAGTGTGGCTAAGTCAGAGCGGGTTCAGTTTTTGCCCAGCCGGAACTCAGGTTGTATCCGGAATCAGCTCAGTGGAGGCCTGCGAGGAGCAATGCATCCTAAAGGAGGAGCCTCAGACTTGCTGTCGTTTGTGTTGCAGTAATGAGATGTAATGTGGGCTACAGAAGGCTGCAGCACTGAGCACCTGAAGTTTCCCGCACAGTGCTACAGTGGGCCAGGACTGTGTGGGCATCGAGCACAGCGGAAGCCGCTGTGAGGTTTGGACCCGTCCGGATGGCATCGCTGCATCCATTTCTTTGGCGACTCAGCGGACTCAGTATGGTGGACCTGCTTGAGGTCGCGGGGTGCCATTTTGTATTCAGTTGTCCTATCACTGAGGATGGCTTCACTTGCTTGCGCTTGGTGACAAGTTTGACTACCACGTGGCTTAGCTGAGTTTTTTGGACTTTTGAACCTCTTGAAGGGTTGCTAAAAATGAAACCATTCTCGTCTCATGCCCTGTCCCCTGAAAGAGTTCAGCTGTCAAGGACGGATCCAATTTCACTCGACTTCGAGCCGGTTGATGGTGGGACTGGCCGTGCCTGTCGTGGAGCCACAGCGACTGACAATAATCCTGGCAACTATGACGTGATTCAAGGCACTGATGATGCAACTGCAGTATATTTATTCAATACTAATCACTTTTTTGCAATTTATATAGTGTGTGCTTCTCTCCTTGGTCCATCAGCCTTCGCCGAGAGGGGTTTTTCGTCTTGGCGATTGCCAAGCAGCATGTGTTCAGGCAAGGCTTTGAGGGACCACAGTATATACTCAAATATTGAAAATGACTGCGTCAACTTGCAACTTCAACTCTTTTGCTTGCTCAATTTTGTTCATGTTGACCGCGTGGAGGCGCCTTCATGTGTGGGCATTGAGTTCAGTGCTGGTCGATGCGAAGTATGGACCCGCACGGACGGAATTCAAGCGACCATCGTGGCCTGGCTAGAGACATCCATGCATCGCTAGGTTAGACCACGGCCTGGCTGTCAATATGTTAGACCATGCATCGCTTCTAGGCACTGGATGGCTTCACCTGCATGAGCACCTCGATTGAAAGCCTGAGAACGAGGATATGCATTCGTTCCATTCGGTAGGCTCACAGACACAGCAAACATTATTGAACATTCATGTCATGTCAGACGAAGAGTAAGTGAAATTCCATGGGTGTCCCATATGCTAAGGCTATCGTTCAAGTTCAAACAGGCGAAAGCTCTTCTTGGCTCCCTAGAGGCTCAATCTCACAGGCGAAGCGTTAACTCGATTGATAGGGTTTAGTGGAAGCTTGAGCACATTGACAGGTTAGATTGAATTTTGCTTCCTTCGTGTTTGAACATTAGAGATGCAGGGACAGAAGCGCTTTGTACCAAGTTGCCATTCACAGGCGCTGCACGAGCTCAGCCACAAGAATGCCTGTGTGTGTGGGTCTATGTTTACAGCGTTTTGCAGCAGGAAAGCATCTGCCTACGTCCACCAAGAATCCAGCTTTTTGTCTTGGTGGAGGAAATGGTAGCACATATGCCAGTGGTGTGATATTGAGATCCAAGCTTACAGCTTGCACTCTTAAAGATTGCCTGTACAGTGTCCAGGCCTCATGGCTCCAGCGCTCATAGTCGGGGCTGCATTTGTATAGCAATGGCGGCCTATCTATTTTGCGCTTGATCCGTGCGGATAGGGTTGGGTCTAGACCATGCCTTCGCGACAAACATCGGGCACATGCTTTGCGTCATGCGAGCTCGAAGCATGAAGTTCCTCAAAAGTGAAATGGCACAGGAACCATTGACAGAAGTGAAGGTGAGCATTGGCTCAAGGACTTTGTCAGCCAACCTGAAGCCCAAGCCCATGTTGCCACAGGAATGTCGAGAATTGAATCTTAAGATTTGGATTTGGATGATACATCTGGTCTTCACATGCCGACCAGTTGCATTGAGTGTTACAGTGGGATCTCCTCAAGTCCCATCAGTCGCTCACCACTCGGTCCAATGGCACCGCCGTCTCCGCCAAGGCGGACGGCACCTTCCACACCAAACCAGGGCTCAGCACGGGGCTTTTCGATCGGCGATTCGAAGAGCCGCTGGTTGAGGCGGAAGCGTGATACGGTGCAAAGGGAAAATTTTGCTGACCTGGTGGCAACTGACTCGCATTTTAGCGTGAGAGAGAGGGAGGGAGGGAGAGCGAGAGAGAGGGAGGGAGAAAGGGAGAAGCAAACAAGTCGTCAGGACATGTCAGGACTATTGAAACTTAGGGACCGAAGTGCCAATCAAACGGGGTTTGCCAGAGGTTTTGCTCAAAATATTGTGGGTTGCTTTGCTCGAAGAGCCTTGAAAACGCGAAACGCAAGATGTCAAGGACCAAGCATTCCAAGGACGAAAAACGCCGCCACCTCGTGAAGTCCAAAGAGTTCTCCCTCGATGACGGAAGCTTCACTCCAGGAGAAGTTGAGGTGAGATGTCTCATGATGTCTCCTACCAAATCCAGAAAGAGTCCTTTGAAGAAGTTCAGAGTCACCATCAGCCGTGATTTCTTCATCAAGACTAGCCATGTATTGGGAGAGCGGATGACCTCGCATGAGCTGGGCAGCTAGGATCACGAGTGAAAGTTGCAAGTCGTCAGGGGTCTCAAAATTCATATTGCACGGAAAGCTTCAACACACTCACCCAAAACGATACCGATAAGGTGATGGACAAGCAAAATCAGCAAACACGGTAATGGTCACAGTAATGTTAAGTTTGTCAAGCTTCTCATTGTTTTGCAGGTGGTGCTGTTTGACGTGTACTCACTGGACAGCTTTGTTGCTTGTTGTGCGGCCCGAGCAGCATTGACGCAGCATGCCCAATTTGAAGGAGTGACCATTCTTGCAGACGAGCGACTTTATTATGGCACAATGATGCCGAAGTAGATGTATACATACACCTCTAATTTTTAATGGAGAATGTGCCCTGGGAGTCTTGTATATTATTTACAGTGTGCTCCGCAATGAAGATTGAGGATATTTCATTGCACTTCAGGATTCAGTGTTCTGTGCACGTGCTTTGCATACTTGTTTGCATATACAGTGCCGAGTCTGTAAGTTTTGTATTTTGTTTAATGTTTCTAGATTCTAGTACGTTGAGCAAAGAGCGCTGGCATCAAAGCTGTTCCAAAGCTCTATGGACTGCGCTATGAATGCTGCAACCTGACTGTTGAGGAGTCACCAGGAATGGCAGCGTTGAACAATTAGAGATAGACGTGACGGACAAGGAAGGGTGGCACGGCATTGATTTCCAAACAAGCGCACGGGGTCCGTCCATCGAACTGCAGGTAGTGGCAATGGTGGGTGTATGCTGGGACTATGAAACCATGAGAGATTTGTGCCTTGCCTTTCGCTATTGGTTTGTAGGCCATCGCTTCTAGGGTGGAGGCCAACGCTCTTAGGTTCCTTTTGTTGCTATTACGTGGATGTTAGCTTGGCCGCTTTGGCTTCGCTTTCGCTTGCCTTGTCAGAAATGCCATGAAACGCCGCTTCATGGATCCCTCGGTCCTTTGAGGGTCTTTGATGGTCTGTGAGGTACTGTATGTCATATCTTGGGTTTGCGTCGCACGTTCGCCTGGTATTCTGATATATGTGTTGCCTTTCACTGACTGTTTCGGCTCAAGCTGAAGTTGGAGCAACGCACGACGACATTTGTTTGGAGACTTGACTGAAATCGAGGAATGCGGTGAGGGGCTCTGGCAGAGGGCCGGTAGAGAAAGTCAAGATGTTGAGCGAGGGAGTGAGGTTTGCATGAGTGGCCAGCTGTGCCGAAGTTGAAAATTGGGACCCAAGTCTTTGGCTGCTAGTGCAGAGTTTTTCTGTGTTTTGTTCCCTCATATTGGCCTTGTGAAGTATTGCTACAATGGGTGCATTATATCTATATATATACACATTTTCGTGTGAAAAATTTTTGTGTACTAGTACTCACAGACTTCAGCCTACACTCCCCGAAATAGTCATGGAAGTGGAGAACCACCTGTTCGTAGAGGAAAATGGTCATGCAAGAGGCCATAATGTTCCATCATTAATTCAGGGAGTGTACCTTTGTGTTGCTGCACAAGACCAGCATCAGTGAAGAATCCAAGTGAAGCTTTCAGCGCTCAGGATGCATGCCACCACAAGATCAGAATTTCGCTCTGGAGCAGGCCCAGGGCATGGCTGGTGGATGGCAGCCTAGGTCCCAGAGTCCAAACATGTTGGAACACATTACACATGTTGGAGGGTATTTCTGAACAGGCTTTGCATG
Organism: Durusdinium trenchii; assembly: GCA_963970005.1. Classification (NCBI taxonomy): domain Eukaryota; class Dinophyceae; order Suessiales; family Symbiodiniaceae; genus Durusdinium; species Durusdinium trenchii. The sequence continues at coordinate 1,286,997 of CAXAMN010009557.1, forward strand.
GCGGCGATCCATCACATATTCCAGCGGATGAGACTCTTGGCCGCGAAACATGCGTTTTTTGTTTGGAGGGATCGACTGCGAGACAGGATCGTACACTTAAAGAGGGGTGCTGTATGAGATTGAAGTCTTTGTTGCGCCCGCTGGACAGCTGCGATATTCAGGATATTTATCTCTTTGTTGGACCCGCAGCTGCAGCAAGTGTGTGGGTGTGTGTGTGTGTGTGTGTCTGTGGATAGTCGTTAGGGAGAGAGAGCTGTTTGTTGCATGTGCTGTGACAAGTCACGTTCTGCCATCCTGAATTGGGTGAGGATCGTTTGCGGGAGGAGCACGAGCTTCAAATCAACTCATTGAGCACAACAATTGTTGAGCTGACCAAAAAGTTGCGGAAAGAGACAGGTCTGAAGCTGAATCGAATATTTTGTGTGCCCCAAAATATGTGGAGAATGTCCTTGATTTTGTGACATTGAGTGCCGAGTGCTGCAGCTTTAAGCCTGTGACAGCTGAAAGTCATGCCCAGGCACAAAGAATGTGCAGATTTTCGAGCATGCTGAACAGAACAACTACTTTGATGAAGAGAATGGTCCCAGCAAAGGTTCGGGCCTGAACGCTCAAACTGTCATTTGGGCCTTCCCAACACCAAACCATTTGGGCAGAAAAAGTGCTGTGGCAAGTGTTTTTTTCTGAAAGATGCTTGCCGTTTTCTGGCTTCAAAAGGTCATGATGACGCAGCAGAGTTGAGCGCTCGAAGAGAGGCCGCTACAGTTGGCATATTATATGTTTCTGTCCAACGTGCTGTGTTGGCAGGGATCGGGATCGCCCTCGGGAAGCGGCTCGCCAAAGCTCATGCGAAAGCAAACGCAAGGAGTGGCAGGCTCACAGTGCCTTGGTTGCGACGGAGAACGCGACAACCTCTCCGATCCGGAGAGTTGGCAGATGAATACCATGAATGTCAAAGTATCAGATGTTGCTGCGATGTTGCTGGGTGTTTTCTTGAGGTTTGCACACTTGGGCATCCTCCAGAGCAATGCCCATTGGTATGGAGAACAGCACGAGAGTTGGTACATGAAATTCCGACGGTTTGTGCAACTTGGCCTTATCGCATGGCATCACCAAGTTTGTTAACGAGAAGCTATTACTAGTAACAATGTAACGAGGGCATCGCTACTGGTAACAAGGGCATTACTATGCACTACTACTAGTAGCAAGGGCTCACCAAGTTTCGTATCCGCAATCCTTGGCTGCTGCCCCAGGCAAAGTGCATTGTTCGAAACCACTTTCGCCGGCCTCATCGCTCCTTGGATATTCTGTCGTCAGATTCTTTCCTTCCCAGTGGAAAGTGTTGGAGAGTTGGGGACTCCTGGTCCGAGGTGTTCAATGCACTGGTGATGGCTGCTGATGTCCAACGAGCAGGCGAGCGATCTGTCAGCATGTTGCCCAGAGTGCATCACAGAATTGAAGGATCCGAGGATCCTCAGTCTGTTTCCAGGTTGATGCATGGTGCCATTAGATAACATTATATATAATAATTTTTATATAAACCTGTTTATCCTTTGTTCCAGGCGTCGACATCGGTGCAAGTTTGGGGTATGCCGACTACCAAAGAGTGGAGACATCCTTGCCTTGGGCTGAGTCAGCTTTTACGGTGCTTGAGCCTTGGTTCAGGCAGTGATTGTTGAGGGTCTCTCAATACGACCACAGGGGGGTCCTTGCGTGTGTGATAGCAAAACAACAAGGTGAACCAGCCATGGCAATTATGGGCGGTTGGGAAGTGTAGATATGTCCTTAACCTCTCCTTAACAATCTTAACTCAGACTAAGTGTGACTCTTGTGATCCCTTCAAAAGGATGCAGCTTGCTGGGGAGTTCCAACAATTCTCTAACGGAGTAAGAGGCAAATAGGTTTTCGCTTGTTGATTGGCTTAGACTGGAATGCACTATATAGAATACAAAATCCCTCCAGTGCGTATAGAAGCATCAGAATGCTGCGGACTTCATTGGAAATAATTTCATCTCAGCCAAACGGGGTACGTGGACAACTGTTTTTGAAAGGCAGTTGGAGTTGGACCCATAAGGAGTTTCCATTTCATGTTGTGCTTGGATGTAAGGAGTATATTTTTGGTGTGGTGCCTTGACTGAAAGAATGCACTGGCTGCAAAGTTTGCGGAGCATGCAACAGATCAATCTTTCAGAATGTGCTGCGAATGGAAAAGTGCAGAGAATGTGAGGCCTTTACGATGGAAATATTGTTGAAGATTTTAGCGCTGGGCTTGTCCTTCGCCAAAGACCTATGGAACTGGTTCGATACCTTCCTGGCGACTTGTCCCCCACAGATCTGGCAAGACGATGTGATAGACTCGTTTTGGAAATTTTGAGCATTGTTGAGCCACGCGTTTGCCTTCCGACAGGTTGCCTGTTGGTACGTGGACACAGTCGGGCAGGATTTGCTTCCTGTGAATACCACGCTCCTGCGCTTGCTTAGACTGATGAGGCTTCTCCGCTTGTTGAGGCACCTGGGACTTGCACGTAGGGTGCTGGGTCCATGAATAATTACCTTCCTTATGGAACAGTACAGTATAAGTATAAGCTGCATGCTTGGATGCCATTTGCTTTCTGAGGTTGGTGCGGCTCATAAAAACATTTGAGCCTTGGTGCAGCAAGCGGCAACAGATTCCACTTAGTTTTTTGTGCTGAATGTTGCTTCAGATTTCGCGTCCTGTTCAATGGGATTGGCACAACGAGGATTCACTGTATTTGATGACAACTGCTTTGAAGGGCAGCGCTTTGATTTTGACCTGGGCTTGTGTCTTGGATGCAAGGGCAACACAATTGCAGCAACAGGAATCACCATTAGGTTGGAGGCCATCGCTATTAGCTTATAGCAACAACCTTGATTTGCAGCACAACGTTCCCTCCAGCGCTCCAGTGTTTGGAGGATACATCCGAGGCGTGCTTTTGTTGGTTCTCCAGGCAGGACACGGACCCTATGACTATGCAAATAGTCATGCTGAACTGCCAGATGCACAACACATGAGGCAGCAACTCGTGTCTTTCAGGTTCTTATCGCACTGCTACTGAACCAGGTATTGTTACTCGCCTGCAAGAACCTTTGCATTGGCTGTTTGTCATCTAGAACGACCGACCTCCGATCCAGGTATGATTCATATTTGGATGAGGAGAGCGTAGACATAAATGACAGACTAGACGCTTGTTTGCACTCAAACTATCAAGCAACTATTGAAGTGCCAGATGAGTAAGCCGCACCCGCATAGATTTGGATGACAAGTCTTGACATGACTAACTCAGGATGTTTATGAATATTTTGGAACGTTTGGCGCTTAAGAGAGATTGGTGGGATTGTTTTTGGACGACCTTCCATCGGCTTGCTCTCATTTACTCGACTTCATCAATTGGTGCAAGGATCAGCTTCAAACGTACCGAGGTTCACGCGGTCTATGTTGTCCATGTTTGAGATCACCCTGGGGAACTGGCCTCCGGTGTGCAGGCAGGTGCCCCAAAGATTCCCGGCGGAGAGAAAAGAAGGAAAAAGGAAAGAGATGAGAATGAAGGCAAGTGAAGGTAAGGCCGGTAAGGCCTCCTGAAGGGCCTCGCCTTCCTTTTTTCATCTTTGCTGTCTTCTCTTCATAGGATGACCTCCAGTTCGGAGGAGCGGATAGTGAATGTTCATGAATGTTCGCCGCAGGCGCTTGTCAGAGAAGGTGTCTGAGCCTTGCTGCAGAAAGCCACAATGACACCAGTAAAACCAAGAGCTGGAAACCCGGTAATTTACCTCTCTGTCAGGCGTCGTGTTGCTTGAAAATGAAGAAAGACCTGTAATCTTTCTGCGACACGTGTATATATAACAATTAAATACAATTAAGGTATATAGTTATATAAGTTATAGTCCTATTGCAGCATTCCGGATTCCAACCATTTGAGGATGACAACTAAGCGCAAATGACGGGCAAGTCCACGAGAGAAACGATAAGTGAACCCCTCGCACACATCCTTGTGAATCAGGAGTGGTTTATGTTGTTATGCATCTTGCACAAGCTGGTGATCGGTTTCGCGGTGGTGGGTGTGATCAACGGCGTCTTCATTCAGGAAGGGATTGGCGCCTCCACGTCCTTGTTGTGCAGTGTTTTGTCTTGCGTAGTGCTTCCTGCTGTGTTGCCGTTTTCGTCTGGAAGCAAAGTAAAGGAGACCTTCAAGGTGGCATCATCGGACAACCAGATCATGATGAGGCGCTTTGCTAGCAAACAGAGGCATTGAAGCTGACAAACCTCGTGGTCTCATGGTCTTGAATCTAGCGACAAACCATGTCGCCCGTTGTGTAGTTCCGTGTGTATGTGCGGCGTGACGGGTCCTGTGCGTAAGTATGGGCTGCGTTTTTCGGGCACCTGCTGGCTGTGCTGCATAGAGCAGTGAAGTTGAGGCAGAAAGAGAGGTCTTCAAACCTTCATGAAATGAAAATGCAGCTTGGCTGGCAAGCACGGTATTTCTGCGGCTTCTTCTAATGGCACAGATTGAACACCTTCAACCCAGTGCATGTAAATGCTAGGTTCTTAGTTGTTCCTGGGACACTCAGGAGACAACTGTTCCTGGAGGCAGACAATGATGGTGAGAAGCTGAGAATCAAAGGGCACTCCGTACCAGGGGGCACATGATCTCGCGCCGAATCGGATCTCTTAGGTGATGGATTTGTCAGCGCAGAGGAGTGGAGGGAACTGGTCACTCAACAGCAGACTTGGCCGTTTCTTCGAAGTGTCACGGTCCTGGCCCATCTCGAGGTAAGCCATCCAGCTGTACAGCTTTGGCTCGGTTCAATGGACCTAGATGCAGCTGACGTTGCCCGGCAAGACTCTGGAGGATTTGCAATCTTTCATCTGAAGTGCTGTTAATTTAGTACTTCTTCCTGTCCCAACGCTCAACAAGCTTCGTAAAAGCAGGCAGTCTTGAGGCTTCTTAGTGCTAGGTCATTGGTCAACACAGTAAACAGACATAAACATACTATATAGTCATTGTGACTATAGCTTAGTCCTTACCAGGGTGAACTCCACCGGTGTCACCAGAAGGCTATCCAACACGGGTCGCTGGTGTTCAAGCTTTGGGCACAGGTCTCCCAAAATCTTTGCGGATTGGATGCTGGTGTTCACATCCCTTCACTCTGTTCAAATTTGACCTTGAGGCAGATGGTCTCTACAAGTTGATACACGACTTGGATCAAGATGGAGACCTGACCATGGATGAATTGATTAGGCCCACATTTGTTATGACACATGCTGGTAAAGCTGATAGTCGATGTGATAGCCTCATTTGCATATGCCTTGCAAGCACAGGGGCGTTGCACGGCTCAAAGGGGCGGCGAGAAGCTATGACTTGCAGATGCTCCTGCGGCAGGTCGGACACAGTTTGTTACAATCAATTGTAAGTCAAATTTGCAATTGCTGAGATTGCATTGCCCGTGAGAGGACCAGCACGACAGCATGAGCTAGAACTTTTATGTACTTATGAACTTTTGTCGTTGTTTTGTGCGATTTTCGGCATGAATTGACTGATGGCTAGACATTTAGGTTTCGACTTGACAAAGCAACTGGCCCTCATCGACTCGGCAGGTTTCGGCACTCACCGACTCGGTGGACAATTTAAACAAAAGACTCGTCAGCAAGAGTCGGGGGAGCTTGGAGACGATGGGTCAGGACTCGAGCATTCCACAGCGTTTGAGTTTTCTGATGCTGTCTGCATTTTTGGCATACGTAGTTGCTTTGGTCAGCCGAACTCATAGGGCAGCTCATGTGCAGTCCGACAGGGCAGCCCTGGCGTTTGTCAGTACCGTCAGACAGGGCCACGACGATGGCATGTCACGCCAGGATTCAGAGAACATTAATGACACTGGCGGCGAAGGACAATTGGCTCATTTGATGAAAGGAGCTGCGTGGATTGATTCTTCAGTGGAGAGATCTCCCAGAGATTTCATGCTTCACATGTCGTCCCAGCACTCACGAATGTGATTGCTTCGACAGCATCCTTTTCGGCCTTTGTATGCTCCAACATTGCTTCAGGGAAGACGTTTTGTTTCAGGAAGGTCCAAGTGGGTTTTCTCGGAGCCTTCCGAAAGGTCACAAAGGCTGCAGAAGAGGTTTCCCGCCAAGAAATAGTTTCACCTATGGCTTGTTTTTTCCAAGCCGCACAAACTCACATCCGGAGCACAAATCGAAGAAAGGGTGAGCCGAGCCACGGCCGTGCTTCAAATGCCGTGCTTTCACTGCTTTCACCACACATACAGGCAAACTGGGTGGCACCTAGCATGTTAACCTACATGACTGCCGACTACCACAACGTTTGCATTTTGGTTTATATAGTATTATATAGTATTCCAATGCTCAAACATGGGGACAGGGGGGCCGCGCTCGCGCAAGTTGCTGCAAAGAGTTCAGAGAAGTAGCGATGTTTCGTTTGCTCACCGTTCACCTCACCGTCCCGCCAATCCAGGTGCTGCGACCGAGCCAAAAGTATTTTGGTGCTCGAGTCGGAAGATTCGCTCCCGGCACCTCGATGGACGACGATTTGGGATGAAAAGGGGGTCCATGGACATTGTGGCACTCTGGGCCAATTGAGGGCCCTTGTTGTTGAACAGCATTTTGTGGCTTGTTGTCAGCCACTTGTGACATGCACCGACGACTAAACACTCGTGACACTCGTGAAGCAGAACTTAGGAGGTTGAGAAGAGTGTGACTTGGCATTTCAGTGAGGATAGACAGACATGGTCAGAGACAGTTCACTCTTAAATAAAAGGTGTTTTGACCAAAGTCTTTATAAGGAACTCATCAACCTGGGCCTCTTGGCAAGATCTATTGACAGCTGTCAGTCCTGGTGCACTTGGATATCTTCAGTTGTGCCGAGTTTTGCCAAGCCTCAGGTGTATGGATAGAAGCGGCTTGCTTCAAGTGGAAGAAGAATCAGAGTACGAACACTCGAACAATCCCAACATTTCCTGAAGCTTGATCTAAGACTGATTCTCGATTTGGTGCTGGAGTTCTGGCCTGGGAGTTCTTCAATAAAGGAGAGCCGGTTCCTTTGTTACTGCTACTCACCTGCAAGTGAAAGATAGCAGACCGGACATCGGCAGTGACATCGGCTTCGCCGCGTAGCCTTGGCTATTTGTGCTTTGTGCACCTCAAGGCGAGCTGTGGAAGACATTCATTTAGGACGTGGGGTTTTCCTCGATGGTAAGGCCAGCAAGTTTTCTTCATGTTGAAGCAGGCATTTTTGCGGTTGAAATACGGTTCTTTTGTGGCAAGGCCATGGAAGATGGAATCGATGCGCTGCTCGAGGACGACGATATTGAGAATGTGACCCTTGCAATCCAGGTGCGGCATCCAATCTGTGGCAGTGGTGTTTGCGAGAGGGGTTGTTGCAGCATGTTGCAGCCGCATTGGCAAGATTTTAGGGACCTTGTGCCGATGTGATCTATGAACAAAACTGCCTCGAACATGTTGTTCTTGCTCCAAGCCTTGGTTTCGTCAGGGGCTCCTATGTCCACTTGGGCTCCTTGGCCTTCACAGGACTTTTCCCTTAAGTTGCACCAGCGTAGCTATTGGGTTCAACATCGAACAGAGACAACGTAAGTCGCTCCAAGGTACCGGGAGAAAATCTTCCAAAAGTTCCACAGCCTGCTGACAGACAGCAAGGAAACGAAGCGTAGGCTACAGACCATTGCTGACAGAGGCCTGGGCCGCAGGCAATAGGATGGGCAATGTTTGCTCCGATAAGGGAGGTACGTCTTTCATAGTTCTTCGAGGTCAGGGATAGAACTGAAAAGATGATAGGCAACTTTGACCCTTGATGAGGGCGTGCGAGAGAACCGGAGATCAGAAAGGACCAGCTCGAAGCCGTCAGTAAGAGCGTGGAAACTGGGCTGCACGAAGCTTTTCTCGATGCCTCATGGGGAGACCACCCCTTTTGTGGTACCTTTTTCAGCTGCAGTTCATGGTGAGGTTCGGGTGTTCCGTCACTTTCCAGCATGGAAGTGCAACATGGTGATGATGACTTCGAAGTTTGAAGGTCGGGTGGCTGAGACTTGGCTGAAGAGTTGCCACCATTGCTTGTGAGGCCATCCCAAAGAGGGTGTGTAGCTAAGGAATTTCTTGCAGAGAGCCTGGCACAACGCTGCCAAGGCAAGGTAAAGCATGGTAAAGCACCAGAGAGCCTTATATCCTGATAAGTCCTGCTTGTTACTTTTTTTCCGGGCGTGTGAGGCATGGATCTCCCTCAGACCAAGTTGGGCTAAACAAGTGTGCAAGTCAACCTTTGAAAGCCACCAGCCGCTAGCAGCTAGCAGGTCAAGAAAACCGCTGCATGGGCGCAGTCCTGGAAATGAAGGAAGGCTCCACTGTACGAGTCACATTGCGAAGCCTAGATGGAGGCGTGTGCGAATCCTGAGACGACAGGTATATATAATATCTAGATATACCGCACACTTCATTGCTTCTGTCAACACAGTTTTGCACACCTAGCACAGGTCCAGATGTATCTGAAGTGGCTCACCGTTTTGAAGGTTTCTTGGCTGCGCTGCAGCAGTGTAGAGTGTAAAGGGCATGACATGCTTCGGCTGAGGATGTGGAACCGGCACACGAGCCTTCTTCAAAGTCAGGAGCGATTTGCTTGAGAGAAGCTTGACCAGAAATCCGGAAGCTTGACAATAAGATGCTTCGGATTACCTCACCGTTGGCTGAGGCAGTTTGGAACAGCCTGAAATCGTTTTGCCCCTGATATGCAGAAGGGTTATGCTAGTGCTGATGTTTAGCTTCTCCTGGAGTGAATGCAGCGAATGGTTCCTTTGTTGTGTTATCGATTTGCCTCCCACGCAACGACAGTGTTTTCACTGTGCCTTTGGTTTTAATTACTCTAAGGCGCGAAGCCACTGAGCAGCAAAAAGACAGCTAGAGAACAGTTGATGTCTAGGCTTTTGAGACAGCCCATTTCTGGAGCCGCTAGTAGCCCCCAGATTGTTTTGGTGGGGTGCTCATGGTGCGCATTGATCCAATATTTAGACTTTCTTCGTCTCCAAAGACTTGACGAGGTGAACATGCCATCCTCGGGGTCGTGCCTGGCGCTTCGTCCCACGGAGAAAGTCACAGTCATTCTACGTGACGAGCACTATCAACCGTCGCCCCAAGACGATTGGCTGCTTGGGAAAATCAGGGAAGAGTGGGAGAAGTGGGATGATCTCGCTCACTTCTCCGTCGACTTTGTCTCGCTCACTTTCTCTCTGTTGGTGCTCCTTAGATTTGGACATATTTGGACTCAGGTCGTGGGGCTTCAAGGTGGATGAGCCAGAGAAGGCCTCAAAGTGTCGAAAGACCTGTGAAATGCATCCGCCATCGGCTGCCTGTGTCCAGGAGGGCTGGTTTCCGACATTGTCCTATTCGCTTTACATTGCTTTGCGTGCAGAGTCTGCGGACTTGCATAATGATCCAGGCACGCTTGCCACTTTCGAGCGACGAAACAATGCTTCAATATGCTTCACCTTTTAATCTTCCGTGGGCCCCTGGTTACTGGTGGGATTTTCGCTTGGCAATCAACATACTGTAGGTGTTTGACTTGCGATCGCAAGGACACCCAACTCTTACCTCATGAAGTGGGGCTGTGATTCTGTAGATGAACTCTGGCTTTTTGGAAAACTGCCCAGAACATCCCCCAAGCCTTTGCTTGAGTGTTGATATGGTTTGGATTACAGTATGTAGAGAGATGGGGTTCATTTCCTGTTCATGAATGCTTATTTACAAAATCACAAGATCAGCACTTTAGACTTAGACAGTATGATTGCACTTATAAAATTAAAATAGAAAATAGTTACAGTATTTTGTTTGCAATATGTACTGTTGTCCATCCTTGCCTATACAAAGTCAAAGCCTGAAAACTCACACCAGGAGATCATCAAGCTTTTTCCTTGGCCTGTGTTTATTTAATGGGGATTCTCTGGGGCGGGGGCTTCTCATGATCCTTCTACAACACTCCACAAACATCTCCCAAGAAGACATCCCTACAGAATCAAAACATGTCAAACATACAAAATCCCATTCACTACAAAATGGTCAGGGAGAAGGTTCGTTCCTGAAGTCCTTTTCTTGAGCTTCTGAGGCTGTGAGGTGTGATTTTGCAAACGCCCTTTGCATCTATGCATTTTTGAATTTGCGGATTGAGATGACTACTTCAGAGGCTGTGAGGTCAGAATCTGTAAGCTTCACTTGGTATGCCGTGAGGCTGGGTACTACAAAATCAGGTAGCCCAGCCTTCTTCCGAACTCACCCGAGGATACAGATAGTTGTTACAATTTCACTTTTGCGGTGGCTGTTGCTAGGACAATCTTTGACATATCCAACAGGGAGCTAGTGAGCAAAACTAGGGGTTCCTTCAAACTTGATAGCCACCTGCTGAAATGCACAACAGGTTGTATAATTACAGCTTGTGCAGGCGTCAGAAGTGTGAAAGAGGGCGATATTTTGGTGGCGCACGTGCAGAGGGGCAAGTACGTCTTTGGCAAGCTTTTGCCGAAACTTGCTTTATGATGCTGTTCTGAATCCTACAAACACAGAATCCCGACGTGTAGATTCTAGATGCGTCCAGCTGTACGAGGCGGGGACCTGTGGATGCTCCTCCTCCAACTGCATGGAAGCGGCCTTGGAGATCATTTCTGTGCGGCACATGCTTCTAGAATTCTTGCACCAATGTTTGGCGAGGTTCCCATTCGGCCCTTTCAAAGAAGAGCTTTTCAAGCGATTGCATCCCAGCAGTGCAGCGGTAGCTCTGGAAGAAGCCGGCTTTTTTGCCAAGCCGACTTCTCAGTTCTCCGATCAGAAGTGCCTTCCGGGCCAGACATGCGGTCTGAGGCCAGAGATCTTGGCATTCGAGGCACGGACAGATTCAGGACGAGGCTACCGATAGGCCACGATCCGCCAAGCTGCAAGAGCTGCAGATAGTCGGTGTCATTCGAACTGTGTCAAAGACTGTCACAAGCGTGCTCGTTGCGGAGTTGAAGCAGGGATTCAACTCATTTCACTTGAGCTGCTGCGTGCAGCGACAGGATCTTAGGACAGCCAGAGCTTCGGGAAGCGCTTGGCAAAAAAAGGGCCCTCCATTGTCCTCCAGCTAGCATGATTGCTCACTCATGTCATGTCCCACCGTTGTTGATCATGTTTTGACCTTGTTCTCAAGATGCTTCTCAGTCATAGCCAAAACCAACTTTGAAGTCCACAAGGGCAGAAATCAGCTAAAGGGTTCAGGAATCCTTGCACACGACAATATTCTATGCAGCTCTTCGCAGCGATGCTTGACACAGTAAGTAGGAGGGCATTTGATTCCTCAAATGCAAAGAAGTGGATTGTGACATATGTCAGTATGTCATGAATACCGAGTGCATTCAACTATATTCAACTTCTATGGCGACTCCAACTCAGTTCGTTGGTCTTCATGCGCAAACCTGATAGCCTCCAGTGTTGTGTTACCAGATCGGCTTGGCCATAGGAATCCTGTGGCCATGTATGGATGAGATCCTCCAGTCTGTTGCAGGCCAGGAAACCTCAAAGAGGCACAGGACATCTTGGTCCAGTCTCCATTTTTGGGATGAAAGGCAATCCTGCCTGCTGGCATGACATCTTCGACTTCGACTATTGCTGTGACCGCCGACATGGGCCAAGAGGCGTGGAAGAGCACGAAACAGAATGCCTTGCAACGCTGATGGTAATGTTGTTTTGGAAAGTATATAGTGGGTTGCTATATCACTAGTTACATATAGTTATATCTTGTATCGCTATGTGCACCTTGGAGGCAATGCAGAATGCTGGGATGGCTATTACAACTTCAATCACTGCCACCGGGCTTTACCTACTCAAGGTGCAAGGCGCCACTCACAGCCTTATTTGCATTGGGACTTCCAAAGTTGTTGGGCCTCCAGTGATTCAAATACGTTGGCTCCGAGTGTGAAGATGTTGGAAGCATACTTGAGCACTTTTGGAGTCAAAAAAGTCAGCCTTGGGGGCCCAGGTTGTTATACCCCCTTACATGCTGCTACTGCACCTGAATGCTGGGAAGAGGCCAAGTATTACCTCTCAAAGTCTGAGGAGGCTGCAGCAAAGCATCCAGCTCTGAAAGTTGAGGAGACCTAACTCAACCTGAAAGGGAGACCGACCTTGTCAGATTGAAATGCAACCAGAACTTTCACCAGAAGGCTTAAACTTAGGGAGACAGAGAGAAGGGGAGAGAGAGAGAGAGAGCAGGATGTGAAGACATGTAAACACGACTAAGGCGAATTTGGCCACTTTCTGCTGCCATGCATCATCTCTCAGCTCTGCGGCTTGTTGGGGTTCAACGAGACCCACTGGATCTCCAGAGCTGAGAGATGCGTCTACAGGAGTCCGGGAATTGTCACAGAGGTCAAGCAATGATAGTTTTCCAGTGAATGCTTGGGTCATTTTGGATCATTTGGTGCGTTTGGCTCAAAGCCTGTGTGGCTCCATTCTCACACGTTAGAGTAGGCTAAGGCTGAGATATGCTAAGGGGCCAAGTCATAGCGAAACTTGAGTCACACTTGCCTTCTGGAAGATACCGTAGACAAATAGCTGAGCACACCTCCAACATGCAGCATTGAAGGAAAACTGTCAGCTGTTAGGAATGGCGGAGGGCTTAGATGATGGGAGAGGATGCTATCCCGGTCAGCGACTTGGTGATGAGAAGAAGACGCTTCAGGGACAGGTTCTTCACAAACGGTCTTGCGGGAACAAGCTTCTTTTCCTCCAGCTAAAGGTCGATGTGACATCCGATGAATGTTCAAGTCTAGAGGCCATATTTTCATTTGATGTTTATGGCACTGAAGTTCGAGAGGTGAGAAAGCACATTTCGGTGGGAGACGTGGTGCGATGTGTTGGGACATGGCGTGATTGCGGGCAGATCATGGACGTATTCTCATACTCAATTCAACAACGATGGGCAGATGTCAGTGGCGGAGCCTCTTTTCAAGCTCCAGAAGCAAAGTGTCCTGCAAAGCGAGATGCCAAGCACGCTGCAGAGAGAGGCTCATCCACGACACATGCCACAGACGTAGATCCACCACCGGCTCCGTGTGAGATGCAATCACGAAGGAGAGCGTTGTGCAAATTCTGGATGAGCAATGGTACATGCATGAGATCGCAATGTGATGGCTTCCACCCACAGGGTGAAGAGCTCAAAGAAGCCAGAGTTCGTTGGAAACAAGAGCAAGCTGAGCGTTTGCTTCTCAATACTCAACCAGATGATCCACACCTGGAGAAAAAGAGTCATGCTCATCGTGCTTCAGTTTTTGCTGACTGGCTTTGTGAAGTCTACAGCCTCGAGAAACTCCAAAACTGCGGAGTTTTGGACATTGCCGGTGGGCGAGGAGAGTTAGCCTTCGAGTTGAGTGTCAAGCGTAGCATTCCTTGCACCACTCTGGATCCACGCTGCCCAGGCGGCGGCCACCCACAAAGCACTTGGCGTGATTGGCATGTCTCCCGCCCCCAACGGACGTGGTTCAAAGTGCAGCACGGCATTCGGGGCTACTCAGACTGTCAAGAATACATAGCCACACGATGCCCGCTGAAGCAGTGCAAAGATCCCGTGGAGAAGGCCATTTCTGCAGCACTGGCGGTGAAAGGCGGCGCCGAGGAAATTGAAGACATGGAAGGATGGCAGGATGTTTTAGACTGCGCAGTCGTTGTTGGCTTGCATCCTGACCAAGCAACTGGCGGCGTTGCGGAACTTGCGAGGGTACTTGGACGGCCCTTCGCTGTGGTGCCCTGTTGCACTTTTGCCGATGAGTTTCCTGAACGTCAAGTTGGGGGTCGGCCGGTTCGAACGTACAGCGACTTGATCGAATGGTTGACGCTTGACGGTGCGGCGCAGAAGGACTTCTTGATGTTTTTTGGCAAGAACCTCGTGGTGTTCACTGCATGACTTCAACCATTTTGTTTGACGTTGCGCAGCAGACTCTGAATGAAAAATGGCAAGAAACCTTGGACATAGCATGTAGCCATTATCTCCCGACCTTTGGGTATTGAGGATGTTGAGCTTCGGGTCCACAAGTTTCCACGACCACTTGAGCCAAAGCCTTCCTTGGAACAGCTCTGAGGTGACAGGCGTAGACTAGGAGTAAACCGAAGTTTCCCTGTTGGGTCAGGCGCGCTCTTGACAGCTGCGAAGTCATGCGATAAAGAGTTGTATTTGGTAAGCCCACACAAGTAGTATAACCACTAAGTCCCTAAAGAAGTATATGTATAATATTATAATTCTTTTTTTTGGAACCTTTTTGTCGGTCTTTTGGTTTCAGCTCCCTCCGGCCAAGATCATGGCTTAACGGACCAACCCGAAAGCGTTTGAAGGTAGGCCAGTCTCAAATCACGACCAATTTCATGCAGGAGAACGTTTGGGCTTCACTCGACGCCATATCGAATGCTGCTTTCCGGAGCTCAAACAGCTCGCCAAGAACGATGTGCCAGAGTGGATGGCGACTCAGATCGATCACGAGCCTTGCTTGAAGGGCTGGGAGAGGAATTTCGTGTCAAGCAATGTCAAGCAGCAAGAGCTTCCCAGCAAAGGTAGCAACTTAACGCTGACTCAACAAGAAGTCAGGGGACATAGGGGACTGGTGCAGACTGGGGTTGGAAGTTGCCAATCCTAGTTCCAATTGCATGTCACCCAACCCTGTCAGGATTTGAGAGCTTGGGAGGATCAGGTCACTTGGCTAGTCTCAGTCGAATTTATATACCTTTTCAATCCTTTTCATGCACGACTTTAAGAGCTTGGGTCAGTTTCAGATTGTTCAGTTCCGTATCATGGAACAGGATTGTGTTTTGGAGGCGCCATTCACAGGCCACAGCTTGGATCTAATGCACGAGGTCTTCGAGAAGGCGGGTAGGGGTGCCGACCTCTGCCGCTTCCAAATCAGACGCTCGATGAAAAGAGAAGGGCAAGGCGACGCCCCTCAAATCGACAGGGCAAGCGGACGGACCCCCCCAGTGGAGTGCGACCCTGTCGATGAGAGTCAACGTGAGGAAAAGATGCCATTTTTCATTGTGACTTTGGCCGGTCTCGAGCCTCGGATGTGCAAAGACTGCTTGGAGCTGAGGTCGAGGTAGTTGTTTTTCTTCATTTTTCTTGCCAAACGTGGCACATCGTGGTGGCACTTGATAGGGACTTTGATAGGGATTCCTTGGATTTTTAGGATTGGTTCTGGTGTGATGGTTTGGATGAGTTACGGAAGTTACGTTTGGATGTTTTGCTGATATGTTCTTGCAGTGTGGGATACTGTCCCCAGTCCATCAGCAAGGATACTACTCTTTGCTTCATTCGCTCCGAGCAGCGTTGCACATCCTTCATGCCATGTTTGGCCTTCCAGAGGTGGAGACTAGGCTTCATAATGAACTGCACGGTCATGTATTATTATGTATCGACGCCCTGCCTTCGTTCCTTCGTTCGTCAGAAGCCGACTCAGCCGAAGCACATAAAAGGACTTGTTGATCCACACCAGCGAGTTCTATGGAGTCGACGCACCAGAGATCAACCTCACAGTCCCAGCTTAGGGCTTGGCATGCGTTGACCAAGCGTGAAGTCAGATGTCTGAAAACGCAACCCAAAGAGCTGAGGTCCTGGTCCAGGCACAACCTGAAGGTTGCAATGGGATCCTGATGCCTTGGTGGGCCTTCTTGCAGTGGGCTTTTCGGTGGCACTAGTCAAGCGTGTCAAGGCAGCAGTTCATTTGACATCCCATACGGCAGCAGAACTGGCTTTAGTTGAGGAGTGGACACGGCGTTACCGTGACAGATTGGAGCAAGCATCTGCCGATGTGCAATGGCAGGATCGGGACTCCCTGCTCTTTTGGCGTGGCTCCGACACTGGATGTTTGCTCCCAGGCGCAGAAATCAGTTGTGCTCGGAGTTGCTCAGAATGGAATTCGACCACTTGGCCTCTTTTTCCACGTTCAAAGCTGGTGCTTGCATCATCAGTGTTCCCTGGCCGGATTGATGCTGTCTTTACCAAAGACACGGTGCACCGGGAATGTCAAGACGTCTATGATTCCAGTGGCTTGCGAGTAGGGGAGATCGTCCCTCCTGAGGCACACGTTCTGCACAAGTCGCTTTCTGCTTTGCTTCAGGATTCGTTTTATCTTTTGGGTGGACCGTTGGCATCTCCAATCTTTTCACTCTGATCATGTTGCATATTTCGTCGTGGTGTGCCATAATCCAGACAGTCCCAAGTGTCCTTGAAGGTATTTGGCCTATGTAGATGGAACCTCCTTCTCGGACCGACTTTTTTGGCTATTGCAGACTGACTCCTTGGTATTCCGAGCTGCCTCGAGCATCCGCGTGTGGTTGGATACTGGCTTGAAGGCATGGACACACTACGTTCCAGTTCGCGAAAATTTATCAGATACTTGCATGCTTTGCATGTGCGTTTTTGAGCTAGTCTCGGTTTTTATTTGTCGGGGTTTTATTGGCCAGTTTACAGTCCCAATGGGCACATTTGCACAGCCTTAGGATTTGTTGGACCGATTGGATTGGGCGAAGCAGAATGATGATGCAAGTGCCAGGCCGCCTTAACAAATGAGAAGTGCATTCACGCGAGCAGAAGTTCCTGCTTTTGCAAGTGTGTCACATTGCTCAGGATTTCAGCTGATGCAGCACAGTTTGCTAAGACGCACCTTACCTTAGATGCCAGCTTGTTCTACCTGTATCAGCTCCTTGTGAACTGACCTCAGCACAGAGCAGCCTGCCAAGACAACTGTTCATTGGGGCTTTGATCTTAATGCTGCGTGACTCTAAGGAGGTTGGGCAAAGTTATTCAGCTCACGCCAATCGAGATTTCAGTACCACAACCTGAATTCGCGCCAGAGCCAGTCGTGGAGGCTGATCGTTGCTTTGCTTCTTCGGTTGGAGGCTCAAGTTGAAATGAAGCTCATAGCAGCTCAAATGTTCGCGATCAGGTGGATTCCGGGCTGGATTGCTGGGCCTTTGGTTTCAGCCCAGCTTTTTGCTGCAAGGTGGAGGAGCAGTTTGACAGAAGATCTTTTGGAGTAGGTTTTTGCATAGAGAACCGACGTAGCCTTGGGCTGGTAGGCCATGGCATGCCATGGCAAAGATGACCCCAAAGAAAGAATTTCAACGATTTTGCGCGTTCATTTGTTTTTTTGGAATGCACGGGACTGTCTCACTGGAAAACATAAATGTAGGTATGCGTATAAAGCCATATGAAGCCCCTAAAGTGATTGAAGGAGGCAAGTTAGGCAACGGAGAAGGCACATAGCAGAATATAGCAAGGGGGATATGTAGCAGCACGCCCAATGCATTTGCATGTGGGTTCCTCTAGGGGTCACAGGCCTTCGTTGGCTATGGGCTTACCAATCCAAAGGACTTGGGTCATTTTGGGTCTATCGGGTGTCCATTCAAATTCCCCCCAAGCAGCCCCTGGCACACTGCAAAGGTATGGCCCTGGCGGAAATCCTGCATGTTGGGATGGGCCATACACATTTGATCTTTGCTGTGGAGAGATGTCGTCGCATCCAGCGCCCAGTGGAAAAGTCGTTGTTCTCCTCTCAAGGCAGGGCAAGTTGGCAAGAATATTGTAGAATTACTTAAGACACGAGCGGCGTCATGTCCAATTTCCAGCTTTTGGACGACAATGCAATTGATCACCTAAGAGCCTCAGTCAGCCAGCTGTTGAATGTAGGGGGAGAGGGGGAGTCTCCTGATCCTCGCCGCAGGCCCTTTCGGTTTATCGGACATTGAACTCTTTCATTTCTGCATTTTTTGCGGAGCTGCCCACTGTGACGTGTCAAAAATTGGTATGTCAATGTATGCCAAATGGCTGTCAAATGGTCAAATGGTCTTTTTGAGCCTAGTCTCTTATCAAGAGTAGATTCAAGCCACAAAGTAGAGCTGAGGTTGCGATGGCACTCTTCAAGATTGTGTTCTCTTTGCTGCTGCTGGCTGCTGCAGAGGAAAGCGAGAAACTCTCGGAATCGCTCGATGTTTGTGGGACTTTGTGCCTCCAGGAGTGCGACAACTCTGAGCGTGATGAGGTGCAGCTCCTGCAAGCCCAGGACTAGCTTGGCAAAAATTGTTGAAATCCTTTTTGTTGACTTTTCAGGCAGGTACGAATGTGAGATAATATGAGTGTGTTCGGATTTTCGAAAACACTAAAGTTTGAGAGTTGTGTGAATTCACATCTGGAAGCGGAGAAACTCTTGAGGATAAGGGCAGAGAGATTCAGCCAGATTGGACCAAGCATCTCGGGTGAAAGACTAATTACAACTTTCTCAGATTGCTACCTGTGCTAAACACATATTTGGAATGAGTTAGTAGGCAGGCACGGTGTGTTTTTGAAGCTTCTCATGGTAACTTGTCGAAGGCCTCAGACCAAACATCCACATGTTTCTTGAGGATCGTCGATGCTGCCAAAACTGCAGTGAATTCAGGTATCCGAAGATGTTGTTTCTTGCTCACTGTGGCTGTTGCAACCGAGTGCTATCGAATGTTCTTTTTGACAGGCATTGGAAAGGTGACCACCCAATTGTCTGATGCTCTCGACACTGCGAACACGAAAATTCTGATGCCTGCTGCAGTTAGTTCTGATTTGTTATCATTTGCTGGCTGCTGGCATTTGCTGTTGTCAATCTTTGTGGCTTATTTTAGCTTGCATATTGCAAGATAAGACGAGCCAAGGGCTGCTGGCACAAAGTTCAATCAATCCGTGGAGAAATTCGAATCCAAAGCCAATGCAAACTTCACCGTGAGCTAAGGCCTCAGAAAACAGTTCCCAGCAGAACACACGGGGTGGCTACCCACCGGTTCCATGCAGTGCCACTGCCACTGAAACTTGAAGCGAGGCCAGAACCTTTCAGCGTTCAAGAGTCTTATCGATGCCAATGTGCCTTTGCTTGCACGGAGATGGAGATGTTTGCTTGTTCAGTGCTGGCACGTTGGTCTCCAAACATATGGGTCGGGAAGAGGGTGAAACTCGAGCACCTCCAGAGTTAGGTCAAGCAGTTCGTCCCGTCCTACAACACGACCCTGAAACAGGCAGGAACAGACCGTTGGTGGTTGAGCAATGACCCCTACTCCGACACATCATTGTGCGGTCTATGCGCAGGCCATTGGAAGGAGTTTTGGCTTCCCCTATGCCTTGCAGACACCACATGCCAGGTCACAACTGGACTTGCAACCACCAAGACCGTTATGGGAGCAATGGGCCAGAAGGAGAGGTGGCTTAGTTGAAGAAAGGCGACGCATCGAAAAAAGACAGCCCGAACTGGTCAGTGAGCGGATCCAACTCATGCCATTCAACCGGACCAGGAGTTGGCAGAGAAATTGGAGAAATTAGAGGGCACTGTCACCGACAATTTGAGAGCCCTGGCGGATTCAACCCAGGCACGACTACCCCGAAGCTAGCACAGGGAGATGAGATTTTGATCAAACGAAGCCCTTTTGATGTTGCTGACGCTGAAAGACACGACATGGACAGACGAGCGCAGGCCATGGCGCAAGATATGACACAGGCTACAGCAGATAACTATGGTGACTACTTTGTCTGGAGCCAAGCCTAGCAGGCACTTTTAGTACCGTACATTAAGAACCACTGTTCAAGAGGGGGAGCACACCCTAAAAATACATTCTTAGGGTTTCCCTTATTCTATCACTGGAGCAGAACGATCAGGCCACAATGAAGAAGAAGTTGCAATTTATCTCTTCAACCAGTGCCTCTTTCAAGAGCACCTTCGAGTCACAGTTGGAGGCCATACCGACGAGCATGGAAGTAAACATAAAACAAAGGCTTGTAGGGTTGTACCATTCTAGGCACACAGGATGGTTGAGGATTCCTTAGCTACAGGAAGCGCAAACTGGATTTACTAGCATGTGGCTAGTGGATGTGCTGTTGAGATTTGAGAAGCCTTTCATTCTGACAAGTGCGTGACCTCCAAAGCACTTTGTCAAAGGTTTGTTGGTCAGTCCGGCCTATAACATTACTGTACTATTCTACCACCAGAAAGGCAGCGGAGCATAGACCTAACATGGCCTAACTGTCAACATCCAACCATCCCATGGTTTGTTGGTTCGGTACTACTGCAGGCACCGGCAACGTGCCGAGGGTTTGGGCCCCAATCATTTCATGGTCGCCAGGCCTTCTCAGGTGCCTTGCTCGGACCCTTGGAGGACGCAAATGATGTATAATGATGTGATTCGTTTTTGGCATCAAAAGGTTTCAGACATGCATAAGCTGAGCAGAGTTGAGAGTTTGTATCTAAATGTGTCCATTCATGTGTTACTTAGTCTTGTCATCGCAGGTTGCACTTGGGGATAAAGCTTCAACTCAGATCAGTGACCTCACGGCAAAGGCCCCTTCGACTCACAAGCTTATGCACGTGTGGACATTCATTGGCGGACTCGTGCCAAGATATGGGTGCCCACTGCGTGTGCTGCAAATTTGACAGCAAATGCCTGAGGCGGACCTCGTTCTTGGCAATTTGCAGCAAGTGGTGGCAACTGGGACAGCATATCCTAAGAGCACCTTTGTTCATTGCCAGGTTAGCCGCACTTGTATGTTGTATCGTGGTTGATACAGTGAAAACAACCTGCCACAACCCAGGGAAACTACAGCCAGGGCTTGAAGACCATCGGAGAGACCGTTGATGTGAAGCTGCAGAATACCAACAGCCGACTGGGCTGCAAGACCATTCGGATGTAGACAGCAGCTAGCAGCTAGCAAATTCACACAAAGCATTCTTTTGCCGCCCTTTTCTTGGTGTCGCTTGGTGTCAGGTGATTCATGTGCAGTTTGAGCGCATCAGATTGAATTGGTAATGATTGGATACAACTGTTGTGCGCTTGACGTTTACAGTGGGTGTCAAGAACTTTGAGCAGGATAATGCTGATGTATTATATGTGCTCCTGAGATTCTAGCGCTAGCTGAAGGACGACAATGTTTGAAGACCGGTATAGTAATTACTGTATATGTAAGCTAGGAACTCAATTTCACCAAGCGAATCCAATTAGGTGAAGGCTTCTTTGGCAAGATCTTCCACGGCCTCTTTCGCTGATTAGAGCTGGGAGATGCTAATTGACTGATAGTGACAGAGCTGTGTAGAGCAGCTGGAAAAAGGACCAAGTAATGCTGAAGATCATTTGGGTTGATATATCCTATTCCAGTTACGGTCGGCAAAACAGTATTGCCAGCATCAATGCTGAATACCCAGCACTACTGTATCCAGCAATCATTGTCATCCACGGCTACTGAAATGGGAAAAAGAAAAGAAGTACATGCGACTAGCCTTGGCGCAAGAAGGGTGCCTGAGTCACCACAGGGTACCAGCAACAGACGGGAATATGTTGCAAAGTACTCCCATGTACTCCCACATGACCCTTCCTCACGCTAGGTTGCAGTTGACTTGTCCATACCCATGTAACAATGTACGCCCATGTGGGGACGGTGAAATAGAATCGAGATAGGGAGCGATAGAGGATCAAGATGGTGAAGGACAGCTGTTGAGTTGAATCTTGTCGATCAATTTCAGTGTAGTGTAGCCCGCAGATGCCAATCACAAAGGGCACTATGGCTCGAGCTTGTAGGGCGCCATAAAGCCTGGTGGTGATGGCTGTGTGCTTCCAATATTTCCAAGTGCTTGGCAGGATTTTCAGTGAGAGCTGCTTTCTTTGGTTCTCCTCGGGGCCATGGCTTAAAAGAAGAGTTGTAGAAGTTCGAAGCTCAGAGCTGCCAGAGCTCCTAAAAGGAGGCACTGACAGCGTTGAGAGAACTCCTAAGCTGAAGGGCTACTGGGGCATTTGGAAGGAGGCTGAGGGTTTTGTTCTTCACCTGAAGTTGGGCAGACAGGAGATCAATGGCCTTTTCCAAAGTCGCGAGGAGGCTGAGGCCTACCAAGCCTCTATGCTCAAGAAGCATTTAGATTGGCCTAGAGCTCCTCTTACTGAAAAGGTGGAGCGCAGCGAGCTTTTTGATCACGCTGAGGAATTTGAGGAAATGAAAGAATATGTGTTTCGGGATACAGCTCCTGGGCCAAGTATTTTGAGGCCTGGTTTTCTACAGCCAGATCAGCTGGAACAGTTTGATGAAGAGGGTTTTCTTCTTCGGCTTCCAGTCTTAAACGAAGAAGAGCTGCCTCCAGTTAAAGAGGCCTTTGAGCGTCTCCTAGCAAATCGAGTTGACAAGATCACCTGTGAAACACTACGCTTTCGTGCAGCGCATACCATGCCCCGACCTTTACACCAAGAGCTGGTTTTCCTACTCATGGAAAATGAAAATATCCTTCATGTTGTCGAGGACATTTTGGGCCCACGCTATGTTTGTTGGAGCGCTCACCTTTTCTGCAAGCTTCCTGGTGATCCTACGGTGCAACCCTTTCACCAGGATGCTGGTTTTTGGCCCCTATCACAGTCACGGGCCCTCACAGTTTGGGTGGCTCTCGATGATGTGGATGAAGGCAACGCGGGTCTCGTGTACATTCGGGGCAGCCATCGCTGTGGACGACTGGGTTGGCGACGCACAGCTGCATCCCACTTTCTCCTCCCTCAGGAGATTCCAGATGCCGATTGCATTGGAGAGCCCGTGGTTGCCACCCTCCGAGCAGGGGAAGCTTCAGTCCACAGTGATCTCACCATGCACCACTCCCCGGCCAATAGCAGCTCGAGGCGCCGTGCCGGGATTGCGTTGCGCTTCGTGCAGGCAGATGCACGCTGTTTGGGGCCTATGCTCAATGGCTATGAAATGAATAACGGATGCATCCTTCCAAGAGGGCGCCCGCTTAGTGGTGCCGAACATTGGAAAGCTGCCAGACGGAAGCGCCCAAAGCCAGGTGCAGCTCCATGAGTGGGGAAGTGAAGCAGTAAAATCGTGAGTTTGGGCTTCAGTCTTTGTATGTCTTTAATCCTAATCCTCGATGGAGTTTACATGCTGGTGCTCTTGGGGCTGCATTGTGACGGAAATCATGAAAAAACATACAAATGTTATCAATCAACTATATCTATGCTTTTTTGTGTCATATATATATATATATGTGTGTGTCACCCCTGTACCTAAGGGTTCCGATGTTTCCAAGCAGGGGGCCGGAGCCAGGTGGGGGGTCTCCGGCCAATGAAGACGCCCCCCACCTGGGTGAAAACGTACCTGCGTTTTTCCAATTTAATTTTTAATCAAGCTCTAAAGTGCTAATGCAAGATGAAAACAATGTTGAAACATCTCCAATTTTCTGGACTCCATCGCCTTTCCGTTCTGCATTTTTGAGTCAACGTCTAGTTGCACTAAAGGGAAACTTTTGTTAAACTATACTGTTCTCGCTGACCCATGCGCCTTTCTGTTCCCTCACCTTCCTTCTCAACGTGGGAACTGAGTTAACTGCAAACCAATGTCAGAGTGTGTCAACCCCTGTTCCTAAGGGTTCCGAGATCCATTTCCACCACTACGGCAGGGGGATCAGGCTTCCAGTGACTAACCTGATCCAACGAAGCTGGGTCACTGGAAGGGAAGTGGTTGAGGACGCTCAACCACGTACCTGCTGAGTTTTCCACAAGCTGTCACCCTACTTATCCACGGTTTGATTCATGGTTCTTCATGCAGCTGCACCGCTCGTTTTGCCACCGTTGAGTTCTGCAGACAAGAGAAACCACTTTTGTTCAATCACTTACAATTTCTTGGACTACTCGCCACGCGGTTCCCTCACCTTCCTTCTCAGCATGGGAATTGAGTTAACAGCAAACCAATGTCAGAGTGTGTGTTGCTTTATATACATTACATCGCTCTGGCAAGTGCATGCCGCTCTTCGGCCAGAGTCAAGACGGTGAGATTTGTTCATAGGGTGTTGGGTGCGGTAGCCCAACGGCGTGTCCAAGCCAGAGTGCTTGGCAAAGCAAGGCATTGATATTTCAGTAAAGAATTTCAGTAAAGGACACGGCATGACTCATTGGCATCGCAGGGCCCGGGCGGCCCAAGGGGTTTTAAATGGCGATGCTTCCTTTGATAGCCAGTTTCATGGACTTACGATATACCTGCTTCAAGCCAGCGGATTTAGAAATCCATAGCAGATTGTAAGATCGAATAGCCTGTGGCACGATGAATGTAGCCTCGGGGGTCAAACAACTCTGGGAGACGCATCAAAAGGGAAAAAAGAATGCATCAATAAAAAATATAAATGCATCAAGAAAAAAATAAAAATGCATCAATAAAAAAATAAAGAAAAGAAACAAAGAAAGGCAAGAAGGGAAGCAAGGAAGCAAGGAAGGAAGGAAGGAAGGTACGAAGCCAGGACGGAAGGAAGGAAGGAAGGAAGCAAGGAAGGATGGATGGAAGGAAGAAAGGCAGCAGGGCAGGAAGGAAGGTTCGCTTTTCTTGGGTTTTGGTGGATTTTGCCTTTGGTTTTCGATGGCTTTTGTAGGTGGCCAGCTTGCGGAGCTGTGCTGCCTGCAATGGCAATCATGTATTCTACGTTAATGCATTTTTTGATGCATCTCCCGAAAAACACACACAACAACAAGGACCACTTTTGAACTCCTGTTCTATCCCCCATTTGGCCAGCTACTCAGCGAGCCAGCTTACGGACCTGTGCTGCCTGCAGTGGCCAGGAAAGCTGCAAGTTGACTCACCCTTTGTTGCGCCACCCGAGGGTAAAATTTGGAGAAGGATGTTGCCATTTCAACTTGACTCACCCTTTTGCGCACAGGGTAAAAATTTGAGAAGGAAGTGGTCACTCCAACTTGACTCATCCTTTTGTTGCCAATGCAGGGGTAAAATTTAGAGAGGGAAGCGGCCATGCCGAGTTGACCCACCCTTTTGTGGGCCACGCAGGGGTAAAATTTAGAGAAGGATGTTGCCATTTCAACTTGACTCACCCTTTTGTGGGCCATGCGGGGGTAAAATTTAGAGAAGGATGTTGCCCTTCCAAGTTGACTCACCCTTTGGTGAGCCACCCGAGGGTAAAATTGTGAAAAGAAGTTGCCATTTCAACTTGACTCGCCCTTTTGTGGGCAGGGTAGAGTTTAGAAAAGGAAGTGTCATTCCAAGTTGACTCACCCTTTGGTGAGCCACTGGAGGGTAAAATTTAGAGAGGGAAGTGGCCATGCCAAGTTGACTCACCCTTTTGTGGGCCATGCAGGGGTAAATTTTAGAGAAAGATGTTGCCATTTCAACTTGACTCACCCTTTTGTGGGCCATGCAGGGGGAAAAATTTAGAGAAGAATGTTGCCCTGAAGTGCTCATTCCAAGTTGACTCACCCCTTGGTGAGCCACTGGAGAGAAAAATAGAGAAGGAAGTGGCCATTCCAAGTTGACTACCCTTTTAAGTGAGCAATGCAGGGGTGAAATTTGGAATACGCAGCAACATTCATTCGGGAAAGGGCCTGTGTGCGCACTTGATTCCCCCCGATGGGGTGTGTGCACGCTGAGTCAACAAGTGTGTGCGCAGATGAGGCGCAAGTGCTGATAAAATATGCGGCGCCGCCCTTCTGTGAGCCACCCGAATGTACAGTAGTAAAGTTTAGAGCGCAGAAAGCGATTCCATTCTAGCACGCCAGTAAAATTTTGAAGAGGAGAGGCGACCGCAAGGCCCCTGGTCCTTTGGTCCTCTGTTCCCCTGGTCTCTGGATCTGAACCTCTGCAAGATTTTGTGGGTCTCTAGACTCTACACCTCTACACTCCAGATCTGTCTGGATGTCGAGGCCTTTGGATGTCCAGCTTACGGAGCTGTGCTGCCTGCAGTGGCCAGTGTCGTCAGCACTGTGCTGCTGGAGGTGGCCAGAGTGTTGTAAGCACTGTGCTGCTGCAGGTGGCCAGCTTACGGACCTGTGCTGCCTGCAGTGGCCAGGAAAGCTGCAAGTTGACTCACCCTTTGTTGCGCCACCCGAGGGTAAAATTTGGAGAAGGATGTTGCCATTTCAACTTGACTCACCCTTCTGTGCGCAGGGTAAAATTTTGAGAAGGAAGTGGTCACTCCAACTTGACTCACCCTTTTGTGGCCAATGCAGGGGTAAATTTTAGAGAGGGAAGCGGCCATGCCAAGTTGACTCACCCTTTAGTGAGCCACCCGAGGCTAAAAATTAGAGAAGGATGTTGCCATTTCAACTTGACTCACCCTTTTGTGAGCCATGCGGGGGTAAAATTTAGAGAAGGATGTTGCCCTTCCAAGTTGACTCACCCTTTGGTGAGCCACCCGAGGGTAAAGTTTAGAGAAGGATGTTGCCATTTCAACTTGACTCACCCTTTTGTGGGCAGGGTAAAATTTAGAAAAGGAAGAGGTCATTCCAATTTGACTCACCCTTTGGTGAGCCACTGGAGGGTAAAATTTAGAGAGGGAAGTGGCCATGCCAAGTTGACTCACCCTTTTGTGAGCCATGCAGGGGTAAAATTTAGAGAAAGATGTTGCCATTTCAACTTGACTCACCCTTTTGTGGGCCATGCAGGGGAAAAAGTTAGAGAAGGATGTTGCCCTTCCAAGTTGACTCACCGTTTGGTGAGCCACCCGAGGGTAACATTTAGAGAAGGATGTTGCCATTTCAACTTGACTGTACTTGACTCACCCTTTGTGGGCAATGCAGGGGTAAAATTTAGAGAAGGAAGTGCTCATTCCAAGTTGACTCACCCCTTGGTGAGCCACTGGAGAGTAAAAAAATACACAAGGAAGTGGCTATTCCAAGTTGACTACCCTTTTAAGTGAGCAACGCAGGGTAAAATTTGGAATACGCAGCAACATTCGGGAAAGGGCCTGTGTGCGCACTTGACTCCCCATGGTGGGGTGTGCGCACGCTGAGTTAACAAGTGTGTGCGCAGATGAGGCACAAGTGCCGATATAATGTGTGCGCGCAGTTGAGTTGAATCCGTGTGCGCGGCTGCGGCGCCGCCCTTCTGTGAGCCACCCGAATGTACAGTAGTAAAGGTTAGAGGGCAGAAAGCCATTCCATTCTAGCACGCCAGTAAAATTTTGGAAGAGCTGGATCTGAACCTCTGCAAGATTTTCCAGGTCTCTAGACTCTACACCTTTACACTAGATCTGTCTGGATGTCGAGGCCTTTGGATCTTTGTAGATGTCGGCGTCCTGCTTCTCAACCGTGACCTCTTGAATCTCCAAAACCTGAAACACCTTATCTTTTGAATTCTTGGCAATTTCGAAGAGAACACAGAGGGCAGAGGCCGACCGTTGTGGTGGATAGGTTGGTCTCGACCCAAGGGCCCTACAGGACCATCCAAGGTATCCGTGTAGGTTGATTTAGTTTTTTTGATGCGTTTTTGTTTTTCTTTTGATCACTGCTTCGAGTTGGACTATTGCGCTTCCCTCCACTCGTTTGGGTCCGTTTATTTTTTTATTGATTCATTTTTTGATACCCAGAATTATATTTTTTTGATGCATTTTTATTTTCTTTTTGATCCCTTGCCCAACAACTCTTGGGGTAAAGACCAAACTCCGCCGCGCGTTTGACTGGCTCGAGTTATTTGAGGATAGCTAGGGAGGTCGAATTGAAGCATCACTCCACCGGAAACTGCCCCAGGCCCTAGCATGCATGAGAAGACCCCGGGTTTGTCAATCAAAGCTAATATAGATACAACATGCATCACAATGTAGTACATGCAGCTTGTGATGGAATGTCAATCCTGAAAACGACACTTGCAAGCCAGCTCCATTGCATTCCAAATACGCGATCTACCAGCCATGATGCTGCCATTTGCTGCGCTTATCCTTCTAACCTGGGTGTTTGCCACGCCGCTTGCAACTGCTTGGGAGAAGAGTGTGACTGACTTGGGCAGCTTGGCAGAACTTGCCAGAGGAACTGCGGCTTTGGTGTTTCGACAGGCCGCCACAAAGACGGCGACTGGTTATGTTGCTTCAGCACACGCGTGTGTTGCTATGGATGCTCATCAGCTGCGTTTGGCTAGAAAGAGGCAAGAGGAGAAGACAGTTATATAGGCAAATGCTCCGCAGGCGTTGTTTTTGGAGACATATCCGGTAATGATCATGCGTGTCTTACCCTTCGTTGAACAGCACGAGCAGAAATCATTACTGTAAAGTAAAGGAGAATTGTTTTCCAAAGGCGGTGTCCATGTCAATGTTGGATGGTTTTTCGGCTGTGCCTCTTTCTTGGAATGAGCAGTCTTGGAATTGGATCACCTCTTATATACTTCTCGTCATCAGTGGCATTCCCTTAGCATCCCACAGCCATTTTTGACAAAATATACCTTTTTGTTTCATGAATCTTGCATCATGATAAAAGCTCAGCCTTTTTCCCAGTGGCCCATTTTTTCGACTGAAAGCCTTTGGCTCAGAACGTGCAAGTACCAAGGCCACACGTTCGACCAAAGCTCCCAGTCGCACTCCCAATCCCCAGGACGAAGGCTTCAGGTGAGGCGGGTGGACAGATCTTTTTGGGTTGCTTTTTGGATGGTGTTGCACATGACACATGGTCACATGATTACTGTATATAATATGCATATAATTTTTTGATAAGGTTTGGGCTGAGGGCTTGTGACCTTGGAACAATGGAACTCTTAACTGCTTTTTATCTCACTGACTCTTTCACACATGACTTCAAAGAGGAGAAGAATTCCAGAAGCCTTCGGTTTTAGCGTTGAATGTTGAGGATTAGCAAGAGGTGATAGGTTGACGGTTTGGCAGAAAGGTTTGATCAATTCAAAGCTGTTCTACGATTTGCAGTTCAGCGTTTCCTTGTTGTCTTGCTACCTACATCAATCTTGGCAGGAACATTTCCTTCTTTGCGTGTTCTCGATGTTTCCTGCTGCTCATGCTGCTTGTCAGTTCTTGCTTTCTTTTAGATCGGACCTATTTTTTGGTTTTCATGACTGACTTCCTTCACACGCTGCACGCCAAATTGCCAAACTTGGAAGTGTTCGAAGAAGGTGGAGCCCTGTCCAGTGGTGAGATGGATTGAGCTTTGCAAGGGCTTCTTAGAAGCTGGGTCATGTGCTCAGCTGTCGATTCTCGCTCGCAAAGATGGTTCTTGGACCGGACCTGCACGGAATGAAATATAATGAAATGAAGACATGTTCATTCACCATGCGGGGTATGACTATGGACTTGATCCCCTTCTGGTCTCCTGCTGCTGGTGCTGCTGGCGGGGAACCCTTGACTTAATGGCCTTAAGCAAGACACCAACACCTTTGGATTAGATTTAGCCCCACCTTGCCCAAGCATTCAATCAAACAACATCAAATCCATAATGTGGTTCCTTGGGCTAAGCAAACATTCTTATCGAAAAGACTGAACTCAGGAGTTGTTCCCTGTTTGTTCTTGATGTTACTTCTGTTGTTCTTGGACGGCTTTGATGCTTGGACACGCTCAAGGCTCCCAAAACGACAAGGTGTCCAAATTCAAATAGAGGCCTTGGAATGTGTTTTCCTCATTGGGTTTTCCTCATCGCTGCCGTTTTTCTTTGTCATTGTCAGATATATCATGATGATACATGCATGCATACATCTCTGTTACGTTTCTTTCCTAAGGAAGTTCGATCCATCGAACGTGCGTGGTGGCTGTCGCCTGCGCGGACCTCCGACATCTGCCGCGCCAGCGCGTCTGCTGGGCATCGGGGGGTTGGTCACGATGAAGACGGGCGAAGAGTTGCGCATCAGTGGGCCGCTTGGTGGCCGAAGTGCTTTGACGGAAGCCAAAATGATTGAAATCAGAATCAACGCATTCGCAACGGGTTTGTTCTTCCACCCACCCAATGTCGGCGATACGCAAACATGAAGTTTCACACGAAGCTCGCCCATGGTTTACTCCAGGAACCTCCACATGACATCGCTGCGCCTTGAAGCTGGGACTCTTGGAATGATACTGAACATGGGGGCATTGGTCATGTATCTCCTAGGCTCGTATTGCTTGCGCATTGAAATGCCATGTGTCATGGGGGTAACACTAGAATAAGTCAAACTTTGGGGGCATCCCGCCAAGCAAGAGCACAAGTCTCCTCCAGATGGTGGTGTTGCAAGCCCAGGACACTCATTTTTGAGAATGCTCAAGTGGTGACATCTCCTGAACCACCTCCGGGGGCAGAAAACTCTGCCATCAAGGGCGGTGCATTTCGCAGCTACGGCCGTGTCATTTTTGCCAACTCAAATGTGACTGCGTCTTGGCAGGCAAAGACTTATTCCACCTAGCATGTGGCGGGGGCAGTGTTGGTTTGGGGGAACAATTGTTAACACCTTTGCCTAAGAAAGTTTCACAATTGAACTCGCAGTTGAAACTCGGCTCTGCCTGTGACGAGGTGAGCAGTGGAGCGGCGAAAGAAGGTGGTGGTATAGCAGCTGATGGAAAGATTGGTGCTGCATCCGCCGACTTGCGGCGTGCCAATGCCAGAGCAGAGTTTTCTTGCTTTCGCTTATCATGTCAGAGTGGTTGGTCAGTCCTCCTTGCCTCCTTCCGCACTTTTTGGGGGGGTGGCTTTGGTGTAAAATGGTGTAAGGAAGTATGCGGCCTTCAATGCCTTCAGTCTGTCTTTCTTCTTTCCGTGCGTCCTTTGTTCCGTTCCTTCTGTCCCTGTGGACAGTGGGCAGTACAGTAAGTTCAAAGTTTGTCAGTTGAACTTGTGAGCTACAGCTAAAACTGTTGTGTGCAAGTGTGTTTTGGCTTTCGTATTCACTTTGCTGCCTGTGCTTTATAGCTTGGCAAAAGGGTTGGACTGAGACCTTCCCACAATACCACAGTATGCCTGCCTTTCGCCCAGGATGTTGATCGCGTCGAGCCTTCGAGTTCAAAACACGGCAGCAAAGGAATTTGGTGGGGGCATCGTTGCCAGCTCAGCACTGACACTTGCCTCCTGTTAAGTGCTTTAGAATTGGTGGGGGTTTGTCATATTGCGCCTGGTCCCTGCGCAAAGATCACATGTGCAAACACTAGCCACATTAAAGCGGAAAAGTAAAGCTACGTTACCGGGGCCTGTATGGTGCGAGACAGGGTTGAGGCTTGAAGTTGGCGTTCGATGTGGCTTCTTACGTTTTGTTTGTGAGGCCTTACAGCCTTACACACGTGCTTTCTCTCTAGTGTATGCTTGACCTTTGAGGAGGCTTCAAAGTTTTGACGCAGCAGCTCGTACACTCTTGCTCGATGCAGACGTGGACATCAAAGAGCTGGATGCTTTGGCGCAGGCCTGGGTGCCGAAAGCTCCAGCTGTATCCATAGAAGATGCGTTGTAGATGCTTGCCATGTTTTGCTGTTTTGCTGGGGGGCCATTCAACCAACAAGAGCACCTCACTGTACTCACCGGGTGCTGTGTTGTTGCCATGTTTCACGAAACTTGCGACACTTAGCTGAGCTGCTGTTTGCTTTAACATGTGGGGAGGCTGCACGGGCCTTTCGCGTGGTGTATCAGCCGTGCGCTCCACGCAAGTGTTTGTTCCTTTTGAAGCGGTGCTATATTGTCAACTAAGTCTTGAGCCAATGTCATGAGTGTATTTCTTTGGAAGGGTGGAACACATACAGACCATGTCTGAAATAGTCATTGCACAAACACACAATTCATCGCCATTCCCAGCACACAATAACAGTCATTAGCTGTCTCCAAAACGTAAAATTTATTTCGCCGCGTAAGCAGAATGAATGAGTCACAGAGTCACAACAGTCAAAGTTTAAATCAACATCTACGAAGGCGGAGCACCATGAATTATTTAAGTCAGCTGTTAGAGTGTTCTATGACAAATGCAAAAGTGAGAGCTACAAAGCCACTGTCATTGGAAATTCGGACCCAATACCCCGAGATAGTGTCTGATGACATTGAGCTAAACGACGGCAGGTCTAGACCAGTGAGGCAGATTCGGGGACATCAATGATGTTGATGCGGACGTGGTTGCTTTTCGGACATGCGCTGTACTGGTAGCAGGGTGTCATACTATGCAGAGACACCCCTTTACGATTCTTGCGCATTTCAACGTATACACTGTACAGCACACAATGAATCACAACGAACTGTTTGCGAGTGTGAAGTGCAAGCGCCTGCATACAACAAACAAGAGCATGTGCTGGACTGTCGCAACAAACATTTGTATTACTGGGCACTGTTGAATGGCTGCTCAATTGGCTTGTATGGCAAGTTCTCGCCTCATATTGAAATCTGGCAACTATATATGTTTGCACCATGTCATAGTGTGTCCTAACACAATATGGCCTGCCGTGCAAAAAGTGCAAGGTCCAAGTAAGCGGCACTCACAGTGTCAAGCGGGTAATGAATGGTAACGATATGAAGAACAGCCTGGAGGTGGCGGCATGTCTTTTTCCAAACATCATGGCCCCGCTGAACGAGGTGGGGTAAGCTTTAAACCGAGGTAGTATGCTGCCGTGTTTCTCCGAACAAGCACCAATATTCAATTCAGTTGAACAAGATGAGGGAATAAATACGACTATTAAGGGGTTTTATATAAAACGACCTTTCAGATGCTGTCCAAATCGTCCGCGAAAGATCCGCGATGAGGTTCGCAAAAGAATTGTTTTTCGCAAAAGATTTATCGATTGTCTTCATTTTCATGTAGAAATGGAAGGCAATCCTCTGGCATGCCGACGGCGGAAGTGTTCCCACATGCCCCCACTGTCACACAGCAACGAACTGACAATTCAACTTGCCCCTGCGCTGACAGTGAGGCAACGATCCCTGCTTTGATGGAAATCTATAGTGAATTTTTGCAACAGATCTGCGACAGTTTCGCAAACGTGCCGATAAAGTCACGGTTCCGATTTTTCGTGCCCCTCAACACCCCCGAGCTGCACTACCCTGTGTTGGTAGCTGGCACGAGGGTTGGATTGAGTTGTGCCTGACTGTTCCGAGCCTCCTCCAAGACATTCCTCAAGGTTTGTCGCACAGATGCCGCAAGTGACCCGAAAGTTTGTTACATGTTAATTAGACGTGGCTTTAGGACCACTTGCGATGAGGCCGCGAAAGAACAGCGAAAGACATTCTTTAGTGAAAGACTTTTTCTTGATCAACTGCCATTCAGAGCATTTTCACAACACATATAAAATGTTAATCATTTAGCATGGCTGAGTCATCGATGGGTGAACGAGGCGAGTAATATAGGGGGGTGGTCGCAGGACTGTGCCCGCCGGGTAGGGTGAACGCAGAGCTTGGTGGGGGCGAGCGAAAAAAGAGGCGGCACAGAAGGTAGTGAACATGTATGTCTTTACGGGGTGTTGATGCGAATGATGCACGCTGAGTAGTGCATCATTGGCATCGCAAAGTGCTCAGGAGACTATTAAAGTGATCTACTGCGGTGAGCTGACCAGGTGCGTGAGTCCAAGTAGAGGACGCAGCGTTTGACTTTCATTGCTTTAGTAGCTGAGTTGAAGTCACTGATTACAGTCACGGTGCCTGACCGATAGTTTTTTATGTAAGCCGATCGGTTGGAAAGGAATGCAGTAGTCCTCCTGTGGGGATGCCCTTTTTGGTTTAAAAGGGCCCTAAGCCGGAGGAAAAAGGACACCCCCCAGAACTGACATGTCCAAGGGAGCTCGACATTTGTACAAGAGCGTGGGATCCAAGTCTATCTTAGTAAAGGCCTTGTGTATATATAGGCTCTCTCATACCGAGCTTCAATGTGAAACTTCGCGTACCTCTGTCTTCTGCTTTCCTGTGTAAAAGCGTAAGAAGTAAGTGCAGCTTCGACCCCACCCTAATAAAACCAATACTATATTATTGACTTCTCAATCCCTACAAGGGCTGGCTTTCGCCCCCATTCTCAAGTTGCAAAACGTTGTAGGTCATATGAGTTCCACCACACAAACACGTGTTTCCACCGTGCACGTGACACATCTTTTCATAGATGGGCCAACCACACGCCATACGCGAAATGCAGTTCTTGTTCATTCATGTCTCGACTGGACGTTGGTGTGAGGCCAGCAGCTCCACAAGTTCCACACTCACTATCATGAATAGCACAGCTGCCACTGCAGGAGGTTTCTTTGCTATAGGACCAGTTGTGGTAACTGGCATGTCCGCAATAAACATCTCCGACAGTCATGCTGTTGCAGACGATGAGGGAATAGGTGGGGGATTTTCGACGCTTGGCAAATTGCGAGTGAATGGCAGTTCCACGATCCAAATTCAGCGAACCACAGCACCCGTGATGGGGGGAGGATTTCAGGCAGCGCAGGGGATTGTGGTCACTGGCATGTCCAGGATGACCATCTCGGACAGCTCAAGCCAACGAACAGGAGGTGGCTTCTTCAGTTACAAAGGCTTGGAAGTGACCAACAGATCAACGTTGCGAATCCACAAAGCAATGGCAGGGGGAACAGGGGGAGCTTTCAGAGTGGAAGAGGCTTTAGTTTCGGGGATGTCTGCTGTGATCGTTTCAGACAGCCGTTGCCTTTCCGGCGTCGGCGGAGGAGTTTTCGCTCAAAGCCTGCAAGTTTCCCATGGTTCAAACCTCAGCATCCGCAATGCCTTTGCTGGGGGGAAAGGAGGAGGAATTGCTGCAACGACTTTGCACGTGACCAACGGCTCAAAAGTCATAGTGAAGAATGCCAAGTCTCAGGGAAGCGGAGGATGTTCCTACAACAGTAACGTGATGATTGAGAGGACGTCCACGCTGAGCCTTTCTGACTGCCACGCATTGTCAGAGAATAGTGTTGGCGGAGCCCTTCAAGCCATGAGAGGCGTGCAGGTGAAAGACAACTCACACCTCTACATCCGCAATTCGTCTTCGATGCGAAGTGGCGGAGGTTTTGATTCGGGCAGTCATGTTGTGATTGCAGGAATGTCCAACATAAGCATTTTGAACAGCCATACTGTCTCAGGCAACGGTGGGGGCTTTTCAGCAGATAAGAGTTTGCGAGTGACAAGGGGCTCAACGCTTAGCATCCAAAACGCTAGAGCTGGCCAACATGGAGGAGGCTTCTTTGCAATTGAAAATGTTGTGGTGACTGACAACTCAACCTGCAGCATTCACAACTCCACAGCAGGCAGCAGTGGAGGAGGGTTCCTTGCAGACGGGGAAGTGGTGATTGACGGGCAGTCCAAGGTGAAGATGTTTGATTGCCATGCAATCACGGGAGATGGTGGAGGATTTGCCACCAGGACCTTAGCTGGAGCGAATGTTGATAGACGCTTGCAGGTGAGTGGCAATTCAGCACTCAGCATTCACAAGGCCACAGCTGGAGCAAATGGAGGGGGATTTTATGTAGAAGACGATCTTGAAGCCAATTCTTCTATCATTGAAATCTTCAACAGCAGTGCGGGAGAAGATGGTGGAGGCTTCAACGTGGGCAGGGCTTTGCTTGGAGACTGCGAGGTAAGAATTCGAGGTGCTGCCGCAGAACATGTTGCAGGGGGCTTCGCAATAAGATCTGGACTGTTTTTGAGCAGTGGATCAATCTCTATCGTCAACTCCACTGCAGACTCAGGAGCTGGAGGTCTTGTCAAGGGCCCGGCAATTCTCACTCACTCCAAGTTGGCCATTTCTGATGCAGGAGGTGATGAATACTCCGCTGTGTTGGTGGCAAACTGCTTGCAGCTTGGCCCTAAGTCTGCATTTCTCATGGAAGATGTTAACGGAGGGCATGGCCTGGATTTACGCAATGTTGGCTGCGTTTGCACAGCAGGGACTCTTCAAGTGGCTAGCGATGCGACTTTGCAGGCAAGTGGCGACTTGAGCTCGAGTTTCATGAAGGTGGCAGCTTGTCCATCTGAGACTGTATACCTCTCAGGCATTCATCTCCAGTCATGGTCTAGTGCCCTCTGGAGCAGTGGTGGATCTCCTCCAAGCCACGTGGTGGTAGAGAACGTCAGTGTCGACTTTGAACCGCAGCTTGACAACGTGCAACTCCTGGAAGTGGAGGATCTGCGATTCGCAAATTTAGTGATGAGAATCAGTCAAGACTTCCGCCTAGAGACCTAGAGAAGTGTTTGGTATAAATTGCTTTCCCGTTTGTTGATCTGTAAATGGAATCCCTGCAGGAAGGTTTCACTATCAACTCCTTGGTCGTTTCCTGCCCGAGCTGTACGAACGGGGTCACTTTCATTTCCACGGAGCACTCGCTTCATGCATTCAGCCCGAAGGCCGATCTCAAGTGCCCAAACCAAGTTATGGTGTCACTTGGCGCACTGTTGGCCCCAAACTGAGCAACCACAATCCTTTGGCACCAATCTTGATCCGCTTGATGGGCATTGAGTGATTCGGTGCATTAAGCTACTCTCTTGGATTGCCACAGCTTTTTTCTTCCCGAGGTTAAATGGGACAACACCGCGCTGCACTTGCACTGACTACAAGATTCTTTGGCCTGGCTTCGTTCATTCCCACCTGTTTTGATATGGGGATTGGTCAAAACCTGTAGGGTGAAGCCCCATTTGTGTCGGAATGCGCACGCTTCCTTGTACGCTGAAATGATTTGCACCACAAGTACTCCCTTTGAATGGAGCTCAGTGGGATTCCTATTTGTAGAGGCCAGAAAACGAGGGCCAGCTGTAGCATTTGAAAGAATTTTTGGCAAGTGCTTTCATTTGCATTGTATGAGGCTCATAGCTTTCAGATGAGCACCGAAATGGACGGATCATCCCATGTACAGTCCTTTGAAGAGATCCACAGATCCCTCTACCCGAATTCGGAACCAGAAGACCAGAAACCAGGTCAGTGGTTCTGATTTCAATCGAGATTGGCTCAAGAGGAAAGAGCGTGAGCGAGGATAGACCGTATAGATGCGCTTCATGGTGGCGGAGCTATGTTTTTTTCAACCGACCCTGGAGCAGCTCCTTCTATGCCCTCTGTTGAAACTGGGGCATCAGTTAGCGGTGAGCAGGCCCAAGGTATGTGGTGCAGCTAATTTGGCCAGGACCTTACAGGAATCCATTGGTTCACTGAAACCTGCACTTGACACCTGGATGGCCCATGAGGAACCTGGAAATTACAGCTTTCCCCCCTTACATGTCACAGGCTTGTCCGATCGTGCCGAGATGTGAGCAATCGAATAAGAGGGGTCCATGCTTTGGCGTTGGGCGTTTAGAACTGGAGGATGTATATAGTCCATCCATGTCCACCGTGGCAACGAGCTACCAAAAGCTTCACCCAGAGGTGACGCGTGCGCGACGCAGATCAAAGAGTTACTTTCGCGCCGACAGACAGCACCAAAACTGTCAACCTACCCAGTTCCAAAGTATGAGATGTGGAGAACACAACGAGGAAGTCGAAGGGTTCACGTCATATGGTCAGGAACTTGCTTCTTGTGCAGGCAAAAGATGGAAAATGGCGGATTCTTTATTCACTTCGCAGCCGTCGTAGCCCCATAGAAACTACATGGGGCCACATGAGTGCATCTCAGACCAGCAGGTCACATCATTTGCTTTCAAATTTCAACGCGCTGCTTTTCAGGTCATATGGGGGAGCCGCTATGGCGATAAAGCTCTGAGTTGACGCGCAAACATGTGAGTTGTTGTGGTTGTGAATGCATCACCTCAATTGCTAGCCAGTGAGTTTGGAGTGAAGACGCAAAAAGAGTCAGAGCTTTTGCCTAGCTGGAACAGGATTGCCAAGCTTGAGCTTGTGCATACAATGGGCATACAGCTATATCAGTGAACTTATCAGCGATTGTCCGTGAAGTTCAGCAAACAGCAACTTGCCGGCTTTTGTGGGGAACGCCACACTGGCAGTCAAGGAGCAAGATCAGATTGCGCAAAAACTGGGCACTAAACTGGGCTTCTGGTAGATAGCGCATCGGTTCATTCCATCTCAGGCTATCTGGGTGGCATAAGTGCCGCACAGACCAGGTACCGCAGAGCCATCGCATCCTTGATGCAGGCACTTGCCTCAAACACCTTCACGACACCTGGTTTCAGCTCTTCTGTCACTTGTGCCAACGCCCGAAGCGTCAAACAACAATAGGTCATGAACATCAAAGAATGACGAGGTTGGAGCCTGGCTGTTACAAAGAATGACAAACCTGAACTCAACGTATCTGACCATGAGAAGCGGGACGCAGAAGAAACATTCGACCTGCATAATTGATATATTTGGCCAGAGGCCAGAGGAGAGCTAGGCAGTTCGTTCGTTGTAGCGAAGACAAGAAGAAAGAATTGGGGCTGGGATGGCGATGCCTTGTGACTGGATGGCTTGTGGCCACCGATCGGCTTCAGAGAAAAGGTGAATTTGTTGCGGACCTTTCGTCGGCCACAAGAACCCGGTAGACGTTGTCATTGTCCTGCTGGAGGTGGAGTCGTCTCAGTCTTGCACAAGTCAGAGTCTTTTGGTCAGATGCAATTCGTGTCTGGGATTGCAGGGAAGGTTGAAGTGTCAGGTGCTCAACAGATAGTCGGCCTGTGAAGTTGTTTGTAGGAGGTTGCAGGCGGGGCGAGATCGCTGCCGATTGTGAAAGCGGCTTTAGCAGACAAGTGAACGGCAGTCGTAACCACAGGCTTCGGTGTTGGTCAGGAGCTAACATGTTACTGCTCGAGCCCAGCGGGAATAAGTCGCCAGAAGTTCAGCTTCACAGTCCTTGTCATGAAACCTGGACATTGTGTTTCTTGCACCAACAAGTTGGGGCCAGCTCAGGGAAGATGCGTTGTTTGTCAGTTGCTCATTGTTCTTGGACTGATGTCGTAACGCCAGACACAGCGGAAGCAATCTCTTGGGCGCCTTGTCTGTCAAAAAGCTTGACCAAAAGATTTTCGTTCGAATTGCTAGGTATGGTTGGACAGACGTGTGCCAGGACAACAGGCCTGTGACCACTGCCGAATGGAAATTAGGAACCTGCAACGTACTTGTTGGGAACATACCATGTACAGGTGACTTGGTGGGAGTGGAAGCTTGCCTAGTTAGCATGTCTTCGGCTTGCAGAGCTGAAACATTATATATAGTCATGCTACTTGGGCCAGAAGGCCATTGGCGAGTGAGCGGGTTCCAGAACAGAAGGAGCACGACGTTGAAGGAGGTTGACATGGAAGGTGTCAAGGGTTCACAGAACGCTCGCGCGAGGTCCGTCATGAGGTGAATGAGGTGTGAGATAACAGTCGTCTTAGATGTTGCGAATTCAGCAATTGGCGTGCATCGAGAGTGGGGCCTGCACCTGCAAGGATCAGAAGAGCCAAAGTTCAGTTCGTCCATCTCCTCAGGCACAGTATTGGTGTTGTCCGCAGTGCGTGACTGTGAATTGAGGCGGGTGACAACTCAAATTTGACAGAAAAATGGAATTTCCAATGAAATCCGGTCCTAATTCCAGTCGTTGCTTGCTCAACAAGTTTTGTTCGATCACTGGGCTGCAGTATTAGATGTTCCGATGTGATTGCTGAAAGAAACGTATTTATAGCGCAACGCCTCTCAGCGTGGCAGGGTGTGAAGGTGTGTGGGGCGCCATCCGTGTCGGAATGTACACGCTTACTTGTATGCTGAAATTTCTTGCGCGCAACCAATAAGTACTCCAATATTCCTGTGCGCACAGGCCAGAACACGAAGGCCGAACTGTAGCAATTGAAACGATTTTTGGCAAGAGTTTGAATTGTACAGAGTTGAGAACTTTCAGTTCAGCCATGGACGGATCATCCTATGCGCAATCCTATGTGCAATATGTAAAGTCGTATGAAAAGATCCACAAATCCATTTAATAGGGACCACAATGCCAGAAACCTGGTCAGTGGTTCTGATGCGTGAGCAGGTCCAGGTTTAGATGCTCTTCATGGAAAACTGGTCTACCACGTAGGTTGACCATCATACAGCTTGATTTCCCAGGGCTTTTGACCCCAACCTTTTAGCTCGTGTCAGGGCGTATGTCCTCCTGCCGCCTCCACCACCGCCTTTCCTCCTCACGTGGTGTTTTGCAAAATTCCAACAGGGCTACAGGGACTTACTTTATCAAAACATCGGCACGTATACGTGGTTTTCGTGATTTAGTCTTCCCGTCCGGTTGTTTATGGTGCGAAAAGCCCAGGCTGCAGTCGCAGAAGGATTGCGGAAGCGATGCTGAAGACCCAACATGATCAACATGTCAAAAGCCTCGGAAGTTTTGCACGCCAACCACCACCACCAAAGTCAACAACAGGCCACCAGAAACACGTATTGAAAGAGTTGAGCCATGAAGTTCCCCCTGACGCAGGCCAGCAGCAAAACGCTCGAAGTGCACAGAACCGCTGGCTGCCCGCACGCTGTTGCAAAATAATGGTTCTGACGCGTTCCAGTTGACATTGCGGATGGGGAGAACATGCGAGAACAGAGATGTTGTCATTCCTGGCGAGTTCATTGTCAGGATTGGTGAGGCATTCCTTTTTTGATTTTCATGTTATATGGACGAACTTCGCAGAAACCACGTCCAAACCCTCCGAGATGGCCATCGGAACAATTTGTTACCAGTACTTTGCGAAAATGACCATGTGCCGGCCCTGCCGCCTTATATCAGGTACAAAGACAGAAGATAAGGCAGTACATATATCAGTCACAAGGTGTGCGCATATGTCGGAGCGCATGCCAGTCAATACAGTAGTGAAATGTAGTTTCAGGGCGCATTTATGCCACATGTCGGCAAGTGATTTGTCAACAAACATGTCATCACATTTGTTAGCCGGCGTGGTTGTAAACATGTTTGCGCACATTTCTGAATTTTTCAATTTTTTCATCATGCTCAT
The DNA here is from genome assembly GCA_963970005.1 of Durusdinium trenchii. NCBI lineage: Eukaryota > Dinophyceae > Suessiales > Symbiodiniaceae > Durusdinium > Durusdinium trenchii. The sequence goes on from CAXAMN010009557.1 coordinate 1,327,594, forward strand.
ACCAACTATCGTGCCATGCGCCATTGCGAACAGCATGCGGTATGTACGGTACTGGTACTGAGTACTATTTATGAGGTTTAACTCAGGTTCTTGACATGACATTGGGTTCAACAACAACGCGGGCCCCACGCAAGTAAGTGCAGGATTTGCTTCTCATCAGTCAAGCGGAACTGATGGGTAATCTCATGAAACACCAGCACTATCAGCAATCACCATAAGAAAACGTGGCGTGTAGGAACTTGGCGGAGGAGGCGAGCAACTTCGTCGCGCAGAGGACAGGATGTTGCCAGCCAATACCGGGAATTGGCAAAGCACGACCTTGAACGTGAATTGGCCTTCAGATAAGAAAGGGCAGCATGCAAGTGCATACATGCATGATGTACACGTACACACCTCAGCCCTATTTGGCTTAGAGAAAAGGAGCACCATTTCTGCATGGTAGCGGAGCTGTCGACTCCTACTCCTGTCCCCCTGTCATACCGGCTGTAAGTCCCTCTGGGCGGCGGTGTGGGGGCACCCTGTACACTGACACCTGTGGCGTGGGCCCGGCGTAAAATCCACACTTTGCGTGGTGGCAAGCAGCGGCATGTCGTTTGCGCCTTTGACCCCTCCTCAGCTCTTGGAGGAGGCAGCTGCTGCGTCGCCGGCCTTTGCGTCTCCTGTTGGTGGACCTCAGGACCCAGACTGACACTAAGGCACTAAGGCTACTGACACTAAGGCTATTGGCAAGCTAAGGTCATTCAGCGGCAAGGACGAAGATTGGCCAGCATGGGTCTTTGTGGCAAGAAGCTATGTGCGCCTCCTGAACCAGGCCTAACGTGGCATGCTGGAGGCAGCTGGTTATTGCGGTGAGACAGAAGGAGTTGTCCATGGCCTGACATGAGTGACACTGCCCAGGAGCTGCCCACTGTGCTCTTCAACATCCTGATGCAGAGTGTTGATGGACGGGCCATCCCCATCCTGATGACTGTGGAAGGGTCCAATGGCTTTCAAGCATGGAAGGCGTTGTGTGATGCCTATGAGCCGCAAGTTGGAGGACGACACATGGCTACGCTGAACGGCATCATCGCCTCGGACTGGAAGAACGTGAAGGAGGGTGAGTGATCAGGCGCATTCAGTCCAGGGGACCGTGTCTGAGTCTACGAGGGTGGCGATGACACCCCAAGCCCTGTGAAGGATGCAATGAGAGCAGTCAGCTGGATCTCAGGTTGGCGCGAACTATGAGAAGGCCAAGAAGTTCATCCGGGACTATCTGCAGACCGGCAACATCTACAGGACGGGTGGTGCTTTGGCAAAAGATATGGAGGCCCTGCGTGTATAGATGTTGGAGCCGTCAGCCATGGAGAGAGGGGGAAGGGCGAGCAAACGCAGCCCAAGAGGTTCAATGGTGAGTGCTCATACTGCGGCAAACGGGGGCGCAAGAAAGCTGACTGCAGAGCTCTTGCCAAAGATAGAGCCCGAAGGGACAATGAGAAAGGCAAGCGCGAAGAAAGCGCCAATGCAGTTCAGGCAGCTACATCGAAATCACCTACGGGAGCTCCTGGCAGCAGCACCAATGCTGTCTACTGTCTACTACTGGATTACTGGATTGGCCCTGACAACGATGAGCGCAAGGCATGGGCTGATACCTATGCCAACCTATGACATCGAGGACGAGTACAGTGATGAGATGTGGGCGATGATGATCCACAAAGCCAACAAGAAAGTGGGAAACGAGTGGCATCACGTCAGCTTCTCCCAGGCTAGTGGCACCTCCGTGAAGTACCTCCTTTGGGACTCTGGCAGTGATGAACATCTTTGCCAACCTTCATTTGGAGGTGATCGGCGCACCGGAGAGTGCAAGGCTGAGCTGCTAAGGATTTCTGGGACTAGCTTGGGCAAGCTTGGAAAAGATTGTTGGCAAGGACGGCAACTTCCTGAACGCCATCACGGAGCTCAAGCAGGCAAGCAAAGATGTGCTGTTCTCGGAAAAGATGAGCAGGAGTGGATTTTGCGGCCGACATGAGGAACAAGTTCAGGCCCTATACCTCATCCACCGTGACATCTCCTTCAGGATCCCTCTCTACATCCACAGGAACTCCTACTACATCAAGGTTGCGGATGACGAGGCCATGCCCTATGACATGAAGGATCATGAAAGTTAGCGCAACTGTGGCGCCCGTGGTGAGCCAAGGAGATCAATATGATATGACTGGGGGTTCGCCGGAGTTGATGAAGATGAAGAAAGGATTGAGATGATCCCAACGCCAGAAGAGTTTACTCGAGACGAAGCGCATGCGCGCGCCGACCGGGAGCAAAGTTGCAGATCTCCGCGCTAGACTCAAAGAGTTGGATGAACCTACCTATGGTGACAAGCACACCCTATGGACAAGGCTGAAGAAGGCAGAAGCTGCATTGAATGCTCGCAGGGCATCAGCTCGTGACTATGTGGAGAAGCACAGCGAAAGGCGGCAAGCCTTGAGAGAAGGGCGAGGGCGCAGAAGTGCAGATGGTTCCTCGACCGGACATGCCCAGCGAGGAGGAGATGAAGCAGCATGCTTTGACACACCTACCACCTGAGCCATGGCGTGAATTCTGCACTTGAGGCCATGGACAGTGAGACGTTTTGCTGATCCTGCAAAAGCCGATGACCGTGAGTTGATGGGCCATGATTGGAGTGCCCTGGGATCAAGGAACAACCATCGGCCGACCGAAGAGGAAGATCGAAACCGCAGTCCCAATGACACACCGTGCGCTGCCCACTGAGGAGAGTGACGAGAAGAAGGCCAAGACCAAGCCCTTGGAGAAGGAGAGTGAGGAGCCTGTTGAGCCAACCTCAACCAAGGCGGGCCATCGCAGTGGACGGAATGCGGCGGAGAAGCTTGCCAGCAGCCAGCATCAGTGGAGAGCCCTCTCAGGAGGCGATGGAGACTGAGGAAGTCATCGACAAGTCTCCAATGGAGAATCAGGTGTCAGCAAGACGTGCCTGGCCAGGAGGTGAAGCTGAAGGGAACCTCGACAAGCGTGCACGAGTGGCACTCCCACGGACATGGCCGTCTATGAGGAGGATGTGGAGATGGCAGCCAATAGACTCGGGGGATGAAGAAAGTAAGCCGCTGACAGAAGAAGAGCGCGCCCAAGGCAGATAGGTTGAGTATGGCAAGATGAACAAGTATGACACCTACGAGCCTGCTCCCTATGAGGCTGGAATGAAGGTGCTGGAATGTGCTGGACGCCAATTGGGTGGAAGTGAGAAAGCCTGATGGTGCAGTACGATGCCGTTACTGTGTTCGAGAGTTCAAGAGAGGAGACCCAAGGACTGACGCCTTTGTGGTGGAATCGAGTACTTCTACATCAAGGCTGGTTGATGTGATTGGCATCAAGATGGGCTACTCGTTCATGACTGCTGACGCAGAGAATGCTTTCTGGCAGGGGCCCATCAAGGAGCTTCCTCCTAAGGACTGGATCGAGAAGCAGCTTGAAACTAAATTTAAGTTGCGAGACTCAGACAAGGTGGTGTGGAAGCTCAAGAAGGAATGGCACGATTCCAACTCCTGCCCTGTAGAGCTTGGTGTTGACTTCATTCAGCTTGGCTGAATCTTTCACATCTCCATGGATGTAGGTGCAGGTAGTGATGTACTTGGCTCTTGGCGTAATGAAAATGCCATCATTGAAGATCTCTCGGGTCCGTTTCAATTGCGTGCGCTTCTCACCATCAAGGTGAATCGGACTCTTCATCTTGATCCTCTGATGCAACTCCTTCTCCAACTCCATGAGGGACTTCTGAGGGCCTGTTGCAAAGAAATCACGCAAGATGCCCTTGATGGTCATGGGGCTGCAGCGTTCCTTGTGAGTCCCAGCTCCTTGAGATGTCCTGCTGCCCATTCCACGAAGCATTGGCCTGCAATTCTTCGGCCGCCCTCTACCTGAGCTATGACCGCGCTGATGTTCAATTTGCTGTTTGAGAGCTCACCAAGGACATGAAGGGGCCGAACGATGGCAGCGTGGCAAAACCACTTCGGCTTGCCCGATACCTACAAGGCGCCAAGGAGTATATGGCATCTGGCTTGAGCAGTGGGACATCACCACTTTGGTGGTCCACTCTGATACGCACTGGGCCAAATGCACGAAAACCCGCAAGTCGTGCTCTATAGCTACGCAAGGAGCTTGCAGATGCCGCGCTTTTCCTCCGGAGAGGCTGAGTTCACCAGCAACCTGTCTCCACCGCGTGCGCAGCCAGCTCACAGCACCGGCGCCGGCGCCCAGCACCAGCAACCTGCCTCGAAAGCGCGCGGGCAACTCATTGTTATTTGAAGTAAGAACCCGCTATCTGGTGAAAAACACAGCTTAAACAATCCGGACTCCGGCATTGCAATTGAGCTGGAGCCAACCAACAAAACCCTGGAGGTGATGGAAATGTTGCACCGGCCGCGACAGTTGCATTCTGACGTCTACAACAAGCTGCTCCGGCCACGAGCTTTGCGCACGCGCAAAATGTTGCCCCGCCACAAAGTTTCCGCAGTCCGCCAAGTGCTGCACCAAACCGCACTTTAGCGTCGCAAGTACTAGCTCGAGTGGGTGGCAAGACTACGTTTTCTGCGAGGAAGCGATCCAAGAAGATGCAACATAGTCTTCTGTTATTCTGTTGGAAATCGAAACTTTCAAGTGAGAATTTGCCATTTCCTGTGTCATCTTTATTAGACGAGGCCGGTTGAGCGAACACCTGTCGATGTCAGGGTTTTCCGGGTTTTCCTCTAAGTGTGTCACCGTGAATTCGTATCGTTCCCAGAAAGGAGAGTTGGTTTTCATGGACAGTTCCTCGGATTGTGTTAAGTTAGCAGATGTTATAAGTTACAGTAATGTATGGTTTTTCTTGTAGCCGATTTGCACAGATTCATCCGTCCGTACGCGCTGCCAGTGAACAGTTGGCCGCTCCCGACAACATCCCTGGAATACAAGATTTTATATAATCCCATCCACCTCTTAAAAAGCACGGCCCCCCTAATAAGGAAACCTCGGTGGCAATGTGTTTTAATAGGGGGTCCTTGAAATCGGGAGGTCCAAAATAGGGCCACCTGGGAAGAGCTTCAAAACCAAAAAGTAACCCAGGAAAATTTTATATAAATTCATTTATTAAATTCGTTTCAACAAATTCAAAAACCTCCAGATCAAAGGGTCATCCTTTTCCCCTACAAAAACCTTTATTAGAATAGTGATTCTTCAGCAGACTAACAGCTAAAGCTTTCGAAAGGTGATGTCGCTGTGCCATGCGGTTTTGCATGACCTCGGTGGCTAGTGCGATTGCGTGAGTCCGTGCCATTGCAGGAAGGAAAGCCTGCCGGTGCAAGCGCGGCGTGCCATGGTGGATAGGCAGGGCGGAAAGAGGTGCGCAGTTGCGGTTGTTTTTGGAGCCCAATTTAAAACGCCTCCAAAATCGGCAATGTTGGTAGTTCAGTAGCGGCTTGAAAGGGCGGTAATTTAAAAACGAATGTAAGCCGTACTTAGGGGGTTCCGACTCGATTTGTTTTTAGTAGGGGTCCGTTTTCTAATAGGTACTCGGGATTAAATATATATATATATATGTGCGACCATCATGTTGCATTCTTCCTAAGCCACTCATGCCAGGGCCATGATCCCCTGGACATTCAGTCTTTGTGGTTGTTTGGATCTGGTACGTAAGTACATATGCACTCTTGAGTCTGGAAAACATGACGCAAGAAATCCAACACCCACCCCAACATATGGTCAGAGAGTGTTTTCTTGGACTTTTTAATTTGGTGTTGTTGATGCTTTTGGGTGGCTTGTGGTTCTTTGGTGTTCGTGACTTGTTCTTTTTTAAGCTGTGTTTTTCCAGTTTTCTTTGGTTGGTGTCTTGCGCGGCGTGAAGGAAAGGAACAGTGCGGTTTTCTAGACTTTCTAGTCAGCAGTGTGGAGCACAGCTTCTGAGATGAGTTGTTCGTCCATGGGAGACTGACACAGACTCCAAACTGATCCAAGACTCCTGGGTCGATGCTACGGGTTCGTTGACAAGCGTACCACATGACACCCGCATGACACCCACTGCTGCATTTTTGGAGGCTGGTGTGAAAGGGCATTGAGATGCGTGCTACTTCACATTTTCCCAAACTAGTAGGATTCCTTTGAATGTTCCTACTTTTTCCTGCACCGTCACCGTTTTCCTCTCACTTTGTTTCGATGATATATGGGTCGCTTCCTTGGTCAGGGTCAGGTTTCATTTGATTTCTGATTGGCCATGCGCTTTGGCCAAGGATCACAAACGAGCGCTTCCGTGGCATGCAGGTGGTTCCTGTTGAGGATGTTTTCAATACTTGCGCTTTCTGTGGCTCGTTTTGCACTAAACTTTACTAAACAAAGCCTGCAGCACACTATCGTCCGAACCTGCATATAAGAATAGAAAACTACTGTAGGCCTGTGTTAGACGTTGCAACTGTTTCTTTGACAGATGAGGTAAGCTCCACCAGCACTATGTCGACGGCGGCAAATGTGAGAAATGTCCTTTGTACACCGCCTGGTCCGATGGAGAAACTGATGTGTGCCATATGCTGCCTCGAGAGGAGGCCGAGCGTACAGCAATACTGACAGGTGCAATCATTTTTGTGGTGTCCGCATTCATCCTTCTCCAACTTCTGGCTGCGCCCCTGTATGTGGTTGATGCAAGATCAGATGCAGTGAACGATCCTCCGGAAGAAGTTCCACAAAGATCGTTTGCAATGTCTGTGCAAGGACCCATAGTTGATTTGCCCAAGCAGATGTCTGCAAGGGTGCATGAATTGGTCTCGTATCGTATCACAGGGACGGGCCTGCAGTGGCTAGATTTTGATGCGGAGAAAGCCAACAATGTGAAAGTTTGCGGGGTCTCTCGCAGAAAACTTCGCCTGAAAGATGCACATGCGCCGTTCGATTGCGCGGCCTGTGGAGGGGTTTTGCATCCCACTGAGACCGGTCGCCTTTTCTTCCTCATCGTCGGCATTTTGTTCATTTTTGTGTTGCTGCCTGTGGCCATTCAAGTTTCAGTGGCATCGGGCAACACGTTTCAACACACACTAGCCTTTTGGCTTTCAACATGTTTTGTTTTGCTGCTTTGCGGTCCAGGTCGGAAAAAGAGGTCTCATTTGTGAGTGTCCTTCTCCAAACCAAGGTCACCCTAGCAATTTGCATTCTTCCAATTGGCGTGGTGGCAGCCCTCTTGTACTACCCCGTTGCTTGCCTCATCCGCTGGCGTTATCAGAGGACACCCTATGCCGACACCTTGAGCGAATACCAGAAGCAGATCCAACGCAAACTGCATCCCGGACCTGACGCAGATCATCCAAAGAATCAAGGCCTGCTGGCCAGCACCCTTTACGAGTTGTGGAAGCACTTTGAGAGCCTCTTGACTGTTGAGAGCCAAGTCTTTGGTTGATCTTTGGGAAATGTATGGAACGTTGCGTTCATTGAGCCTCTTCGGCTCTATGATCACAATCCACACCTGGCAAGTCAAGATTACGTTGTGTCGCCAAGACAATTTTCAGTGTTTTCCTGGGATCATTTGTAGGGACAGAGTGCCGGACTTGAACGTGTAAGGCTTCATCTTGGAACGCAATATGCACTTCATTGTGGCCAACATTGTAACACCTTTGACCTCTCAGCGTCAGACATCCTTTGTGGGACTTTGGGGTGGTAGAAAGGTGGACTACTTTGTGTGCCTCCGTCATGTTTTTGGTGACACGGATTTTCACAACCGTGGAGGCGTTCACATTTTGTCACATTTTCGGTGTTTCTTGTACATGTATATGCACGATTTCTGCAATTTCTGCTTCCATTCATCGATTTCATGATATGCAATGATCGGTTTCACAACATTGTCATCGTTTTCAGAACATTGTCATCGGTTTGACAACATTGTCATCGGTTTCATAACATTGTCACCGATTAGTCGTGTGATTAAAATGGGGTGGGGGGTTGTGATGGAATGAGGATGTGGATGTCATGCTGAGAACATTGCTTCTGACAGCGGAGAAAGGCAAGCCTCCGACTGAGGGCATCGAAGAGATCCGAGACTCCAGGAAGAAGAACACTATTGTTTACACTGATGGCAACATCAGTCGGCAGACCGTTGCGCGTGAGCAGCGCAAGAAACATTTGAAGGTGAGATCTCTTGTCCATTCCAAAATGGAGTAAGCCTGTGAGGGTTGCACCTCGCTGGTACACAGCAGATTGACAGATGTTGGCACCACTTGAGAAAGTTTTTGCCGACACAGATGAAGACACGTCAGGGTGAAACCCTCAACGGGAAGATCTGGGAGAGAATCTTCCAATGGATCCATCGGCATAATTCCAGAGCATGAAACCGCTTGAAGCACTCGAAGGAGAAAAATGAATGGATAACTGTTCGTCGTCCCTCGCATAATTTGCACTTTTGAAAAAGTGCTGAAAGCGCAGGCGGGGTGCGACTTGCGATCACAAACGCACGGCTGCGAAAACCCGTGTCACCATGTTTTTGGGCACATGTTATGTTCACTAATTTGTCCTTGAGAACTGGTCCTGCATTGTTATGTCTATCTTTGCTAAGCAAATTCAAAATTTATCGTGGGCGCCCTACCGTATTTCAACCATGATGATATGATGTCAAGTGCTCAAATCTCCTTTTAGCATTGCAGGACCAGTGTGCGAGCAAGTGAGTGTTTGGAAGCCGTGCACCTCGTTGTACTGTACAATAGTCCAAGGCTTCTCTTGACTGACCGATGGTATTTGCGGAACATGTAAGGCCGTCCCTTGTTCCCACCCACTTCTGAGGGCAGATAGCAGATAGTGGACTTTGGCTTGGGACCGAACTTGTTGTTTTTCATAGACTGCTGGTCTAGAATGTGCAACGCATCGACTAGAAAAGATCAAGTTGAACGTCACTAGCGCTGGGAGCATCCCTTGTATCATTGTGCGGCACTCGCGATACTGTGCTCGTGTGTTTACTCGGAAACCTCTGTTTACTGTTCCGAACTTCATGTAACTACTTGCTTTGCGCCGTTGGCAGCCAGGTCCCACTCATGGGGAACAAGTTTCGCTCACTTTGTGCGCTCTATTCGTTGTCATGCTGTGTCCAAAGAAGGCCTTGGTTGGACAGATAGCAGCTACTGGATTTGTTCCTTCGCCACTAGATACTGCATTGGCTTTACATTTTCGTGATTATGTCATGCTACGAAGTAGGACACCAAGTGAGTTGATTGTCTCAGCTCAGCATGTGGGGCTCATGAACCTGTCATGTGAAGTCCTCAAGTTTTGTACCCTCCACTGATTACTTGGCATTGGTTCTAATGGCCCTGACTCCTCCCGCTGAAATGTTTGAAGAAAACTCAGGCAAACAACCAATGGAAGATCAAGGAGGACTTGGGGTCAACGATCATGGAGAGCGCATTTGCAAGGGCCTTGACTGGTGGCGTGAAAGGCACCGTGATGGTATTGGATCACGAAGTGCAGCCACTCACCAGAAGCTCGTTGGAACAAGTAGTGGTTGGTCGTTGCCATGGTTTTTGTTGCATCCTTTCTCTATTATATTCCAGTCTCATCTAGATGTCATCTACACATCCCGTGACCTGGCAGGAGTTTGGTGCTTGTTTGAGTTCTTGTTGTCTTGCCGGGAGAACTTGGAGCTGGTTTTTACCACTGCTGTCGGCGTAGTTGGCGATGATGCTGGGTCGCACGATGCATACCATTGTTCTTGATCCTCAACCAAACTGCAACCTCGAGACAACTCAACACTGCCATCCCATCCTCATGGTTCGTAGCTATTCTAAGAGAGCAACCTAACTAGAATTCCATGAATCGTGATTCATGTCATAGAATCCTGGGCCGTTTTCTTACAATCAAGGAAGGACCAAAGTGGAAGACCATCAAAATAGAAAGCACATGGAAAACACACTGCTGCCGTAGACCTAGTTTCGCTCATGTAGTTTCATAGTTTTTGCACAAAACCTCCGGGATTTCTTTTGGCATCAGTCGGCGCTTTTTCCGAAGAAACACGATCGGTAATCGTGCTCCAATCCAGCCTAAAAATTCCCATGTCCCTGTCTTGGCCACCAAACATCCGGGGGCCCTTACAAGCAGAATAGGAAAGAAGCCTAGAATAGAAAAGCAACCTAGAAGGCCATGAAGGGATTCTAGGTTGTTTCCTGCAAGAATAAGACCTAAATAAACTATTGCGCGATCCGGCAAAAACTTGCGCGTTCATAGTTTTGAACAACTGGCGCTGCTTGAGCGCAAGTCTTTCAAGCCTTCATATGTTCTGAGGACGCGTGCACATCCTTTGACATCGCTTTGCAGGTTGGTGAGAAAATTGAGTGCTTGAAGGTTGCGAGTTGCCATGCATCCAGCGACGAAGACAAGACGCTTGCTTTGATAGCACGTCCATGTTCGGTATTTTTCGGTCCTGGGGCAGTCCTGCCAAAGCCACAGATAGTTTGACAATTAAGACTGGTTTGCTTTGTGATCGCATTCCGGCTACGGTTTCAGGAAGAACATTTTTGAGTACATTGTTTCAGAGCTGGGGAGCTTGGACAACATGGATAAGCAAATCCGGCAGCTGATGGGGCAGCTGCTGAAAAGAAATTTAGCCAATGTGGGAGGTGCAACAGCAAGTCTGTTGCAGGAATTGGGCCAGAACTAATTTTGTTCAATCGTCGCCACATAGAGTGGCACTTGTGTGCAAATTTTGACTGGTCTTCCAAGAATGACACGCAAGAGTCGTTGTTTACGGAAGCCACCTTCAATTTTCCAGGTGCGCGCACACAGTCGTGCTCAGAAGAGACGCTAATGGGTTTTTGTAACACACATTGTGTTGGAAAAAGACCTGTGATGGTCAAGTCGCTTGTCATTACTGCGTGACTGTTTCGGAGTGAATGTTGCTTTCTTTCCTTTATATACATGCATTAACCTCCCACCAATGCAATTTCTGAAGAACTACAGCGCAGGGGCCTGGCAGCACCAAGTAAGGTTTAACCTCCCAGGCCATTAATCTCTATCTCAAAAAAGTTCCATCCGTCATCCGCCTTAGTTATATAAAATGACAGCCGCTAGGGACAAGAAGGCTTCAACTTAAAAACAACAAAACATTTGGCAAGGCACGGAGAAAAAGGTGCATAAATCTTTTGCAACTTCAGACGATGGCGACTCCTTGCAAGCTTGGGTGTGCTGTGGCTGTGCTATTGATCGTGGCTTTCATTGACGGCCCTTCTACCAAAGTTCTGGAAATCCCAAGCCAAGAAAGCATCTTGGCTTTTTCTGGATGGTGTCTCTGAACGCATAGCTGCCTGCTCATACTGCAGAATGTTTCTGATTCTTTGACTGTGGTTCTTTTGGAAATGCCGTGGACCACAGGGTGCGATACAAATGTTGATTTGCCAAGGTGCGAACTTTGACAAGGGCAGTCGGAGGCTTGAGGCCTTTGAGATTTTGTCATGTCCGGTCCCACTTGTTTCATTTATGGGTCTAGCTTCCATGGGCTGATGTTGTGTCCGAGATTGTCCAAGCTATTCAACCTTCAGACGGTGACTTTGCAGGACTGCCCAGTTGCCAGCTGGTCCAATCTATGCGAGCACACCTTACCAGAGGGAGCATGTTTTCAAGTGCAGCCACTCAGCAGCCACAAGTTTGGACCTTCAACCAGTCAGGCATACATATATTGAAGGGGTGCTGTGTTTTCAATGTGTTCCATGTTTTTGCAACACTGGGCATAACGCTTGTGCACGTGAAAAGCGCCTCGCTTTGTAGACGCTGACAACGACTCGCTTGTACATTTTCATGTTGGAAGACTAGGAAGCCTTCATAAGCCTTCACCGATCCGATGGTAAAATTTAGACGAGGAAGCAGCCATTCCATGCCATTTGTGAGTCACCCGAGGGTCAAATTTGGACAAGGAAGGAGCAAAAACCTGTCGTTGCATGTGACATTTAGTGAGTTGCTGCGTGCACAAAGGAGTTTTGGAACATCGGCCCTTCAAACGATTTGCTGGGTCTGGTGTCTGCCTCACGTGTGCAAGCATAAAGAGAATTTTCCTGCGTGCCCGTGCCGTTCCGTTTGCGTGAGCGTGGGTGCGTTCCACGCTGCGTGCGGTGCCCGTGCAACGGCACAGTTGCAATAAAGTATTGCATAGTCTGCATAGTCATATAAGGTGAAATACATTACTGTACCTAAACCTCCACATGGTATAGAAAAATGTACCACGAACTGAGATCTCAACGGTTGCCCAATTGGCACTACGATTCCAATACTGTTCGTTGCAAAAAAGTTGACTACCTTACCTTGGAAGTTGGCACACCTTGGAATAGAAAGGCGTTGGAGGTAGAATCCTGGTTGACCAGCCCATGATCCATGCACGATGACGGCCAAGCACCCAACCTTCAGGCGTGCCTGGTGCGGCTGCGGCTGCGGCTGCAGCTGCTGCTGCTGCTGCTGCTGCTGGTGCTGGATCGGCGTTTTGTGTGGGCGTGCTGGTGCTGGTGCTGGATTGGGGTTTTCCACTGATCGACTGTGTCTGGGGGCTTTGCTTACAGTCCCGCGACTTGGCGGCTGACATTCCGCTCTGCCATGGCATTAGAGAAAGCGGGAGTGGCGTGGCAAATGCGCTGGCGTTGTACCAGCGTTGCAGCGTTGTACCTCCAAGAGACGTGGGGTGCATTGCTGCACTCCACCAGCGGCTCGTTTTGGTCGCCGCCACTTGATAATGCACCCTATACGCCCGCTATTTCGGGTCTATGCCGGTGTTATTCATACTATATAGATCCTGTTGCCAGCATGCACCCAGAAGTTGCTGCATGAGCTCCAGGGAGCACATTGCAAATGCAGGCAACCCACTTGCTCGTGAAAGGGCTTAAGAGGTGATTGGATGGCAGCGGATAATTTTATGGCATTGATGATGTTATTTTCGCAGATCTTTTAGGAAGATGTTGACGTTTTTGATGACTCACCGTGGAAGACCCTCGCAACAATACACAGCAAATGACTTCAGAACAGTTTTCATTGAGATATTGCTCTCCACGAAGGCAGCAGCTGGCAGTGTCGAATCATGGACGTTTGGGCACCACTGCCTCCTTGCTATTGCGGTTTGTCTATTGTTGAAGTTGCTGCAAGGGGCATGAGTTGACACGCCGGCAAAGGTTGGCAAAATGCAGATCTCCCAAGTCGTTTCGAATCTGGGGAGGTGGCTCAATAGCGATATGTGGCTGCACCCTGCCCCGGGCTACGAGAGGGCCCCGCATCCACCCGCTGCAGCGTAAGAGCCAGCATTCCAGGATGCAGTTTGAGAGAACTCCCTAAGAAACGTGTTTGCTTAGATACTTAGGATCGATTCCCTCATTGCATCTCTTGGCCAAAGCACGGTTGCGCAGCGCTTCCTCCTGCCCCACGGCATCGGAGAGTGGTTAAACCATGTTAAACCATCGTGGACACCAAGATACACCAAGGCTGCCAGAAGAGCAAGGCAAAGGCAAAGGAAAACCAAAGCGGAGAGGGGGTTCTAGAGTAGCAAAACTTTGACGCTGAAGTTCAACATGGGCAGGAAGTTCAATCCCGAACAAAACAGCGCACACACAGTGTGGAGTTGAAGACTGTTGGGTGGCCTTTGGTGCTGCCACTGGTTGAGCTTCTTGCATGAGTAGAGAACCTGAAGGTGCACTGGGCATGTGTGTGTGGCTGCTTCAAGACTGCTCCACGCGTGGCACACGCAGAAAGCGCATGAGCCTGAGTCCATTCATAGCAGCGCTAAAGAGCACCAGCTGCCAACGGGCCATGTTCCAAACACGAATGCTTGATTTTGTACGGAGCTTGGTGCAAAGCAAGCAGCGTTGATCAGCATTGCCACAAACCTGGGCCTTTGCCTCTTGCAACACAGTCCCGGTTCAGGGAGCACCTTCTGACGGTAATGTTTTGGTGTTGAGTCTCGGGATCGGGCTGGCAGAAATCCAGCGCAACTTCATGCTCTACACTACAAGTGATAAGCTTCTGATTCTACTGCACACTCATGACTACAATCCGTACAAGTGGAGGTGCAATCTTCGGGTGTTGAAGGGGGCTGCTAGGAAGAAGCACCTGCTCAGGCACTACAGTTAATATCAGTTAAGTGGTGATGCAGGTGTGTAACACTGACACAAGCCTTTGATTTTTTTGAGCATCATTCACATTGGTGGACCTGCACTGCACCTGCACTTCAAGTTTGGAGGTCGCAGGCTTCAAAGTTGAATGTAACAAATCCTGAATGAAGCACGGTCATCATGTCCTTGTGACAATCTGAGTTGCACCTATAAAAGTCCCGATTTCCCCCGGGCGAGACAGGATTGTGTGTGTGTGTGTGCAGTTTTCGCTCCATAAACTGAGCAGCGGAGATTCCAACTGATGGTTTTGCAAGAACGTATCACATGTATATAATGCAACCAGGATGTCAATAAAAAGACCGCCACGGCACGCCATCCAAATAACACAAAACACCAGTTGAGTTTTGCCGGGACACAGGGGTGCCATCAAAACGCGACCGGGACATGGAAATGCCTGCCAGCCGGCCTGTTGACTTGTGTGTGTGCCCCCCCATATGTCACAATAGAAACAGCCCCCCAAATGGTAACTGTCGTTTGCAAGAAGGTAGCAGGTCAAGACCAAGCGAATGGAGCGAGACACACGAGGTTCTCCGTCGTGAGAAAGGCAGCCAAAGTCCTTTCAGCGCGCCATTGGCGTCGAATGCAGAAGCCCACCCTAGGGCGGTGAGAAGGGAATGCGGCTCGAGGGACAAAACCGCAGCGGTGAGAACCTGTGCAAGGCAAAGACGCGCCGACGTGGTTCAGATCCTAAATTCTGCACAGGGAAAGGAAGGGGCTTTCTTAGCCCGTAAGCAAAGTCTCATAGCGCATTGCGCCGTGGACTGTCTCGAAGTCTCTCATGTCTTCCTGCAAGGCGGTGCCGCTGATGCTGTTGACCTCTGAGAAGGGAGGAGGTACCGTGGCACACCATCGACATGGGTGCACCTGCTCGATGGTACGAGCTTGCGAGAGGCTGTGGCAGTCATGCTGGACGTGCCATACTCGGCCATGGGGGGTCATGAAGATGCCAGTGTTATGGCCCATTGGACACTCTTCCATGTGATAGGCAATCTCCCTCCTTGCTCGATTGAGCGCCGCTTTCGCGGAGATGCATTCCTGTTGTACTTCATCAGCTGCTTGGAGTTCGGTGGTCATGATCTCAAGCTCTTCATTCATTTTACGATATTTTACGTTTCTCTTCTCCATGTTGGAACTTCGGGTCTATGACTTCTTCTAGGGCGTGAGCCATGTCCGTGTCAGTAGACCACCATTTCGGCTTCCACCTTTCAGCTTCCTGTTGGAGCTGGGCCACTTGTGCTTGTAGGTGAAGGCGTTCCCGTTGCCTGTAGCCGGAGGTCAGGAACTAGCCCACGATCATACCCATGATCAGCATGATCATTGCCAGGATGCTGAGGAAGATCCATCCATCATGGTAGATGATGTTGTCGACCGCCGTTGTGGCATGCTCTTCAAGGACCTGGTCATTCGACTGGTCAGAGATTGCCACATCTCGAGTTGCTGCTGTGAGCCGACTCTGGGTCATGGCCACCATTCCAAACAGGACTCGCTTCATGTACGTGCTGGTAGTAGTCCTTTGGGGTCGACATAGTGTGCTCCTCCATCATCATTCCGCTTTCTTCACCTTCTTCTTCAACAGGTTGTAGAGTGGAGGTAGTTGGTGGTGAAGTCGTTGTGGTGTGTGTGACTGTGGGAGGTCTCTTAGAAACTCCACCCTGCTTGCTTCTCGATCTTGTGTTGTCTTCTTTTGGCAGCCACATAGTCTGGGTCGTAGACGAACTTGATGCGTCCGTGGCGAAGCCTGTCGGCTAGCAAACTGCGGGTCTGGTTCTTGGTCAGCCCGTCCGCGAACTGACATTCGCTGGAAATCCAACGGAACTCACCTTGAAGTGACATCAGTTGTTCTTTCATCACCCTGATTTCCAGCGAGGTTCTCCTGTCAATCGATGTCGACGTGCTGCAGCCTTCTTTGTGGTGGCTGTCATACAGGGCCTTGGCGTCGGTGATGAGTACGGGCTTCAGGATTGTGGTGCTGTGCAGGATCTCTCTGAGGCTGCGTCCTGGGTGCAAGATGCTCTCAAGGAACCTACAGCAGTATTCTGTGGAGTCCGCTGCCTGTCCTGCGCTCTGGGCTTCTGCAGAGAGTGAGCTCCTGGCCACTCTGGGCAATTTGAAGGACTTCCAGTCAATGATGTGGTACGGCAGCTCTTCAGCAAATGCATTTTGATGTACCAGCATGGTCAGAAAGCCTCCTTGAGAAGTGCCATCAGGCCTTACACCATGGGCAGCGTCGAACATCGTCACCAGTCTGAGCTCTGAAAAGCTGTTCATGGGAATTGGTTCATACTTCAATGCAATGTCAGCGTTCTGCTTGGCGAAACGTAGAAGGGAATTTGCATCTACGATGGCCTGGAGCTTGTTCTGAGCCATCTTTCCAGCAGTGAGGCTGCAGCTGCATTGTAGGTGCGGTGAACTGTGGACAGCTGGCCATTGAAGTGAACCCAGTAGTGCCCTAAGCTGACTTCGATCGTATTCATTCACCTCTTCTTCTGGAGCTCTATTGCGGTGCACCGTCACCGGCTTCACCTTGTGGATATAGCCCTCCTGATTGAGTGTCCAGGTGAAGTCCTTGCGGGTGAGGACCGTGCCGCAATAGATGATCTCCTTGGTGTCGTCATCCCAAGTCCTGAAATTGAATGCTTGCTGAAGAAGTTTCTCTGCTTCAAGGTAGGGGGTTCATGATCGGTCACCTGCTCCCAGCATGTCATCCACGTGTAGACATAGCATGCCGCAGATCTGAGAAATGCCTTCCTCGGTCTGGTGGTGCAAAGTGAACACGCAAGGGTCCATCTGGTCTGGGTTTCCAGTGGAGTTTCTTCAGGCGCTGACAGGCCTCGAGATACCAGCGTCTGGGAGCATCCAACTGCCCGTACACTGGCTTGACCAAGTTCATGCGAGTCTCGGATCGGAGCCAAGGATGTCAAGTGCTTCTGAGGGCAGCTTAGGCCAGAGTTGTCGCTCTTGAGGTAGGCCTTGAAGAAATGCTGTGCTCACATCAGTGGACCACCCATGCCGTTTGAAAAGGGCGGAAAGAGAAA
Organism: Durusdinium trenchii; assembly: GCA_963970005.1. Lineage (NCBI taxonomy): Eukaryota > Dinophyceae > Suessiales > Symbiodiniaceae > Durusdinium > Durusdinium trenchii. The sequence goes on from CAXAMN010009557.1 coordinate 1,344,749, forward strand.
GCAACCATGTGCGGCCAAGCCTGCTTGCTGTCGGAGAGGCAGTCTCTAGATCGCCAGCTAGTGCATCAGCATCCGCATAGCCCCGGACTGTTCTTTGTCCACTTCAGGAATATGCGACTCGTGAGAGTTCTGTCTGGATCAGCTTCCGACGTAGTGGAGAACTCCCAGACACCATTCTCGAAAAACGAGCGAAGTTCCTTGCACTTGGCTTCATGACATGCCCGGCGATCTTCGAGGGTCATGTTCTTCTTTGAGAGTGAGTCTTGACCCTTCTGCCGTTTGGCTTGGCGCTTCAGTTGGACCTTCTCACGTTGGGCAACCTTCCGAGCCGTCTGAGGTCGTTGACTGGCAACTGAGCTGGAGGAGTCCATGCCGAGCTCCTTACGAGTGTCTTCGTTGATCTGGAAGATGGTCATTCCTCTCCAGCGACGGGGTAGTACTTCATGATGTCCGTTGCCTTTGATCGCCTCCTTGAAGTTGTCAGTGACAGAGCTCAGGTGTCCATGATCATCCTGATAGACCGTGACACGATGAGGGTCCAGTTTGTCGACAGGGACAGGGATGTCCGCATAGCCCACGGGATTGCACTGGTTGCGTCGTTGCGGATTAGACAGCCAGCTTTTATCTCCCAGTAGTCCTTGACGTCATTTGTCAGGTTGAAGCTCTGGGTCTTTTGATCAAAGGTCCAACCACCGGGAAGTTTGCTGTTGTCGATGTCCTCGACATTGAACGCATAGGAGGTGAGATCCTCATGAGCTGCTGGCTTTTCATAGGGTCCAGCTTGTTGGTGACCATGTTGTCGTTGAGGTCCAAAGGACAGTGTCTCCTAACGGTTGAGTTGCTGCCTCTTCTGTTCAAAGGTCTCTTCAGGAGGTGCAGTGTAGCGCAGAGCAGTGACTGGATCCAATGCTGATGTTGATCTTGTTGCTGGAGTTGGGGGGTGCTCCGGCTCGTGGATAGGTTCATCTTCAGCGGAACCATGGTCACTTCCTGGCACTGGTGGCAGGTCCTCGTTCGACAACCGAGTGTCCGGAACCGCCTCCTCCGTGGTCGGGACAGTCGGAAGGCCCATTGCCACACCCGGATCTGGACCGGAGAATGGCCCTTGCCGGAGGCTGAGGTGCTGGATGAAGTGTGTCATCTGGCTCAGACATATCGTAGTCACTGTCTCCTGCCGGTGGTCCAGTGCCGATACGCCTTCTCTTGGCCATTTCCTCGATGTCGGAGTCACCATCATCCTCCTGCTCATCGGACTCGATGTCATCATTGGTTCCGTTTGTTCAGACGGCTCAAGTCCAGGAATCGAGTCACTCCTCGGCTTTTGCAGAGCGCAGGTCGTCCAGGATAGTGTTGTCATGTTTATGGTCCATTTCTGGTCGAACGTGATGAGGAGCGCAGCGAATGAGTTGGGTCTTGCATGTGGACAACCCAGTAGGTCGTAGGCTGCTGTTGATCAATCAGCTCCCGCATCACAACCATTGCCGGACCTTTCCATCTGATCTTGACGAGATCTGCTTGGCCTGCATCCCGCCAGTAATGGCACAGTTGTCCCACTGCCAAGAGTTGATTGGATCTTTCGGTCTGTGTCGGCTTCCATGATGGCTGTCATGGCAGAGTTTCTCTTGTGCAGGGACTCTTCAAACGAGGTGCCTTTGGTGAGATGCTGAGGTGTGATCTCCACCGACAGCAGAAACCCGGGTACCTGAGGTTGATAGCCAGTACCCATTGGGTGGGGCTGTAGCCCGCGACTGTCGTCTGTGAGTTAAGCTGGGGCATGATGTAGGTGAGAGCCTGCCGGATGCCGTCAAACCCTTCAACCTTCTGGTCCTCCAGATAGAGCTCAATTGCCTTACGAAGCACTTGATGCTTCCGCTCCACCAGGCCAAGACGTTGATGGGCTTCTCCTGGTGAGACACGGTGGTCTATGTTCAGGTCATCGGTCCATGCCACCATTTGATCGGAGAGCCAACCTCGACCTTCATCCGTCATCAGCTGTTGAGGTGGGCCGAAGTGCGTCAGCCAGCAACGTTCTAGGCCTGGAATCAGGTGATCAGTCTTCTCTCCATGGAGAACCGTTCCTGGTACTTTGTGGCAGTGTCGATGACCGACAGGCTCGGGTACTTCTTAGAGCAGTTCTTGATCCACATGACATCAGCCTGAACCAGCTGGTTGAACGTTGAGCTCTCGACCATCTTTGAGGGTGCCACCTGGTTAGGCTTCCGGTATCGACATGCAGTGCATTGGTACGATGCCGCACAGTCCAGGATCACTTGATTCGCCCCTCGACTTTGAAGTAGCTCACAGAGTGCCTTTGGAGTTGGATGACCAAGATTTCTGTGGAGTCGTTGTAGCAGTCGGATGGCCTCCGCTTTCGATGTTGGACTCAGTGTTGTCTGTTTGCTGCCCTCTGGAACTGGGGTATCATTGACCACATAGCCGTGGTACCATTCTTCTGGAGTAGCAATGGCTGTGGCAAGGACTGCCGCCATGGTTGGTTGGAAGTTCTCCATGAAGACAGTTCGGACCAGCCTGGCATTGAGCCTTCCAGATGGCAGTGTTCATGGGAATGATCACACTGACGGCTCATCACTTCAGCAACGGCAGTCTTTGTAGTCAGAATGGTGGTGTCCTTTCGAACTGGTCTCCAGTGGCCGTCTTCATCTTGGCAGAGAGTGCCGTATGCACATTGGTGGATTGCCAGGAAAGAGCCAGTGACGGCTGTTCAATGTGAGCATGGCGGCCTTCATGGACCTGCTTCATATAGGCCTGCTTCACGAACTTCAGATGAGTGTTGTGGTGCCAATGTCTGTCTGAGAGATGTCAGCCTTTCCTTTTGCTCTGGAGTGCGGGCCGCAAGGTTCTGCATCTGGCTCCATGGACCGCACGTCGGCGTGAAGAGGACTTCATCGGGTTGCTCATCGTCCATCAAATGCAGGAACGCCATGCGATGCTCTCGGAGAAGTTCCAGCCCGTGTGGTAGCCGAAAACCTTGGTCTCCATGTTGAGGGACTCTGCCACAGCTGAGGCACGATTGCGACCAGCATAGACTTCCCAGAGGATACGACGTCTGGAACCTGCGTCATGCAGTGAGTGGGTCACTCACCATAGCCTGGAGCTCATGTAGCTGCTCGTTCACTGAAGAACTGGCCACAGCTTCTGAGAGCGTGTTCGCTTCTTCCTTTGGGGTCTGCAGCTTCGCCAGGGGGCTTCTGGTAGCGGAAGACAGCCTTGCCCTTTCCTTTCTTTCCACCCTTTCCTTTTCCAATGCTCTTGGTCGCGCCCTTGTTGCAGGAGGTTGATGAAGCCGCTGTGGACGGTTCCTGAAGTGCCACCACAGGCTTCAAGTCTTGGAATCTCCGGCGGGCATCCATGTAGGTAGCATAGGCCATGTCGTAGGCTTCCACGTCATAGCCCTCGCCATCATTGTCATCCATCTGGTAGTAGCCCTGCTCCGTGTCGAAGTCGTCCTGAGGCCATTCTTCATCATCACCATCATCCTGTTGGTAGAAGATGCCGTACTCCTCATAGGTCTCCAGGACAGTGTCGTCATTCTCATGGACATCCTCAAGCCAGTATGAATCTTCTACCTCTCCAATGAGGCGGCCTGTGTCATGATCATTTGCTTCTGCTCCCTCGACAGGTGGGCCTTGGACAAAATGTGCCAGCCCTGAACTTCAGTCGGAAGTTGGACTCCATGTTTCTCGAGCTTGCGAAAGTGTTCATCCATCTCAGTGATGTACTGGAGGATGGTTTGTCCACTCCGGCGACCTTGGTATTCAAAGTACGCAGCGAAGTCGGCGGGGAGCTCCGTCTTGGCATCATACTGGAAGGACATGTCCAGCATGCCCAATAGCTTTTGAAAGCTGTCGGCATCCTCAGCGGTGTCCAGATCAAAGTCCTCGACCAGCTTCCAGGCAGTGCCTGTGAGAGATCCGAGCAAGTTCAGCACTGCTTCTCTTTGTTTCTTCGCCAAGGACATCTTCCGGTAATAGATCATGATCCTTTTTCTCCATTCCTTGTAGCTGGAGGCTGTTCCATCGAAGAGAGGGATGTAGTTGTCCCGCGTGTAGCCATCCGCACCGCCCTTCTCCTTCTCTTTTCCGGTGCTGGATGTAGCCATCAGGTCACCTCGATATAATCCAGGTCGTACTCAGACTGTGTAAGCGACTGCTGGTGATCTCTCCCTTGAGGAGGTCCAGCGGGTAGGACGGGTGAAGACCTGTAGGGCAGGAAGTTCTGGTGGAAGAGGACCTCGGGGATGTAGTGGTGTAGATGAGGTAGGAGTTGAGTGGCGGTGGAGTTGCGCAGTTTGGTAGCGGGCCAAGGAGCAACATACCAATGTTGTTCGCAAGAAGGTAGTAGGTCAAGACCAAGCGAACGGAGCGAGACACACGAGGTTTTCCGCAGCCAAAGTCCTTTCAGCGCGCCATTGGCGTCAAATGCAAAGCCCACCCTAGGGCGGTCAGCAGTGAGAACCTGTGCAAGGCAAAGACGTGCCGATGTGGTTCAGAGTCCTAAATTCTGCAGTGACATACAAAACAGCATTCCTGGAACGGTCTCCCAAGAGACCCTGAAGACACTAAGAAGTGTTTCTCATACTACGCTGAATGTTCAAAAGACACTATATAAATGTCCACCAGCAACATGGACTGGAGGTTTGACAAGGTATGTATGGTGTTTTGCTGTTGTGAGGGGCTGCATTGGGTAAACAAAGGGACAAATTTCCTGTCGTTGCTGTAGTTCACGTGTTGGGAGTGTTGTCAAAAGTGTGGACATACCCAAGCGCTTGTGATTGTCAAGCCTCCGCTCGTTTCAGAGGCCCGCTTGGGTTGCACACTGCGAGCTTAAAGGGCCTTATGGCCCTCCAGCTCGTTTGTTGGGTAATGGCCCAACAACACTACAGACAGGAGGGGAATTGCGCATCACCGGGTGCCTTGGCAATTTATGACTACTCCTTGTGGGGTGCAGTTTGGAAAAGGCAAAATGTTTCAAGTTTTGGATGCAGCCCAGGCACATCCGCATGACATCCTTGCGTTTCGAAGCTGAGACCCTTGACAGCTGTTGTCCGGAAAAGGAATAGCCAATCGAGAGTCCAAAGCTTGGTCACACACACACATATATATATATAATTCATTATAACTCAACAATTCCAGTTGCGACTTTTTGTTTGGGAAAAGTTGTTTGTTTCTAGTGGGGGCCTGTTTTCCTGAAAGCGTTGATGTTTTTGTTAAGTGCCATGGCCCGGTAAAAGAAAAAGAAGTCGCTTGAACGTGCAATGATGTTTGTTTCAAGAATTGTTGACCCGTGTCAGTCAAAGGACGATTGTGATTGAAGAAGCGGATGTGGAAACAGAAGGACAACCTGCCCGCCGTCCCCGCGTCAAGAAGGGCGGTGTACTTTGGAGCAAGGGTGCTCTTTCTTTCGTCAATTCAATTGTGACAGTTCCTGGGCTCACTTTTGTGACAGCACTTGCCAGGGTTGCGTTTTGAATCTGACTTTGGAACCTTTGTTTCTGAAGTCCATCTCAGAAGTGCCACCAAAGAGCTGAAATCTCACAACGTGACTCCTTTACCTTGCTCATAGAGGGTCTTTAAGCATATGTTAACGGAAATTCTAGATTTCACGCTGTATTCTGAAGAGTTCAGGTTCGGGGATCTCAAAAAGCCGACGAGGGTGGTGGCTGTGCAGCTGGTGGGGATGTGACGCTGGGTGAACAGTTTGTGTGCATGCTGCATGTGCTTTTGAGGGGGACCAAAGCGAGGTTGAGCCTTCGAACAACGAATTGTAATTATGTCACAACAACTTTGCCAAGGACTCTCACAAGGTCAAGGCTTGAAATTTACAATGGCCGAGCCTTGATTGGCGGCGGTGGTGTTCATGCAACGGGAGCTGTGATACCTGGCTGGCATTGGATCAAAGGGCAAGTTATTCAATATGTGGTTCGATTTGTGTTTGGCAAAGCTCCCTTCTCGATTTGCCTGTGTGGTGTGTTTCCAGTGTAGACTGTTTCAGCCGCTGTGGTGTATTGTTTTCAGGAGGCTTTTCCAAGAATCTGAAATCCTCATTGAGAATGCCTTTGCAGTGATGAGTGCTGGCGTGCTCACGAGCGCAGAGCTTGGCATCTTCGTGCGTGTCTTAGTAGATGTGGATTTGGCGCACAGTTTGTCATGAGGCTCACCGTCATCGACTGTTTAAGGGACGTTTCTTTCTAGAAGACTTGTCTCATTTCAACATTGAATTCTCTCTCGGGCCCTTGGACCCAGATGTGTTAACTGCTTTCCTGCAAGTAGTCATAGAATGGGCCTTGTCGCGCCGTTAGCAAAATCACAAATTTCACATGCTAGCTCAAACAAAGTAATACATTATGCCAGCCTTGAGCAGATGGCATTCTTGAAGGCAAGTAAGAGGCAAGCCACATAGACAACAAAACAAGAAAATGCATTAAGATCATAAAGACTGCCTACGACCAATTGGGCATTGCAGCAGACAGGAGCCATTCACCGCAGTCAAGACAAGTTCCATGGTCAAAACCACCATCTTCAAGTACAAACCTCACGCTTCACCCAAGCGCGGGATGTCCTAACAATGCAAGCAAGTAGACAAGCTCTTGACTTGCAGGTCATTTCATCTAGCAGCGCTCAGCAGGATCACCCTTCTATGACACGGAATTAAGAGGCATCCGGCATTCCTCTTAAAATCATCAGGGCCCCCCCACCGTCACACTCACACACTCACACTTTGACAATGGGTTTGCAGTTAACTCTATTCCCAGGTCGAAAAAGGTGATGGAACCGCAAGGTGAAAAGGTCAGCGCAGTTGAAAAGTTGAACAAGTTGTTGACATGTCCGCGGTGTCGAGCATCAGCGCGATTCAGCTGCAGGAAACGCGACAGAAGAAAGGTTTAAGGGAGGTACCATGCAAACCACCATGGAAGCAAACCAAGGAAAATTGGGGTGACAGCTTGTGAAAAACTCAGCAGGTACATGGTTGAGCGTCCTCAACCACTTCCCTTCCAGTGACCCAGCTTCCTTGGATCAGGTTAGTCACTGGAAGCCTGATCCCCCTGCGTGTTGAAAAACTCTTGGAAGCAGAGTGTGACACACACACACACACTCAGCCGCTTTGCGGCGCTCCGGCGTAAAGGCCCAAATAGGCACCTAAAAAGCCTTAGAAAAGAAAGTAAGAAAAACAGAAAGAGCAGCGCTAAAAGGGCAGGAGAGAAAGATAGGAGTAGCGAAAGGTGAATACTTAGCCCTTGACTGGGGTAGGGAAAAGAGCTTCAAGAATTACCTAAAAAGCCTGAGAGAAAGCCTAAAAGAACAAACAACGAAAAGCGCAAGAAAGAAAGTGGGGGGCAGGGAGGGGAGTTATGTAACATGTGTGTGTGTCCGTGTGTATGACTACCTAGCACTCTAGAGTTACTGACTACTTAGCAGAAGTGAATTAGGTGCAATAGTTAGGGAGCGGGACTTTAGTCATACACCGCCCGGGTAGAATAGACTAGAAAGGGACAACAGAGGGAAAGGCACCGACGCACAAGTGTGTCAAGTACCATTTCCCTCTGTTACCCTAATTAGAGGGAGGGGGGGTTTGGGGTGTGCGGGTAGAGAACGCGTCTGGGTTAAGTCTCCGTAAGCCCGGCGGCTTTGAATTTCCGTGAAGCCCGGCGGCTTTGGTTTTGAGAATGCAGTAGTGAAACGAAAATCCGTTAAGATAATACAACGAGTGCAGAAAGCAGTAAAGTCAGTTAGTGGTAGTCCGGCGTGAAATCAGCGCCCCAGTGACGGGGATCACACTGTGCACCCACGTGGGCCGGCGCAGCGGCGCACACTTTGACAATGGGTTTGCAGTTAACTCTATTCCCAGGTCGAAAAAGGTGATGGAACCGCAAGGTGAAAAGGTCAGCGCAGTTGAAATGTTGAACAAGTTGTTGACATGTCCGCGGTGTCGAGCATCAGCGCGACACAGCTGCAGGAAACGCGACAGAAGAAAGGTTTAAGGGAGGTATCATGGAAACCACCATGGAAGCAAACCAAGGAAAATTGGGGTGACAGCTTGTGAAAAACTCAGCAGGTACATGGTTGAGCGTCCTCAACCACTTCCCTTCCAGTGACCCAGCTTCGTTGGATCAGGTTAGTCACTGGAAGCCTGATCTCCCTGCTTGTTGAAAAACTCTTGGAAGCAGAGTGTGGCACACACACACACACCCAAACACTCCACCCTCACACGCACACTTAGATATAGAGCTCGCAAGAGCAAAAGTCAGTTATGAGGATCCAGTGATGCTACCGCTTCGTCTAGCTACTGCATGAAAAAGTTTGCAACAATATTGTTTACAGTAAATCATCAGGTCTTCAAAATGCAGGTGCGCATCAGGAAGTCTTCGCTGGCAGTGATTTCCACAAACTCTGTCACTGCCCCCTGCTGGAAATCTGTACAAAAGGGCAATGTTGAATTAAGAAAAGTTCCAGACGTCCTGGCAAGAAACGCAACACACTGCCCGAGTGATAGTGCTTAAGACAGTCAACCTGAGAATGAACGACAAGGTCCAGGCACCCTGACATTCAGTGGCACGGCACTCACAAGAAAACAAAACGAGACTGGTGATAAGATAAGAGTCCGACACACAGTGTAGCACAGTGGGGCATGTTTGTTCAGAAACTGTGGAAAGAAAAACGTGGACATGAAACAACAGTCACTGTTTGATCAGAAACTGAAAAATGCAAGCAATGCTACAGCACTGTGCCAATACAATGTGCATTCAATGTTGGGAAACCGCTCATTTCTCGCTGCAACCGAAAAATCCGATCAAGGTGGTGGAGACAGGTACGGGTCCGGGCCGGAACCATATGGAAAAGGATAATTCGGGACTGAAGCGGGCAGCCAAGGTATGGAGGGAATCTCCGTCACAGGAAATAATGCCAACTGATCGAGCAAACGATTGGCTAGTTGTAAATCAGCTTGCACGCGGTCCAAAACCATGGTCGAAACCACACGCGGTGGCAATGAAGAATCAAATGGTTCAGATCTGAACGGCATTTCTCTCAAGGTGTCCAAAGCCCTGCAAATCACATCCAAAAGTGCACGGTGGGCTCCAGAATGAAGCTTCCATGGGTGCAAACAAAGACAAGAACGACGGAAAGTTTTGAGCCCTATGTCTACGTAAGGAAGAAACAAAATGTTTTACTTGACAACGTACATGCACAATGTGTAACGTCAGGTAAGTTTGTTCAATCTCAGCTAGAATATCAAGGTGAACGGGAGCGTTGGCGCGGAAGTCGGCTATGAAAACGACGGGGGCCCAATGGACGGAGTACTCGTCCACACGCATCACGAGGGGAGGGTGGCTGAGGTTGAATCCAAGGACTGGTAGTCAACTGTGAGCAATCCCTCAAATTTTCTGCAGCATTCAAGGAATTGTGAAGCTCATTCACTTGGCCATTCATAGTGGTCAACTGTTGTGTCATGCGGCGAGTGATCTCTGGTTGATCATGCCACCCGTTTGTGGTCAAAGAAAAAACCTGAAGTTCCATCAAGAACTCAAGACACTCAGACAGAATAAGCGTCAGCACACGAGTCATCTCTAGTTGCGCCATGAATGGCGTTTTGTGTACTTTCATGACTTCTTTAGCGTTTCTTTGGCTTTGAATTGTGGGATTTACTTCATTAGGGTCCCTGTGGCTGAGGGCTTCACTTCTTTAGGATTTGTTTGGGTATGGCTTGCGGGGTTCGCTTCTTTAACGAACGCGAATTTCTGACTCCTCTACTAGGACTCTCCTATTCCTGCAGCCGGGCCCTCTGACTCTCTCTCCCATGCCTGCAGCCTCCGATTCGAACTGGAACTCGAACTGGACACTGCTCAATCTGGACCCCCGCTCTCCTATGCCTGCATAGCCTCGTATTCGAACTCGAATTCAAATTCGAACTGGATCAAAACTACCGCCTGGGGCACGGTCTGGGATGGCAGCAAGCACCTTGAACTGGTAGGATTGGTTCATCTTGGATAACTTAGGCACTGGTAGGCCCCATTCCACAAGGATGGCTTCAATGTTTAGTCAGGTCCTGTTCCACCTGGGTAAGCAAGTCCATGTTAGCGCGGGAGACATTCCGTTGGATCCATGCATTCTTAGCAGCAGTTCCAGCCTCAAGTCGTGCCAAAATGTCCTTGTTGGGGTCTTCTGGCATGAGTATATTCAAGAAATCACGAACCTTTTGAGCAACCTGCTGTGTGGCCTGCATCTTCAAATTCCAGTCGTCAGTACAAGAGGACATGAAGTGATTGACAAGAGCATTGAAATCAAGGGCGTCGTAATTGAATAAACCACTCGGCACAAGACAATAGGGAAGCAAATGTGGCATCAACTCGTGTGCGAAAAGCTTCAAAGGTCACAAATCGTCCCCCAGCAAGAAGGCGTAAGGCCCAATTGCTAGACCCCAAGCTCAGAACTTCATATAGGCGAATGTCACGAACAGCGAGCCCCGCCAGATTGACTCGTCGACTAGACTGAGAAGATTCTACTTGACTAGGAAACTTCAAGCCATATTCTTTCTGGGTGTCAAAGTGGTACTCATCACTGCGCCAGCCACTCGGAATGGCAAAGGAGTTTGGCAGACCAGGAACGGCGTCGAAGGTTGCTGCAGCCGGAATGTCGACGTCGATCTCAATTGTCTGAATGTACGTGAATGTACCACATGAGAGAAACGGTCACGAGCTCACATAATGTACGATGATTTCGATGAGCGAGAACGAGAACGAGAGTCCGACATGGGAGCAGAACCTTGCTATATCAACGATACTAGTTTGCTAGGGCAGCAATTATCCCGGCAAGAGACCCCAAACAGAACCAAACAGTGTGTTTGAGGTCTAGAGGTGTAGTAGTAGAAAGTCTAGAGATCTAGACGCATCATTGGGGTCTAGAGAGGTGATGGTGGTGATGAAGGTGGAGATCGTGGCGATGGTGGCGGTGGTGGTGAGTGAGTGAGTGTGACTGTGAGTGAGAGTGTGAGTGTGAGTGTGAGCGTGAGTGTGGGCGTGGGCGTGGGCATGGGCGTGGGCGTGGGTGGGTGGGTGTGAGTGAGTGTAAGTGAGTGAGAGTGAGAGAGAGTGAGAGAGAGTGAGAGAGAGTGAGAGAGTGAGAGAGTGAGAGAGTGAGAGAGTGAGTGAGTGAGTGAGTGAGTGAGTGAGTGAGTGGTGATTCAAAGAGAGTGAGTAAAAGAGAGTGTGAAAGAGAGTGATTGACCAATGGACCTTGAACAAGCTTTGGTCGCTGCGACCACGTTGTGTGCCTACTATTGAGAAGTCACCTTATGACTTGCTCGAAAGATGCCTACTTGTATTCAATAATTCAGCAGGTCTTGGCAAATGACTTTGGCTTAAACCTCCTGCTGTCCGCTTTGGAAACGACAAGGTGGCGACGAGCGCTCAAAGCACCAACGCTTGACTGCCGATGCAAACCGGTGCAATGGCCGAAATTCTTGTTCTAGCTAAAGCAGGGACCACGTGAGAATTTCTTCGGTAAAAACTGCAGGTACACATGGGCGATCAACCCGCGCTTCCCACTCCAAGGCATAGCTTCGTTGCACTGAGTGCCCCTGCTAGCCTTCAAAGGTTAAAGCGCCGTCAAATGTCAAAAATCAAATTTCAAAACTTCCAAGGAAGCCCTATGGTTCCAAGGGTTTCACACACACTTCGATAGAGTTTCATTCAGTAAGAGAATCCACGAGGAAAGGAATGCAGGAACCGTACGATCGCTGGGTCAGTCGATGTGAAGGTGTTTGAACAAAACTGTTTGAATCGCACACAATCAGCCGCACAGCGGCTGCAAGTCTGCTGCAAAGTGGGTTTGGGGGGGAAGTATCCCGAAAACCACCATGGAAGCAAAAAAACAGCGAAAGGGTGAATGAGTAGAGTCGTTGCGCTCGACGCCGGTACACAGTGGACCGTCCTCCACCGCTTCAGCGCCAACTGATACCCTCTTTGTTGGGCGGGGAGTTTCAGCGGTGACCCGTCCCCCTGCGTTCCGGATGAGGTGGAAAGTCTCTTTGGAACAGGATGGGTCACACGCACACCAAAAAAAAGCCGCTTGGCGGCGCACGGTGGCTCTTTTTCTATTCAAAACCGTCGAGAGAATCCACGAGGAAAGGATAATGCAGGAACCGCACGATCGCTGGGTCAGTCGATGTGAAGGTGTTTGAACCAGACTGTTTGAATCGCACACAATCAGCTGCACGGCGGCTGCAAGTATCTTTGGCGTAAGCCTCCTGCTGCCCGCTTCGGACACCTACGTTCCCGACGGGTCCACAGGGGGCACTGCTCCTGTTCACCCTGGGCTCTCATCGAGGAGAGAGAGAGACACTTAAGATTTGGTGTGCTGACTCGATCGCGGTTTGCCACACGCCAGCCTAAGTGAAAACCTAAGGTACCAGGGTAAAGTCAGTCAGAGAGGGTCACACCAGGGAGAGAGGTGTACCTGAGTGTTGCATCCAGGAACAGCCCAAAAAGCAAAAGGGAAGAGGGGGGGAAGGGAAAGGGACGAAGGGAGAGAACAGAGGAAAGAGAAACAACGACAGTGCTCCCAGCTACGACACAAGTGGCCAAGGACACACCAAGAGACGGAAGCATCCAGGGGCAAGAAAGAAAGGGGATGGAAAGAAAGAGAAGAGAGAGAGAGAGAGACAGAGAGACAGAGAGACAGAGAGACAGAGAGACAGAGAGACAGAGAGAAAGAGAGAAAGAGAGAAAGAGAAAGAGGAGGGAAGAAGGGGAAGGGGACAGGTGTGTCCAGGGACACGCCAGGGAGAGGGGTGTACCTGAGTGTTGCATCCAGGAACACCCCAAAAAGCAAAAAAGGAAGAGGGACAGGGGAGGAAAGGGATTGAGGCCCCGACAGGTCCCAATGGACCTTGAATAGCTTTGGTGGCTGCGACCACGCAGTGGCGTGCCCAAAGGCTGCCTACTCAAGACCGCTGCGGTCACCTTATGGCGTGCTCGAAAGCTGCCTGCTTGGTTTCAAGTTTCAATAATTCATCAGGTCTTGGCAAGCAACTTTGGCGTAAGCCTCCTGCTGTCCGCTTCAGACACCTACGTTCCCAAGCTGGGGAAAACGGAAAAAACCCGTTCGACGGGCTCACCCTGAGAGAGAGAGAGAGAGACAACACACTTAAGATATGGTGTACTGACTCGGTCGCGGTTTGCCACACGCCAGCCTAAGTGAAAACCTAAGGTACCAGGGTAAAGTAAGTCAGAATAGGTTGGAGGCCATTACATCAAGGTTGGAGGCCAGCGCATCTAGGTGGGAGGTCATCGCAACAGGTTGGAGGCCACTGTGGTTGGTTTCATGCGAAACAAGACTCACAACAGCAAGACTCTCAAGGTTGGAGGCCATCACTAGCACCCCCAAACATCGCAGCAAGGTTGGAGGCCGGCGAAATGCAAAACACGAAACGCAAGTTACGGTTAGTAACAGGACCACATGAAACACCACGAACGCAAACCACAGCGAGAACGCCACCGCTCCTCAGCAACCCCGGTGGCCCCCCGCTGAAAACAAATTCAAAAGAATCCCTGTGACTCCAAGGGTTACAAACACACAAACCCACACGCATACGCATCCGCACACGCACACATCCACACCCGCTGCTAAGCCTTGTTGGGACCATATCATTGGGGAGGTTGGCGCAGAAGCCTTTGAAGAGTTGGTGTTGAAATTGACAGTGGCTGTCCGAACGTCACAAATTGGGCAGCCAGCAGCCAAGGAACATTCAACATTGCGCGTTTGGAAAACCGGATCAGTCTTGGGGTCAGGTGGTTTCATGGCTGAGGGAACCGTGACTCTTGATGCGGGTGTGATTGACATCAAAAGCACCAAAGGTGGCTTGGGTATTGGTGGAGGCTTTCACACCAAAGGAGATTTGCTTGTCACCAATGGCTCAACCCTCAGCATCAATACATCCACGTCAGGACTGAAAGCAGGAGGGTTTAGGGCAGATGGAAAGGTTGTGGTGACAGGCACGTCCACTGTGTGGCTTTCTGACACCAGTGCGGGAGATGGTGGAGGGTTTTTTGCCAATCAAAGTGTGCATGTCACGGACAACTCAATCTTCAACATTGAAAATTCCACTGCCAAGAGACATGGAGGAGGTTTCTTGGCAAATGGAGAAGTTGTGATCGATGGGAGCTCCCAATTGAGGATTATCGAATGCCATGCGATCTCTGGAGATGGTGGAGGGTTTGTCACGGTACGCATGTTGCGTGTAACAGGCCAAGCAACTCTCAGCATTGAAAGGGCCACAGCGCGAGGCGGGGGAGGCTTTGTCGCAGTTGCTGGCATCACGATTGAGAGTATGTCCAACCTAAGCATTTCCAATGGCCATGCATTCTCGCGTGACGGTGGTGGCTTTATGACGGATCACGGCTTGCAAGTGACAAAGGGCTCAATACTCAGTATTGACAATTCCATGGCTGCTCGATTTGGAGGAAGTTTCCGGACATCTGGAGATATTTTCATTGCTGAAGGGTCAAAGGTGAGCATTTCCAACAGCCGTTTGCAGGGCAAAGGAGCCGTCCCGTCGATGGGCCACGGAGCCGGGTTCAGCACCTTTTCCAACCTCCAGATAACAGGCCATTCAACACTAACGATCCAAAATGCAACGGGACTGGTGAATATTGGAGGGGGATTCACTGCCGACAATGTGCTCATCAGTGAGATTGTCAATAGAGATGAGGTCTCAGTATAGCTTCTATATAGGTACTTGCCATACACATTTGGCTCAAGTGCCCAACCAGGCGAAAAGGAGCTTTAGCGCGCGAGCTTCATGTTGGACTAAGGGCTTGAACGGGGCCAGGGCACGCTTTCCATCCGTTCGCAGGTTATCAGCCGTATCCAGACTCCTTCGAGCTGGGTACGAGCTACGGCCTTACACAACACCATCTAAACGCACACGCATCGGATAGATCAGTTACCCTCAGTCACTGAAGATGGACCAATCCGACGCCAGCACTGCATCCTTTGGAGCAGCCGCTGCGGCCGCAGATCGGGTGAGTGCATCCCACAACTCTAGTCCAGGTACGATCGAAGCGGAGACTCTGACAGTGGTGAGAGAAGTTGCGACAGGTAGAGCACGAAGTCGTTCCCCGTCAGCGCACTCGACACCACCGGGGGGGACACCGAGATCGGGCCGTAGCCCTAGAGAGACAAGGAGGAGAACTGACACCGGAGCTGTGAGAGTGCTAGCATTGGAGGATGGGTCAACTGTACCAGTGCCATCGGACAGCGAAGCTGGAGATGGAGCAAGGGCAAGCACCGACAACCTACAACTAGCACGGGCCGATGGAGACCTCAATGCGAAGTGTGCACAACTACTTGCCGAAGTGCATATGTTGAACCACCAAAACGCATGGATGGTCGAATGTGAGCAGAGACAGAACCAGATTATACAACACGAGACCGAAGTCCACGAAGTAGTGATGACACACCTCGAAGAATGTTATGTCGAAGGATATGGAAATCAACGAAGAATCTCCCAACTTACAGAATCCAGAGACTGTTTGCTCTCAGCAGCACACGATTTGCAATACCAGATTGACACTGATCGTGTGGCAATGCGGGATCGTCTCACCCAGTTAGGGGAGTACGCTGATCGCAACAGCGCAGAGATGGTTAGTCAAGTTGTGAACATCGGCACGGAAGAGATCCAGGCTATATCGGCGGAAAGAGATCGAGCCGTAACCGAACTCATGACTGCAGTCGCAGATGCTGAGAACATTAGGGATCTGTATAGACAGGAGTTAGTTGGACTACAAAGGCAGAGTGCCAGGAACAAACACGAATATGCCGAGGAAATGAAGATGAAGGAAGCAATGTATACAAGCAAGATCAAATGGTTATCAGAAGAGAATGAGGAGCTCAACAACCGATCTTATAACCAGGACAATTTCATCATGACCATCAGAGAGCAATTGAAGAGGGCGAACGAAGAGGTGGCACAGGCGAGGATTCAAGGATCCGGTCGACCGTCTCAAACATCCAACGCCGAACTCAAGAAAGCCGAGGTCAAGATGAACATGTTGGAGGAGGACATTCTACGTAAAGAGAGGATGTTGAAACGTCTTCAGGAAGAATTGATCGAATCAAATGCAAGTGAAGCACAACTGAAGGTCGCACTGGAGTTGAAACCACAAGACATGGGATCAGGACGCAATGTGGAGAACGAGATGATGACCAAGCTTAGAGCGGAACTTGGACGTACCGAAAAGTCATTAAGGTCCGAGGAGAAAGAGGCGATGGAATATTACGAGGGTATGATGCAGAACCAGCAGGACATGATGGAATTCGAAGCGCATGCAGCACGGCTCAGAGATGAGAGGAATAAGTACCGGAGGAGATACGAAGAGGAGCGCTCGAACGCTGAGAATGCAGCCGCAACCGAGTATGGTGCCGCTTCATCTTCTAGCTCGGGTGGCTCCAAGATATCTCGGAAGGAACACGAGAAGATTAACATCCCTGCATGGCCCAAGATACACGACCTGGAGGTTTGGAAATCTCAGGTCGTAGCGGCAGTCGTGACGGCATCGGGCGACGAAAGACAGGAAGACTGGATCCAGTGGCTCTCGGATGCCTTCAGATCACCATATGACCCATTTCTGCTCGAGACATCAGGCGAAGCGAGATTCGCTAGCATAGATGCTAAGCTAGGCATCACCCTACATACGATCATCCACGCAGCAGGTGAGAGATCTCATGACGTACAATTGAAGGTGAGGCAGATGATGCAGAGACGTGCGAGAGGCACAACTCCTGGAATGGTCAAGGGACGAGAAATGCTAGCGTTAATCGTCGATAGCTTCCGGAGTGCCGACAACGTCGATGTGATGTATGCATCCAAACACTTATTCGACCTAAAGTTCCCTGGAGATAATCAACTATCCAGATTCCTTGGACAGTGGGATGAAATCATATCAGGTATGGATGCGGATGATATGCTTCCTGACAAAGCACTCCGCAACCTGCTTTGGGATAAGATTAAGGACTCCAAAGTTATGGCGTTAGACTTGTCCGTGTACGATAACATGTTGGACAAGGATCCGGATAAGACCTACCAGAAGTTACGAGAGATCATGGCGAAGTGGATACGGAAATCAATCGAGACCACAAACAAGAAGGAGAGGGAAAAGGCCTTTGGGAACCTCGTGAAAGCCACACCAGCGGCGGAGAAGAAGGATCCTAAGGCGAAACCCAAGAATACCAAGGCCGATCCACCGAAAGACGCCGCTCCGGTACTTCCTCAGGCTAATCCGAAAGATCACGTCAAGAAGGACAAGAAGCAGGAGCGTGGAAGATCAACCACGAAGAGCCCAAAAGGAGATCGTGGCAGGTCAGCGACTCCAGCAGATACGTCCAAGATAGGATGCGCCTTCCACTTCTATGGAAAAACGGGTGCTCTAGAGGAGACAAATGCAAGTTTAGTCATCAAGAGAAGCACAAGAGTTCTGCTAAGAAACCAGAAAACCTCAAGGGTGACAGATCAAAGAGTCCTGGTGGTAGGAGCACTAGCCCTAAACCAATGAAGGATCAGGTCTGTTGGAATTGGCAGAAAGGATCATGCAAGTTCGGGGACAAATGTCGTCGCCAGCATCACGCTGCTCCTGCTACGAAACAAGAGGCTAAAGGTAAAGCCAAGCCCAAACCGGCTGCGCCAGCCTTCATGCTTTGCGGAGACATCGAGAGTGATGGAGAGGACGTGCAACCAGCACTTCCCAATGTACAGCAAGGTAAATTGGCGCTTCGCTTTAAAGTCAGATTCGATGACCGGGTGGATGTGACCACATTTACCTGCGATCCTGGTAACGAGCTAAATACCCGTCCCCTCAAGAAGAAGAAGGACGAGGTGCAGAAGGTGGATACCGAGATCATTTCGTCGTTGAGAACCCTCAGAGTGAACAGCATAGCTGCACGAGTAGCGCATGCCAAAGGCAAGATGATGGAGCTATACTCTGCTGAACACATTGCCAAGGCATGGATACAAATCACTCAAGATGAAGGAATCGAGGTGAACGTCGACCTGTCTGACTTCAACACCAGCGAGGTAGTAAGGAAAGATTCTGTCAACTACACGATACCGGGAGATACGATGTTCATGGCCGTGGAGAGGTATGACGGGCCACCGATACGCTTCATCATGGACACGGGATGTGGGCACGACTTGATCTCAAGAGAGAAAGTCAACGCCATGGGCCTTACCACTAAGGAAGGACCCAAATCCGTGAGCTTCATGACAGCGAATGGAGTAACTAGTACATCGGAGATGGTGGACATCAATGTGGACGAACTACCCATGATGTCCGAGGCGCACGTGTTGGAGAGTACACCATCAGTCTTCTCCATCGGGAAACGGTGCATGGAACAAGGGTATTCATTCATATGGCCGGCGAATCAGTTGCCATACCTCATCGACCAAAACGCGAACAAGATCCCGCTATCAGTGCATGACAACATACCCTACATCAAGGTGAATGATGACGACGGGAGATGTTTACCAAGATCAGACGGCTTGGCCACGATACTTCATCGCATATTGTCAGGTGTGGAGTGTGGGGACGAGGCCACAGCAGGTCAGGAGATACAACAGGAGGAACCTCCGCCTAAGAAACCTCGAAGACGGAGGAGAAAGAAGAGAGATAACCAGAAAGATCGGGGTGATGAATCCGATATCAATCCAGCCGTTGTAGGCGACGAAAGAGAAACAGAGGAACACGGTGATGACAGATATTCTCCGGAAGAAGGATGTGACGGGGAAGACCCGGGGATCAATCGTGACCTCGATGGCCAACCTGAAGAAGCCGAAGACGACGAACATGGAGGTGATGCGGATTCTGAACGAGAGGAGAGTGACATTGGTGAAGACGAAGAGGGGTTATTGGAAGTCGATGTGGTCGATGGAGAAGCTAGACTGTCAAAGCCCGGAGTGCTGAAGAATGAGGCGAGATCCATATTGCACCTGATGACGCACCGATATAAGAATCCATACTGCAAGTCATGTGTGAGAGCAAAGATGAAGCACTACAAGACTAGCAAGGGAGCTTTCAAACGAAAGTTGAAGGCATTCGGTGACCTTATCACCTTTGATCTCATGAACACCCAGAAGATGGCGAGAGACGGGATCATGCCGGATAAGGATGTATTGGTGATTCGAGATCGGTTTACTGGTATGATATGGGGTTATCCATTGAAAGCAAGCAATAGTGACGAAGTAGTGCAGGCGATGAAGCACTATATCGGTAAGAGAAAGGTCACCAACGCTTACTCTGATGATGCGCCACAATTCGAAGTAGCACTCAAGGAACTTCGGATTCCACTAGACCAGTCGCTTCCAGGACATCCCCAGAACAATTCACTCGCCGAAAGAAATAATCAGTTCATGATGCTTACCACATCGACGTGCCTACTAGAAGCCGGACTACCACCATGTTTTTGGCCATTTGCAGTGGAATGCGTAAGCCATTTGTTGAACATCGAGAAGCTGAGCGATGGCAGCAGTGCATGGTTGAAGTTGCACAAGAACGAATTCCCAGGCATGGTGATACCACTCGGGGCGAAGGTGTTCTTCAAACCAAGTGATGCGAGAGAAAGAGACCAAGATCATAAGTTCGACCCCAAGAGCATACCTGGCATCTTTGCAGGGTACGTTATGGGGACCGGGATGAACTGGTCGAGGAAATACAAAGTATGGGCTATAAGCGATTTCGCTCGACAGAATCTAGGTTATGATGCCGAGAGACCGTTGAGGAAACTGATTACTCCTCACATCACCGAGAAGATCTTCCAAGACGACGGAATAGAATTCCCTTTGAAGAGAGAATATGAGAGGTTGAACAGCACCCTCGAAGGAATGAAAGTCCTGAAAGAGAGAGCTGGTTCTCCAGATGCACCTACCAATCCCGAGTTACCCGATCCCGATGACAGCGACGATCAAGATGACGACGATGATGCGCCTGATCCACCAGATGGGGATCTGAAGTCAAAAGCTAGCGAAGTTGACGCGATCGAGGATGAGAAAACGGAGGAGCTCGCAGAAAAGAAGAAAGAGGACTACTCCGGTCCTGATCATTACTCCGTCGGCGGACCAGGTGATAACATCATCTATTTGAACAATGACGGCGAACATGTCAAGATTGCAAAGGATGGTCGTCTATATAGAGTGGGATCGGATGGGAGGCGACTCTTCCACAACTCGCCAAGACCCAAGGACTACCTTACGCCTGAGGAATGGCAGAAGCTATCGGTGAAAGATAGAGCTATGGCCAAGAAGGCCGGAGAACACGTAGATAGGGTCGTGGATAGATTGACGAAGAAAGCAAAAGGACTTGGGAGCAGTACAGACAAGAAGGAGAACGAAGAGCCTGATGAACCCTTGAAAGACCTGGAAGACGTCAAGAAGGATGATGATGGAGGTAGTGAAAAGAAGTCCAAGAAAGATAAGAAGGACAAGAAAGCCAAGAAGGATAAGAAGTCCAAGAAAGAAAAGAAGTCTAAGGATAAGGAAGAAGGGGGTGTAGGTGGACCAAGCTTGGCTATGCCTACTACCTTTAGGGAGTGGGACACTGATGACAATGAAGACTCATGGTCACCTAAATCCTTTATATCCGAGTCCACGTGTGTACCCAGTGATGAAGAATTCCTCACCGATTGGGACGAGAGCGCCATGTGGGAGGATAACGATGACAATCTTGCCATGGCGGCTTGGAAGGCGGAGAACGTCTACAATCCACTGAACGGTCAGGTATGTCGTTGCATCACTGGTGACCCCACTGACAACAATATAGTTGATGAACCATTTCCGACGATGCCATGTGTAGTGCGTGACACGCAACATCGCCCAAAACTTATGGGCAATCGGTTATTTAACGCAGTGGTATCAAGACCAGTGAGCCGTGCCGAGATATTATCCAATAAGAAAGCAATGCAATCCATGTTGGACGAATGGGGCGGACTCTGGGATGAGGAAACATTCGACGGGTCGTGGCTGAGAGAATATGATGAGATCGTGGCAACCTCCAAGAAGAAAGGAGAAGAAGTTCACTTAGCAAGAGTACATGGAATATGCGTGGAAAAGAACTACCAACTGCCTGATGATGACCCGAAGAGGAAGTTCAAAGGGCGAGGGGTTCTACTCGGAGATCAAGTGAAGAACCAGAACTTCGAGGCAGCGTTGTTCCAAGATCTTGGGAACTCTCCAGCTACATTCGAAGCTGCTCGGTGGGCCGATTTCTACGGTTGCCTGGAAGGCAATGATGTGCAGATGGCAGATGCCATTCGAGCATATATCCAAGCATTATTGGGCGGCGTACCGTGTTGGGCTGAACTCCCGTGGGAAGCATGGCCCAAACACCTGCAAGAGGAGATCACAAGAAGGGGTCTCAAACGCCCTATGTGTCGTGTGAACAAGGCATTATACGGACACCCAGACTCTGGAACGATGTGGGAACAACATTGCGACGAATCTGTACGTGCATTGGAGTTCAAACCTGTCGGACCAGAATGGCCGTCGATGTATTACCACGAAAAGCTAGACTTGCTGTTAGTGATATATGTAGATGACTTGAAGTTGGCGGGGCCCAAGGGGAACTTGAAGAAAGGTTGGGACCTACTCCGCTCCAAGCTGCGCATTGAACCAGAAACCGAGGTCGGACTGTATCTAGGATGTGTTCTGTCGAAAGGCGAAGATAAATTGGCCGATGGTTCCAAAGTTACTACCATGACATATGATATGAGCGCTCTGCTCAAAATGAGTGTGGTCAAATACCTCGACATAGTAGGTAAGGACACAGTGCTGAAGAAAGTTGCAACACCAATGTTACCGGATATCACAAAGGATCATCCATCGAGAGCACCATGCAGTACCCAAAAGGGACTTGCTGTCACATGCACATGGTGTGGTACCTGCTTCTCGCCTGATCAGGCAGCTTCCAAGGCCAGGTCAACGGACGATGACGTCAAGTCCGATGCGAAGGAGCAACCTCGTGGTACCCTAGCGCCTCATGCTGCTAGTCTCCTAATGAAATTGTTGTACGCTGCTAGAATAGCGCGTTTCGACCTGTTAAGGGCCATCAATGTGCTGGCTCGCAATGTGACAAAATGGACAGTTGCCGACGATGCCAAGTTGCACCACCTGATGTGTTACGTGCATCATTCAGCCGACCAGAAAATGGTAGGTTGGGTCGGTGATTCCAAAGCAGACCTGTCGCTAGCCCTATTCGCAGATGCGGACTACGCAGGATGTGGTCAATCGTTGAAGTCGACTTCTGGTGCACATATGCATGTCCAAGGCAAGCGAACTCGTTTCCCGTTGGCAGGAGGTAGCAAACGTCAAGGATGCGTTAGCCACTCCACCCCGGAGGCTGAGATCGTCGCGGCGGACTACGCGTTGAGGACACTTGGAATCCCAAGCATCAGTGCATGGGAGACTTTGATGAGGACGCCACCACGAATAGTCTTTTATGACGATAATCAAGCAATGATCAATGTTATGCGGAGTGGGAGGAACCCCACGATGCGCCATATGGAGCGAACTCATGGTATCTCCATCACTTGGTTGTACGAGATGTTCAAGCGCGACTATCTGTTACTCGTATATGAGGTTACTGCACGTATGGCTGCCGATATTCACACCAAAGGATTCGATGATGCCAACTCATGGAAACATGCGTGCATGTTGATCAATATATTGAGCGACGATGGCCTGCGCAGCCAAGCACTGCTCGACTTGATGAAGCCAACTCATGACGGCTTGTCTTACGCCAAGCAGCTCCAGAAGGATCGTTACAGTAAGGTGCCAACATATCCTTACACCACCATTCCGGTTGTCCCACCACAGCTGTATCAGCCGGGACTTTCGAGCAAAGAGGGACTGCAAGAGATCCCTGGATGCGACCCCTATGTTATGGTTCGTACTCCCAAGCTGTACAGGCTGCGCCCACCACGGGCTCCCCCTGATATGGCATACCTTCGCAGCACTTGGATCTTGCAGGACGCGCAATGGCAGCAGATCGAGGATAAGGTTGACCCTAACCTAGAACCCGTTCGGTTTGACCGCTGGGTTGAACGTGCGTTCTTTCAGTTTCATCCCTTGTCTTCTCCGTTACCCGAAGCGTCAGCTCCTGCGTCTCGTCATCTCGTTGCTGCGACCCTTCCACGTCTTTTGTTTAGCTTGCGTCCGCTTATCCAATGTCGCGAGTTGCAACAGACTCTCCGTGATTCGTCCTTGTATTTGTCGATTCATCACTGCTCGACCTCTGCCTTACACGTGCTCAACGCCCTGACGCGCCTTGTGCATGGGGGGTCTGGGGGGTCTTCGATGATTTTCGACAATTTCGTTTCGGATCCTGAAGAGCAAGAGCACTCAGTTCACGATAGTTGGGAGGTAGACGAAGAAGCTAGGACGTTAACAAGAATACACTCGTCTCCTAGGAGAAAGGCGTTCTGCCCGGGTGACGCGCCATCATGTCCAGTCGACATGTCACGGATCAAAGACGAAAGGATGACTTACCGTCAAGGAAGTCAATTCGCGACGACCTCACTTCACCATACGGAATTGCACGTGCGCTTGCGGCGGTGCGTTCGGAGGAGGATACAGTAATGTTTGCAGGACCCTGCACAGGCGGATCGGCATGGTCGAGATACAACGCTAAAGTTAGCGATGCGATAGCTAAATCTATAGAGCTTAAGCGAGCACTATACTGGGACCTCTGGGAACGTTTTGAAACTGTTATGGTTCGTGTTTTAAAAATCGGGGCCGCAGCACTGTTTGAACTACCACGATACTGTGCCTACTGGAAAGATCAAAGGGTTCAAAGTTTGTTGGGCGGCACTGATTGCGATTGTCATGTGTTTGATGGATGTATGTACGGGTTAGGTGCTGAGTTCAACGATTCGCATTCCGACAAGAAACTCATCAAGAAACCTTGGAAGATTGTATCATGGAATCTTGAGTTTGGCAACCAGCTCAGCAGAACATGTGACAAAAGCCATAGTCATAGAGATTGTGCAGGTAAATACACTAAGACTACTCAATTATATAATAAGAAGATAGTCGGCATCATTCTGAAGACCGTGGCCAAAAGAATCGCTGCATTCCAGAAGTCTGAGAAGGTGATGCATGCCGTTCCGTGCCTTATGATTCGAGCCTTGGGTAGTTCCTTCAATGAGCGCTCAGTATGTGATGCAACACCAAACGAGAATGTACACACATGTTACGAGCATGGGACACAAACATCACACGCGCGACGGATCGAACCACATGGCATTTATGATTGTCAGGCATGTTATGTTTGTTTGTGTGACCACTGCATTTCTTCACCCGTACGCTTCAGCGACGTGGCTATGGAGTCTGTTGGTGGTGTCATGAACTATAACAGCAACACGGGCGGCTACCCGACTTTCATCATCAAGATCCTCGATGGCCTGGTCGAGATGAAGGAAAGAGGGCAGATCACCCTGCCCCCAAGGATGTCAAGGAATACGCATGGGTTGGATGTGGTTGAAGCATGGATTGCCGTCGGCATTCCTCCGCTCGTCCCGATATCCATCAACTATGCGATGTCCAGGACGAAATCCGACGACACCAAATTCTTGACCGCTTCACTGAAGAAGTTAGTAGGCTACATGAACGAGGACGAGAAGAAAGAGATTACAGGCGACTTAGTAAGACGCTATAAGCTATCCATGGCCACCATCAAGGGGCGCTTCGGGAACGATGCGAATGGGGTTTTCAGTAACCTCTCTCGCTACCTCGTGGAGCCTGAGGAGATTGGGGCGATCGATGACTTATGGGACGACGTCCGCGACTTCATCAACAACGGCAGATTCAATGACACTATGGTTGCCTACCAACAATGGAGGAACCTGTCCGGGTCGGCCAAGGAGAGCATGAACATGCGTGAAGCCGCGGATCCGTCAGATCATGTCTATGCTACCCGCCTAGAAAGTTACTACACGATCTTCAGCTCGATCTTCTACCACACCTCTGACAAGCTCACCAATCGAAACGCAAAGGAGAAGGTGAAAGAGCTGATAGATACGGTGAACAGAGAAGTTCGTAACATGGCACTCGCAATAAGGGTCCACAACTTGGACAGCACATTGGACAAGATCCATGTGATTGATGTGCTCGAGGACCTGGTTGCCAGGAGGAGAGAGTTGCCGAAGTACAGGTCGGCGGCTCAGAACCATATGGAGACCTTTTTAGGCTCCATGAGTGTTATGGTGAAGTACCTCGACAACTGCAAGCCTGCGGTAGCCATGATAATACCAGAAGAACTCAGATTCATGAGGGAGAAAGTCATGCCGATGATCAATGAGTGGATCCCGGTTGAACCCACGATGTTTCGAGTTCAGTACAACGCAGCTGCAGCGGAGAGCGGGAGGCAAGATGAGTACAACCGACGGAGCAGCGCCTTCAAATCCTACACCGACTACATCGAGGAGTTGAAGAAGAAAATCGAGGACAACATTATCCCCTCGTTGCCGTTTTGGAACATGCAGGATAGCGAAGGTCCTGAGCCTCCTGACGTTGCTCATAGACCAAAGTGGTGCCCGCCGCTTCAGATATATGGTGACTTCACAAGGCCGACGGCCAAGCCAATGCCTCGCGCACCAAGACCTCCTCCGCCGCCACCGTCATTTGAACAGCAGAACTTTTCGGAACGCCCTTCCGATAGTTCAACTGGGTATGGGTCGACATCCTATAAGCGGTGGGGAAGAACAGGTGGATCAACATCCGCTGGTGCGACATCAAGGGACATCTCAGTCACCACGTGGTTTAGGATGCCGTTTCCGATGGGATCAGATAAGCACTACGTGTTCGGGAAAGACTATTTCTCGCGAGACATGAAGGTCTACGCAATGGTCAGCGCCAATCAGGTGCCATCCGGGCACACCGTAGAAGGTCCCTGTACCGTTAACGGACAGATGACATGGCTGCAGTACTTACGAAGGTTGACGTCGTATTTGATGTTCTGGCATGGGGGGTACCAAGAGACGGTGATCGACCGGAACTACCACAAAGAAGACGCCCATTGGTTCGCCCAATATACCAACATCTACGACTCAACACAAGTGTCACTTGCTGGAGGGCTACCATCTCCGAGGACGCTATACAACCTTTGTTACCCAATGGAAGCCAAGGTGAGTGACGAAGCGGAATTGGAGCTAAGGATGCGTGAAACATTGAAGGGCTTCATCCCAAGTGTCACGTGCCAACCAGCGTCTCGCACCATCGATGGTGGGAGTGTGCACTGTGAGTTCATCGGCGCCATGAAGACCAGTAAGGTGATTCTGATGTCGGACTTTGGGTACATAACCAAGTCGAACTCCGGGAAACAGACAGTGTTCGCCCAGAGCTTATTGTCACTTGGATGGGATAAGGTCATCAACATGTCATGTACGCCTGAGTACAAGAGGGGAGTGGTGACGGATCCATATGGCTTCATCGACTTCATTCATGATCGAATTGATGATGTCAAACGCCATGAACCCACCTCCATCCATGTGTGGTTGTCATTGAGCCACCTAGTGACTGCGGGCGAGAAGGGGACATACAAGACAGTGATTGTTCCCACGGACTTCGTTCCAAGACTTAGGGACGCGATCGTCAAGCTTGACACATGCTGCCAGCTACCTACATTCGTGAGGGTTTGCGCAGACGTGGAGTTTCACCATGCCGTCGGTTCGTTCGGCAAGATCGCCAACATGACCAAGGACGAGCTGTCGCTGAATGGCATGATGTCCACGACGTCGGACAGATTCTGGCGAGCCATTTCGGTCGCCGGAGGCGGTCACCCCTACTCTATGAAGTCTGGAACCTCTTTGGTCCACGCTGTCATGGAAAAGTATTTGTTCAGAGAAAAGATGCTCGCTTCTTGCTTCATGGCACCGGATCCCTTGACCGAAGCAAATAGCCTCCATGATCCCAACTTGGAACACGTGTTGCAGGACAAAGAGAGGTTGTATCAGTACTTGTTCGGAGACTCCGTGAGGGGAAGCCATGCATATCAGTCCACTGCGGGAGCTTCAGGTGAGAACGAGTCTGAGCGAAGGAAAAGGGAGAAGGTAAGGAGAGAGAACAAAATGCCATGGATGGATGAGTACTGGGGAGTCCTTCAACCAGAGCCAATCTACTCGAGGACTCAAAGGTGGTACGTCATCGATGACTTCAAGGAGGGTGAGGAGATTTGCTGCGACTACTGCTTGGTCTGCAATCCCATAGACTCCGATCAGAAAGATGATTGCTATGCAGAATGCATCAACGGAGCAGCAAATAGGTGCCGTGGGATGTCCGCAGAAGACTACGTCCAGAAGCGGTTCCATGCATGTGCTCGAATGCTTTACAACTTCGGCATGGGGCAGACGGTATCATCTCCCACCGTCATGATCTCTGAGATGAACCCGCACGTAGACTTGATGAAGTTCTTACACGAAACGATGGTCATCTTTAACGGGAACCCAGGTTTCCAAAAGGAGATCTCGTTCTTCGGGGGGATCAGGTTGTCATCAACAATGACGGAGAATTTCTTCAAAACGAGGAGAGGGGCCCAGCATCCATGTGGAAAAGCAGATAGTTGGCAGCGCCAAGTACTACCAGGGATCCTATGACCTTGGCAACGTGTGCTACACCAAATACCTCAAGACCATACTGGAGCCCGAGGTATTCCGAAATATGTTCGGAGATGATCCCTCGGAGGAACGGGTAGGTGATATGGTGGAAGCGCTGCTGGGCATGTTAGAAGTTGCTCAACTTTTCAAACACCTGTTCGTAGGATGGGGTGACATTGAGGCTTTGAGGACGGGATTAGAAGAATCCATCAAGCGCGTCACTGCATCGCTGTACGACAGGACAACGTATGAGAACCGAAAGCGATCGATGATCAGAACATTGGACCCGCACTCTGAAGAGGCAGCAAACGTGGCACTGATTCTCGTTCGCATGAGGACCATGCCGCCTCCTGAATTCGATATCGACCACTTCTTCGAAATTGGGAAAGAACCAGAACAGGGAGCAGAAGCTACTGACCAGCCCGAGGCCGAAGGTGTCGATATGGAAACTGAGGGTGAGCAGGAGAAGGAGGAGCAAGACGTTGACATGTCCGATCCGAAGACATCAATACTGCAAGCCATCGACGAATTCGAGAAGAAGATCGGGCAAGCAGAATTCTGTATCCACTGCATGAAGTCGGGACACACAACTCTCAATTGCGAGAAGATCCCTTCATCTTCACCCACAGTCACCTCAGTGCTGAGCGATTGGAAAAAGAGAGTGAAGGGAGAGGTTGCACCCGACGATGTACCATCCGGACATCCAGCAGAGGAGCCTAAGAAGAAGAAGCAGAGAGCATCGCCTACTCCAGATAGGAAGGTCGACAGCGAGTTCAGGCGAAAAGAAATGTTGAAAGCAAGAGTCGTGACAATGTTTGACCATGACGGGTTCACCTTGATTGAAAGTGCTGATGGAGTCGAAGGAGGGACACATTCCTACAACGGGCGGAAGCTGGCGGAAGTAGGCCCTAGGGATATGAAGGTGGTGTACGAATTTGTAGAGAAGGCATTCGTGCACTCCAGTTCCCTCAAACCAAAGGCATGTCATCAATTCTATCCCCTACCGACACGGAGGGAGAAGGGATACAAGCCGATCGACCCCATGACAATGATCGGGAAAGTTGAGCTAGTACCGATCAATGGAGTCACTTTCGCTGCACAGAACTCCGACTACGGCAACCACAAGTATCCGACTCCAGACTGTCGAGTACCAGAGTACAGCCAAGCGAGCCAGGCCCTGAGTCGCCGATTGGGAGCGAAGTTGAGACATCGAATTGGACGAGACTCGCTCCAATCAAATGCGATGAAGGCGCGTGGGTGTCATGGGAAGACCTATTAGGTGATAACGCGGTTTGGGAAGACGGTTATCACTATGGCAACATTGACATCGTGACCAAGAAGGCGCGTTTGGAAAAGTACCTCGACCAGAACTACGAGTGTTTCCGCATAACCAAGAGGATCAGATTCCAAATGTTGGCAGTTCGCGTTCACCCTGATGAACTCAATGATCCTGATGACCCGATGGAGAAGGAATGGGTTGACGAGCTCAAGGACATGGGAATCACCAAAGCAAGACTCCACAATAGCGATGGATGGTGCTTTCCCGTGGCCGTAAGAGCAACCTCAGCACACTCGTCGGACGGCGGAGGTTATGACGTCACCATCAACATCGACCACATTGGATCGAGAATGACCAACGACATGGCCCTATCCATGGTGACTGCATTTCACGCTACCAACCTTGGAGCGCTGACTTCAATCATGCGACGGGGGCTGGTGCCAGGAGGTCTCGGTTCATCGGGAAGGGACTCTATCCACTTCACATGTTTTCCGCCATGGGCCTGGGAACAGGGCTACAAGGGAAAACCTTGGCTGGGTCGTAAGGTCGCATTGAGTGATCGCTCAGTGGTTCTCTACATTCCGGTGTGGAAGCTGCAGGAGTACGGGCTTCTCATCTCAGCGACTGGATCTCTATTGGTTGAGGATGTCGTTCCCTTCGATGAGGTTAAAGGGGCATGGTTGCAATGCGACAATGCAGAACCCGGACAGCCTGAGGAAATCGAATGGATCAGGTTACTCAATAGAGAACCCGACCCTGGAAGCTACCTTGTTCTGGAGTCCAAATACGGAAACCCGATCATGACTCCACGCTATCAAAAGCTTGAGAGTTTGGCGATTGAGGTCCAGGACGATACCTACTCCGAGGACGACGCCAAAATCTCAAAGCTGTTGGGCACGATCGAGGAGAGTGGTATCTACCCAGAATATGATAGCACTGAGTGGCAGGAGATCTTTGAGGAGATCGTATATCGCCGAGCAATGAAAGACTACGATTCAAGACCGTGTCCTAACTGCCTTGGCGAAGTCGACGTGCGATTGACGATATGTCCGCATTGCGTAGCGGTTTTGATCGCGAATGGGAAGCTCACGCATGTGGTACCCAAGGAGACAAGGGACCGCAATCAACGATCACCTCCGAGAGACGTGCCAGCCAGTTCTTCCGGTGAAGCGACTTCTTCTGCAGGTGCAAACATCGACGAAGTCATCAAGAAAGCACGCAAGACAGCCGAAGAAGTCATTGACGTCGAGGAATCCGAAGGAGAGGAAGACGAGGAAGTTCCTATCATTTTGAAGGAACGACCGGACGAAGCTGAAGGCGAACCCGAGTATCGGGAGGTCCCTCAAGATGGATACGGGAATGAACTTCCACAGCCTTTCCCCTTCGCAATTGACGAATTGCCACAGGAAGCCGCGATCCCCATCGACCACAACTTTGCAGTCACACAGCAATTTGATCTGAGGTTGATGAAGTTGATCAAGAGCTTGGCCAACGCAACGTTCGACATCAATTGCTTTGAGAATCGTGAAGACGTACTGCGAAAGTTCGACGATGGACAGCGGCATGACACTCCATTCAATAGATGGCCATTAGTACCGAATGATCCGGATACTGGGTTTCCAAGACGCCTTCAGAGAGCCGAGGTCGTGGGCATGAGCAAATGGACCAACGACACGTATGCAACAGAAGCGTGGCAGATCTATGAATTTCACGCCCACGTTATTCACCCGATGATGATCACTGCAATCCGCTGCGGGCTTAGCCACAAGTATCTCAAAGAGGTCGGCAGCACTCGGCGTAACATGAGTGATCCAAAGGCTCGAAGATCTGAGACCCAGGAAGAGATCATCGAGAAGCTGGCATTCATCTCAAATTTCATCAGACGCTTGATTAGGAAGACTTTCGGAGCGAGCCGATATAGCTACTACCAGAAGCCAGATGACGAAGGTGCCGCTCCATACAAATTCATTGACATTAGCCCCGCCATCAAATCGGAGCGGAAGAATGTCACAAAGGAGATCCTCGTTGCATGCCGCTACTATGGCATAGAGGTATCCGATATCCAAACACAGAAATTGAGGCTCTTTGAGGAGCAGATCCGAAGGGGAAACCCAAGGAACGTTGAGC
>CAXAMN010009557.1:1414193-1465769 GCA_963970005.1 Durusdinium trenchii
GGAGCTTCGCGTCTTCAGTTGAAGCTCTGAAGCTTTGCGTCTTCGGAGCTTCGCGTCTTCGGCGGAAAAATCGGGGACCGCACCGCACTGCCGACGCAATGTATATTTCCTAAATGCCATTCCAATTCAAAGTGGATGCAATTTTTAGGTAGGTCATGTTGCTTCGCTAACTTTACCTCCACCTTGATGATTCCCATCCTCCTGGTAATTGTTGCCTTTTTGGTTTCTTCAACCTGGCTGGAAACCTCGGTCCCGAGTCCGAGGATCTCCTCCACCATATGTCGATTGAAGATACATTGGATGGAGATTGGCACGAGGGTTCCCGGTTGCTCACAGGCCGGGGGGAATGCGCCAACCAACACCTCAATGGTGCATACAACCCACACAAAACCTTGTGAGGTGTGGGCAATGGTTGGCTCAGGCCATAGTTTGTCCCCATCCAGATGTAAGCTGGTCAAAAGAACTTGGACACGTGCTTGCAGACGGGCTGTCAGGGATGGACATACCCTATACCGTGGTAGAACTCTGTGGGCTCATGAAGTTCCTATGAGATTTCGAGTCTTTGCTCCCAGTGAGGATCCGCCTCGATTAGTTGTAGCCTCCTCTAGGAACCTCCGTACAGCCGAAGAGCTTAGAGTTTTTTGCTGGAATGCAGGCAATGTCTCGTCTATGATGAATGGATTCTTTGGAGCGATCAATGCGGCTATGACCTCCTGTTCATTCAGGAGACAGGCTGGACATTTTCCAATCAGTGGCAAACTGCCAATTGGACCTGTATTCACACTGCACATCGTCGTGCTTCACAACTGTTGATGATACGACGTGCGGTTATCTACTCTGACAAAGTGGCTTACAATGCCATCATCCCTGGGAGATTGGTACACCTCCGGTTGATGCTCTATTGCATTCATGACATATTCAGTGTATATCAACATGCTTGGAACACGGCTCGCCATAGGGCTGGTTTGGTCCATGACCGTGCAGACCTTTGGATACGCCTTGGAGAGAGCATTCGACATGTCCCCAGACGCCATATGTTGTTGGTTGCTGGTGACTGCAATATTCCATTAGACAGAGCACGTCCTTTCGTTTGCACCCCAGATGCCAAATTCAGTCGTGCCTTGCAAAGTGATAACACAGCATTTCCATTTGCTCATGTCACGTTGTAGCAGCTCATATGTGATTGGAGTGATAGTCAGCCATTCACCAATGCATTGTGCAGTCCATGATCCGTATGTCTCCAGTTAGAACGCTACTCCAGTATTGATCACAAAAACACTTGTGCTATTTGTTGGCAGCAAACTCAGGTCACCATACCGGTCTTTGTGAGTCCTGCGGGCCTTCAGTTGCAGTGGGTGCCATACATCGTTGTGGCAGGAATGACCCACCTCGGACATAATCAATATCTATATATCTTCTATGGATCGTGCCCTTTGCTGACCGTCACCGTAAGACTTAGAGCCGCCCAATGCCTTGCCTTTCACCAGACCCAATAGCCATGATTACTGACAGATTAGCACGCTAAGAGACACTTGTCACGATATTTGTTTGACCGCCAATAGAATATATTGTATTTCAAATATTAGCTTTTACAATAAATTCATTTCAGAAATGTAGACCAATTGATTGTGGAAAGATTCATAATGTATCCGACTAAAATTCCCCGCCAGGTTAGGCCAGTTCGTAATTTTATGTAATTTTAGCAATCATGTGTTTTGATATTTTGTTAAAGACAACTTTGGTCTTAAATGTTGATTTCCACCGATACAATGAAGCAGCTACACAGCACGGTGTGGCAATGCAGCAACCCAAAATATGCGGTTTATCGATGTTGGTCCACATCGTGCCACGAAAGCCTCGGCCTCTTGCCAGCTAACGTCTACTAGGTTTTAAACCAAAGAGAAAGGCAACTGAACGATGTCGGAGTGCCATGCATCCTGTTTGTTCACATGCTTAAACTATCTTAAACTAAAACTCTATGCCCTGACTCCCCTCTTCACGAAACCCAATGCCTGACTACAAAACTCTAAATTCCAACAAGTCCTCCCCAATCCTTGGCTTTGCCATGGACTGTCCTCAAGGACAGGGCCAGCCGGCCAGCCCTCTCTGGAGGAGCTCTCATTAACGGTCAGGGTGTGCTGCTAGCGGCCTCGGACGCAACTAGCGAAGAGACTGAAGCATCAAAACTGTTGCTGTAGAAGGCGTAGATATTTGGAAGTCAGACTGCAGCTGTGATGCTTTCAATGATGAGAGTGTGCTTCACTTCGATTCACAACTATTGAAACTTTTGGCAGCTGACACGCTCCATCACACGTCAGTCGTGGTGACCAAGTTTGAAATGTTGCTCTCGGGAAGTTTTTGTTCAACGTCCTTCTGGCGGTCATGGCGTGTCCAAGCGCCAAGCTATTGTCTCTTGCTTGGACGTGAGAAGCGGACATGTGGAATATCCTGCCGCAATGTACGACAAAGAAAGATCTTCTCCAGAGACTCCAAGGGTCCAAGAGATTTCAAGTGCGACGGAAGCAAATAGAAGGCATTCTGATTGGTCCCACCTGAAACACGTAAAGGCCCGGTCTCTGGCCATAGTCGACTCAAAGGTCACCCTGCAGGCACGGTTCAACTGGCTCTACCAATGATGATTCAACTGAAATGGCTGTGGGTCAAAAAGAGAAAGATAATACGTTGGTTGACCTACCTGGGAGGTTGTTCGCTACATGGTGGACCAGGGCTCCAGGGATTGACACATGCCCACATACTCCGCCTCATCACTCGGAAGGAACACAGCCACAACAGATTCGCCTGACTTCATCTCCCTTCGAGAAGAGCGACAGTGTTGTCCTGCGTTTTCTTTCGAGCTGCGCAGGCATCATGACTATGTATACTAAAGATTATTCAGCCTTCGAAGGAGCTTATCTTCCTGGTGTTCTTCCCTTTTATGGAAGGTTGCATCTTCAAGTAAGGATGAGCAGACTAATTACCAATTGCTAGCGTCCAAAAAGCAAACATTGGACGTTAAACAATAGCAGAGTCATGCTTTGTTTAACGCCCACCGATTGCATCAGCGACGCGGCTCCATCGTTTCACTCTGCTCTCGGCTCTCAGCGCCTGGGTTGTGCGTCTCTTCCCTCTTCAGTGTCCACTTTTGAAATCGACTCCACCTGGACACTGAAATCCTGGCTCCTAGTAGCGTCCTTTGCTCCTAGTAGCGATGCCAGGAGCCCCTAGTAGCGTCCTTTGCTACTAGTAGCGTTCTGTTCACAAAATACCACTTCGCACCACTCCCAAGTGAGGCCATGCCGGCCATGCCTTCGTGTTGAACGAAGAGTATCTCATCCTAACTATGTTTTTAGCTCGGGGAGGGGCAGGCCGCTGAAGGTAGCTAGTAGTAGCTAGGTAGCTAGGTAGCTAGTAGCTTAAGTAGCTACTACTTGGGACGCAGGGGGGAGCTTCCTTGAAGAAGCGCCGCACTGATCATTTGGTTCCTAGATTTTTAGGAAAACTGGACTACAGTTAGGATGGGATACTATCAACTTCTTGTTGTCTTGTCAATAACTCTTTCGTGAGCCATGCCTCCGAAAATGGCAGGACAATCGTCGCCGCAACACCTACGCAATTTATTGAATCACATCCAATGACTAGGTGAATTTAGTTCCCTGCCAAAAAACAAATCTGGGGTGTCGGAGGCAGTGAAGACTTGCGGCTAGAATGCAAACGCAATGAAAATATACTTTGTGTTACTGAATGTTACTGCAACACTTTTCCTCTGTGCATGCTTGGTGCATCTGGGCGTCTTCATGGTTCAATCTCAAAAACAGACCCCAGCAGCCTTCACCTTGCCAGAATTCCACCTGGGGTAGTCGGGGCAGCACGAGACGTAAATTGACAGAAACTCTTAGGAGTCTGCGTGTATTTGTTGTGAGTTTCAAGAATTGACCTGAATGTCTACTAGATAATCTCAAATTCAAAACATCTAGTAATCTCGTAGTATTTAAAACATTAGTAACTTAGTATCCATCAATTACAGAAAAACATCCCACCATGTCCCACCTGCCGAAGCTTGCGATCCAGCCGCAAGGTGCCCTTGCAACCATATTCATCTGTCAAATCGTTCTTAAATCGTCTGATCCTTCACATTATGGGCATTCAGCTGCCAGATCCAGAAACAACTGCAAAGCTCTCAAGCAACCATTGCATCGCTTCGCTTGACATGTACAAGTGGGTGGTGCCTCTTCAGGGCCTCCTTCCGATTCGTTGGTCGCTACCTACGGGCTGCCCAAAGCGGCTGAAGTTGTTATGGTAAACCCATCATCAGTCACCCTGTTTACCCCTCATGATTCATCTCACAGCAGCAAGGGTTTCGAAAAGATCAAAAGGCCTGGAGTCCGAGAAAACCGTGGACAGTAGCACGACCTTGTTATCCCTTGCTACTAACTCAATAGCACAGGTACTTGACCCCACCTGGACAGAAAGGCCATTGCTCACCACATCATGTGCGAAGTCGCGGATGAGGCGCTGCGACAGGTTCACAGATTGGGCTGAGCTTTCTGCACTCCGGACTTTCAGTTTTTGTTGGTTTCATGTTGATGAAAATAGCATCTTATATAAATGGTCTTACAATAATATGTTCAAACTCAACAATGCCATCGACCGGCCCTGACCAACCTCTAGTGCCACTAGTCACATGTGTGAATCCAAAGTAAAGGAGTCACAAACCAATGCTTCCAGAGTGCAGCGGGCCTGCAGCCTTTGTTTGGCCAACTCTTTGTCATCCTGGCTGAATCAATGCATTGAGCATCCGACCCGGTTGGACCTCTAAATGAAGAGAAGCACCAAGAGCTGACTGCTGCGCTCATTGTGCTGCTTTCAGTGGGTGATGTTCATTGTGTTTATGACTGGCCCACGCTGCCCCATAGGCAGCGAATAGATGAATGGAGGAGTCGGAAGGGAATGCACTAGTCTAGGGGAAATAGATTCAGTATGTAAAAAAACAAGGCATCCTTAGTGAGATGGATCATTTAGATTCATTTATGGCATGCAAAACTGACATTCAAATTGTTGTATAATGCTTGTACAATCACTGCCTAGGGCCCAAGTGTCGAGGCTTCAGCCACTTTCGCTCCAATGAACCCATCGCCTGGCCAGCAACTGGCGGAGGAGCAGTGCTCCTGGCATGGCAAGACTCGGCGAGGGTGCTTCAAGGACTTCTGCGCAAAAAGTAGTGTTTTTTTTTTGTTTCGTAAGACTTAGTAGTCAAGGGTAGGGACACCTACGGCAGGTAGTAGTAACATCAACATCCAAGACCAAAGGCCCTGCAAGTAGCGAAAGCAGAAAACATGTGTTGTTGCCTTGTGAGCAATCCTTGCACATCAAGGTATTAACAAAGTGAAATCAAAGTCAACAATCATGCCAATGCCCACGCGTAGCTCTTTTCTTTGCCAGCCTGAGGGAAACTAACAAGCATCGATCACGAGCTAAGAGCTATATATATATATAGTTGATCCCCTGCCAAACATAAGATTTTTTGTGAACTGCCTGAAAGAGAGTTGCCCATGACCAACTGACTCAAGTTTGACCATCCCACAAGACCTAATGTTAATGGTGACATGTTGCCATGCTGGTCCAATGTTTTGTTCCCAGACCTAATGGTAGCGAGAGAGATCGATGGTCGCCCGCTAAGCCCCACACGGTCTCAACCACCATGTCCGGGACCCCGTCCTGCAACCGGTAGCGAAAACAAAATAACTTAACTTGGCATGTTGATGTGACATAAACTTGCCAGAAAAAAATGAAACAACAACAACACCGTTCGAGCACTCGATTGGTTTCCTCTGCAGCGTCGCTTGCTGTACAAAGCCGGGAGGAGTGCCTGCTTGTGCGAAGCATCGGAGGAAACTCTACAAAGGCAGGTCGGGGGTGAAGTATAGGAGGCCATCGCTACTAGGGTGGAATCGCTATTAGGTTGGAGGCCATCGCTATTACCCCAGACCACTGTGGAGCTAAGGGGGGACAGTGTCTACGAGAGGGAGGTCAACAAAATAAAATTGATGTTGGTTTTGGAAAAATGCAGGTTTTGTGTCCTCTTTGTTTTTCACACACGTTCCGGAATATGTATGAAAGGCACCAGGACATTCCTTAAATTCATTGTACTAGTATGCAAGAGAGTGGGTATACTCTGATCGAAGCAAATATGTTTGGGGAGAATGCACATACAGTAAGGGGTGACAGTGACAGGGCCAACAAAAAATGCAAAACATGCAATTCCAAGGACCTTTCATCTGCGCAACTTCTTCGTCCAGAAATCTGTGCGACAAGAACGGATTTATTTGGCAAACCATTCTTGCCTTTCCACAAACGTTGCAAGCATGTTTGCCTCTCGTTTTCCCTTGGTCAATTTCTTCGCGGCTGGGGATGATATATCTTGTCATCAGCCATCAGCCAAGTTTCTGGTGAGAACGCAGGTGGCCCTGTTTGTTTGGTATGGCTAGGAGGGTGCCTGAAGTCCCACAGGCCTCTCAGGAAACAGCAGCAATGTATGAAGCCATAGGATTCAAAAAAGATCTTACTGTAGGAACCATGAGGAAGGCTGGGAAATATATAACCGCAAATTTCTATGATTCACTACCTATCATTGCCATTCTCAGGAAGCTTGATTTCCCTGATAACGGCCCTCAGGAAGCACTTTTCTCTCAAGGAAACATATGCAGGGGGCGAGGACGTCGATTCTGAATCATGTCAACGGCCAAGCAAAAAAGTTGTGTATGTATTAATTCAGAAAAGTTGTCTTGGAATTTGGAATGAAACTCGGAGACGAGGGCATGTGAACTTTTTTGGTTGTACAGCCCCCAACACAATTTCATTTGGGACTGGGTGATGGAGCAAGGCTTCTTTCTTTGCACATGTCACTCAATAAACAATCCCGGCAAAAGGAGACCAAAGATATTCTGCATTCTGCGCCTCTAGTTCCAATCGTGCTTGAATCTCTCCCCTGCAAGATTACATGACAAACAAGCCAGTTCTGCTCGTCGCTGCATGTGCAGCAACCAAACATTGGCGTAAACCGTCCGGAGGCAAGCACCTCAGCAAAGATCCCGCAGGCCACAAGCAGAAATGCTACTTCGGAACCTCACTGCCACAGTGCGTTTCGAACGCTCAAAATTGCCAAAAAGCCTTTAACATCTTTAACGAACCTCTAGAGTGACTTTGCCAAGCCACTCAGATATCCTCTGTGCAGTCCGACCATTGCTATGTTTGAGCCCGAACGGCTGTACAATTGAAAGCTCCAGAACGGCTAAAATGAAGCTGAGCATCAGGCAAGTAGTCTCCAAGTAGTTTTGTGCAAGTACATGCGACTACCAAATGTGCCCCTTTCACATCAAACTCCTTCCATCAATTGCTCTGCGCCCCTTCACTTTGGAAAGGCAAACTTCAACCTGTACTCTCAGCCAATACAATCTAACTTTGCCCTTGCTACCCCGATGCTTCTTCTCGGTTGTCCCTCACGTTCCAAGAGGTAGGCGAGCAAGAAATCCACTGCCGCGCACAATGGGATCGGAGACCGGTGCAGCTTCCCTCCACTGGTCAGAGGACGAGCTGCTTCAATCGTGCGGAGTGTTCATGAGCCCGTACCAGCCCTTGGGCTCTTGTTCGTAGCTCTTGGGGAATCTAAGACTCAGGCCCTTGCAGCTGCAAGGTGTTGACTATGTGGAGTCCTACGCGTCTACTCCTTTAGGCTTTTGGACTTGCTTTTCTTCTGCTTCTTTCCACTGGATTTAGTGACCTCTCCGTTGCTCTCATCCAGCAAGCCATGCTGCTGGAGAAACTCGGTCGTGGCGTTCACAAAGAGCCGTTGCCACCGGACCTCAAGCCAATCTCGCAAGCTAGCGACTAAGTCAAGTCGGATGCTACTATGATAGAAGACATTATTGGATCCGATTCGTTGCATTCCTTTGAATCCTAATTATATACAGTAAGATAGAATACGGTACAATACCTTGTCTTGGCCTAATGGACCTGTTCTTCAATATGATTTCTTCATCTTTCTTCTAAGGGTCACCCGGACTCAGCTTCCAGCATCAGCGAACTCTGTGGCAAGCTCTTCCGCGTCACACAGAAGAAGGCTGTTGGCATCTCGAGCCTTGGACAGAAAGGAGTCCAGCTCACTGGACATGGATTACTGCCCCTCGTAGCTTCTTGTTCCTAGTAGTAAGGTCAGGAGTCCCTAGTACAAGTAGCGTCCTTGTTCCTATGAGTCCAAGGTGCATCCCTGATGAAAACGAGAATTCCTTCTAAACGGATGTTCATCCTACCATTTCGCTCTGGGTCCTTGAGTCCTTGATCTAATCGCCAAGCAGCATAAAGGAAGGGACAGGATTTGTGCATAGTTCCCCAGTGATGTTCCCTCCGAGCTCGGATCACGCAGTCCCAGACGTGCTTCAAGGCTTTTCGTGCAGCCAGCTGTCCTGGTCAGTGTTAAGTTCAGAAATTGGAAACGTGGGTTTCGACAACTCGAACGTTGGTTCAGAAACTAGCAACGTGCTCTGCATACCGTGTCTTCAAACAGTTACCACATATGAATGCCACGTCAACACATAGTTTCTGAGCCCGGGCCATTTCTCAACTCTACTTTACTTTACAGTACTTTGTTCATCTTTGTTCTAGCTGGTCCTTTCAGCAGTTGATCCACCTCTGACACTGCATTCATAGCCACGCACATGGCACGGCCTAGGACAAAAGGCCCCATTTCGAAACGCCCATCACAAACAGTGATCACTTGCAAAGGGCAGCTTCCAGGCTGCTCTGTGTCTTCTTCAGTCACCTCTTGGTCGTCAGCCGCCTGTCGCGCGATCGCTTGGTTCCAGACAAAGGCGATGTGGCGGAGATCTTCCATTAGACTCTGCACTTTTCCCTGAAAATCCTCAGAGAGCTTGAACAAAGCCGGCATCCTCAACAAAGCAACCATCACACTGCAAGCAGGGTAGCTCACCCCACGCGTGCTTGCATCTTCATTCTTCTCGGATGTGCGCTTATCATTCGAAAGATCTAAAGGTGGCACGGCAACAAAACCGGTGAAAATGTCACCTTGCTTCCAGGCATTGAGAGACAAGTCAATTGTTTCGCCCAGTGCTTCAGAAGCAGCACCAGCTTGAGACAGAAGTGTCTGCAACTGAGAAAAGCAAGTCGGATTTTCAAGTTTCATTTCGTCCAGCACATGCCGAATCCATCCTCTCCTGCTCCATTTTGGGGTTGAGTCCTGCATGTAGCAAATCTGCGCCAGTCTTGCAAATTCAATCAGTTCATTCTTCCGAACCTTCAAGAGCGGTCGTAACACCGTGACACCCAACGTTGTTCCGCTGGCGGACATACCATCAATATGAACGATGTTGCCTTTCCCCAGCTCTGCCAGCCTGTTTTCGTCAGCATCATCTTCGTGGTGTGCGACAAGCGCTGCTCCTGGAACTCCA
The DNA here is from genome assembly GCA_963970005.1 of Durusdinium trenchii. Taxonomy (NCBI): domain Eukaryota; class Dinophyceae; order Suessiales; family Symbiodiniaceae; genus Durusdinium; species Durusdinium trenchii. The sequence goes on from CAXAMN010009557.1 coordinate 1,423,655, forward strand.
AGGTGTTCTAAGCAAAGATTGTACATCCTGAAACGGATTTGTTTTGACTTCTCCTCATAGTGTTCTCGGGAGATGCCAGTGCGCACATTCCCGTGAGGCCTACGAATCTGCGGCCTGTAGCTCTGTAAATCAACTCCCAATTCAGAGCAGGACCACTGCACCCAGCCTTCTTCATCCCGTGCATCATCACGATTAGGGTGGCACAAGTGAAGGGCACACCAGCGAAAGCGTTGCTCAGGAGGAAGTGTCCGTTGCAGCAGCCAAAGAAGGCAACAAGTTACCATGCTGTCCACACCGCCTGATAGACTTAGAACAATGCCCAGGTCTGCGCGCAAATATCCCAAATCCTCTAGTTGCTTCCGGAGCTCCTTGACCAAGCAGTGACCTTCAAACATGGACAAGTCAGTGCCTTTCAACGGACTCAAAAAGGGCAAGCTTGCGCCATTGTCATTTCCTGCATATTCGTGACATCTGCTATCTAATACCGATAGCCTTGGAGGATGCACTGGCTTGCCACGCAAATGTATTGGTTTGTCACTGGAAAGAGCTGCTTTCAAATACTTCTCCACTCCAATGGCCTCCATCGCGTCGCGTGTCTCTTCAAGAAAGCGCAAGCAAAGTTCCTGGTGACTCTTGTGACCTTTCGCCGCTTTTGCCGCTTCTGTTTCAGCCGTTTGGTCTCCTCTTTGTGGTTTACCCAATAACCCTCCTGCTTCTGCGAATGCTTTCAACAGGGATAGCAACATATGTTCGGAGAGCTTCAGAGAAAAGGCTTCACGGGCGTGTCGCAAGACCAGGCTTAGGAAGCAAAGCTCTGGCACTGAACCCAGTTGCAACAAGCTTCGAGCAGTAAAGCCCACATCCAATAGCACTGACAGAGCTAGAGGTAGCGCAACCGAATCACAAGCGACTTTGAAATTAGTTGCCTCCACTATTGCGTTGCCCCTCTGCATGGACAGGTAGTTCCTTGAAGTCTGATCCAAGAAAATGGCCATCTTCATGCGCAAGCGGGCGGTGGCGGCAAGATCCGGGTGGGACTGAGGGAGAGCACAGCGCGTTCCAGCAACTCCTGCCAAGGTTCGGGCCGGCTGGACACAATCTGCTGCCAGTGTTTCGAAGAAGCTTCTGTAGCTGGCCTTCCTCGCGCCAAACCAAAAGCCAGGAACGACCAGTCCGTCTTTGGCGTCCTCTGGAAACCAAGTCTTGTAGAAGATGCTCAGGCCATGAAGCCACGATGCTTCACACATCTCAGGTCAGTCGGTTCTGCAAGTCTGCTGCTCTCATCATGGAGTCAAGCCACTCAAAGCCCTTGCAAATATTTTGAAGTCTGAACTCTGAACAGATCGAAAATAGAATATTGAATAACAAAGTTCGGTCATGAGTGAAGGTATTTCGGCATTTCTGTGAGAAGAAGCATGTCCGTGAGAAGACGAGCTCTAAAGCTGTCCAAGCCACTCGGTTGCATTGAAGCAAGTTACTGTACACAGGAATCATGCAAAATGAAAACATGCAAACAAAACTAGCAAGTGTCTAATTCGACCGAATGCCTCTGAACACTCAACAGACTCCCCAAATATGCATTGTTTTGTTCTATATAATTAAGTCGCTTGCTTGATCGTTTTGCAGACTGCGACATCGCACATATCACTTTTGCACCTTCCTGAGTGAGCGCTTGCTGCATGAAGTCTCAGGGAAAAGCAATTGCCGCAGGAAATCAGTGATGGCCGGCTCTAAGTGCTTGCCTGGCACTCTGACAACATTCAAATGACTTTGAAAAGTAGAACTCTTGAGGATCTTGCTTTGATCTCAATGCCTTCGAGAAGAACACAGCAGCCTTTGAAAGACTTTGATATCGATCTATCAAGCTTTCGTAAGGCACGCAACAAGGGTGCACAGCAAGGCGTTGTGTAGAAAATCCAATTAATTGACAGTTGTGAAACTGCTGGAAAGCAGATAATCGACCCATACTGTAGTAGTAACATGGTGCAGAACCCATCTATGCTTGTGTGTAACAATGTTCCAGGTGGGCACCCGAACCCGCCCGAAGTCAACGCATCAAGTTGCACAGCAGCAGCGGATGTGCAGCGGCACAGAAGACATCTTTGCCAGCCCCTCTCGCTCTTGCCGATCCTTTCCCCTCCCTCTTCTCCCTTTTCCTCTTCCCGCAGCTCCTCCTCTTTTGCAACCTTTGCTTATTCATGGTGTGCAAATAGGACTACTTGCCTAATAAAGGATCTGGCGATCCTTCGGCCTTTGTGACAAAACGCAAGGACTCTGCCTTTCCACACCCAGGAGACTTAAGTCATGCGATATGCAAAGACTCGGACACAGTGCAAAGATTAAAAGACCTCCATGGACTGTATTCCAACAGTGCTCCAACATAGGATCGGCAGTCGAGATGCCTTTCCCGAAAAGTAAATATATACGACTAGGAACAAGAAGCTACTAGTAACAAAGGATTCCTGTTCACTGGCACGGCCAGTTTCAGTTTGTGGTAGAGTAGCGCTGTACCAATTTCCCGGCAAATTTCATGGGCTTCATTGGTCTTAGCACAGCAGCCACAGCAAGGCGCCGTTTCGTGGTTGGTTTATATAGAGCATGCAATGAAGACTTGATTGTCTTGTCCAAACAGCATGTAGTTTGACTTCGCAACATATCGAATCTCCTCAGCATGCTTGCACTGTTTCAGGCAGCCTTCTTCCTCCTTTGGGGAGCTCACCGCTACCATGGGAGAAGGCAGCTCGGCCAAAAGCCTATCATGGCAACGTGAGGTATGTCAAAAGACATAATGCTGCATACTGCATCATACTGCAAGATGTATAAAGGGAAGTTGGAGTCTAAATGCGCTGCTCGACAGAGGAATGCAAGGTTTCTTCTGTTCATGAACTTCAAGCCTCACATGCAGCCTTTACCATCCTTTCAGAGTGCCAAGTCCACCTTTGAATACTTCAAGAGGTTCGAAATCCCTTGCAGCGCCTGTGCAAGGCCTCATCCACCGAGTGCTGTACAGACCTCAGGATGGCATCATTGATTCTTCCACCGTGTTCCCGATTCATAGGCTTTGGAGAAATCATAACGGACACCACTCCTGTGTCCTTGAAACGCATCAGGGCCGGACAATGTTGCACCAATCAAGAGGCGTATCCTCCACGCCATCGTCATACCTTCAAGAGGACATGTTGTAGAGTCTGCGCTTCACTCAGACCAATGTGTTTTGTCACTTGCAATCAAGGAACTATGTGGCAGCGCCAGCAGTACACACAGCATCTTGCGAAGACCTTAATGATTAATGAGACTTTTCGTTGGCAATGCAGGTCCCTTCACCTACTTTGGATGAGAAGCCTTCGAAGCACGAAAGACTCAAGGGACCAGGCTTTCTTTGGCCTCACTTGAGCAGGTCAAAGCCTGAGCTAGGCATCTAGTGATTCAGCGACATGTTGGCCAAAACAAATCATTGGAGAGACCCAGGAGGGGAGAGGAGTGGGATCCTTGATACTGGCCTCTCCACTGTCGGTCAAATCATGGCTGTGCGTTTGGTTCATCCTGGGAGTGTCCGGGACGACTTTTGGTTTCCTAGAACCTTGGCATTCGTCCTCGGGCCCTGCCAGGGTATCATGCTGGGTATGCTGGGTGCCTTGTTGGTCTTGACCTGCAAGATTTGCAAAATGGCTGCCAACGCCTGGCGACTGCGGGGATGACATGATTACACCAGGAACCTCCTATCGATCTCACAGGCCTCCTGCTGTGTTTCTAAGCTCCAGCATTGGTTCACATCATTATGAACCTTGTCAATGACGCTTGCTTGAGTACACACCGATGACACTAAGATCTCGATGATCTCAAGGCAAATCTCAGGGCAGCACCAAGATCTTCTCCACAATCTCAACAATTCCGTTGTAAAGCAAAGTGCTCAAAGGAGCAGCCTGTGAGTGCAATGGAGCCAGGGTGACCATGGGTGCCTAGTCTTCTTCCGATTCAAACTACTTTTTCTCACATCAAATACTGCAAAGTGACAAGTGAAAAACATAACATGGAAGTTCATGGCAAAAACAAAGCGAAACAACTAGCACTGCACCTGCAGCAGCATCAACAACTGGGACAGCACCTCTTTCATAGAAGAGGCATGCAAAGCTACCTTCCGAAGAAGTCAATTCTATTCGTCTGTTCTGAGTCTGTGCCACTTGCACTGTTAGTCTCCCCTAAGAGTGTTCCTTTCAAAGCTGTGACAGCGCTGTGCTTGTAGGGCCGAGCACCTGGACCAGGACCTCAGCGCTTTGGACCTTGATGCGACGCTCGAAGTCCCTCGAAGCGACTTGCTCAACGTGGAAACCTACTACTAGCAAGGACGCTATTAGTAGTTCCTGGCCTTACTACTAGGAACAAAAAGCTACTAGTAGCAAGGACGCTATTAGGTGGCCATCGCAAGTAGGTTGGAGGCCATCGCTAGTAGTAACAAGAAGCTACTAGTAGCTTTCGGTGTGGAGCGTGCCTTGGATTCTCGCGACCCATTGATCAGCTTCAGCAGAAAATCTAACCTAAAATGCAAGAGCCTAGTGACCAGTGCCAGAATGTAGTTTGGGTTCCGATCCCATGTCTTTTATTGAAACGGCCGAAACGTTGCGTGACCGCACGTTTTACTGTCAACGATTTGCTTCTCCGCAAGCTTCCGAAGCCAAATCAAAATCATAACCTGCGCTGAGGTTACGTGAAGTGCCCTGAGCTATCATGGCCTCACTTCTTCTTGTCCAACGCAGGCAGCTTTGTCGCCAGTACCATGTCCACCGTCTTGTCGCGGGCAGAATCCAATTCATCCAAGGCTTTGGTCACTGCATCTGCCTTCATAGTTGCGCCATCTGCGATTGCTACAATCTCACCACCTGCGACTTGAGTTTGCACGGAAGGAATGTCTGCAAAATTGAGGTGTATTGAAGCCGTTGTCAAGTGAAGCCAAACATTACTTCAAAAACCAAAGTAAACACCAGTTGTTCAGCCCAGTCGCTGTCCAATTTCCCTTGCAATTCTCCTAGGTCCGCAAGCTTGGCAAGCTGCTCCTGCTCCAACTTACCTGTCGCCGCCATGTCATCGTTCAAGCCGTAGAGGATGCTGTTGTACTCCTGGCACACTTTGACCATTTCACGTGTATATATATATATACACAATATAATATGATATAACTATATATACAGATTATATAGGGGTACGTTGGGGGAGCTGACATGAGTTGGGTCTGTTCGACTAGTCTCAATCACTTGTTCATATTCTGTCCGTGCTTGATCAATTGGCTTGATCAGTTGTGTTACACTTTGTTTGATCAGTTGTTTAGAAGAAGCAAGAAAAGAATAGCACCCCAGGCTTCTCCTCGCACTCCAATGCATACTTGCGCTCAATCTCTGGCATCTGAGCCAAAGCCTCATCCATGGACAAGGCCTTGGCTGCGGCCCAACGCTCGGTGTGCTCCTCTGCGTAGGTGGCATAGATGTCATACGCAGGATCTCCCGTCTTGAGTCGTCGCAGGAAGGCTTCTTTGGAGGTCTCACCTGTCAAGAAGAACTCAAAGAGGACAAGAGAATCAAGCTAGTGGCCAGAAAGTGACCAGCAAAGCAAGCTCTCCAAGGCAAGAGAGAGAGAGAGAGACATGAAGAGCAAAACAAAAAAGGCAAACGACTTGGCCAGGCCTGGTGCAGTGAACCAATTTCCTCCCAAGCCCTCCTTTCGCGAGCTCAAGATCTCTGTGAAGGCCTCGAAGGCTTGGGCATACCCAGCCTCAAACTTGCGTCCCGTCATGGTGGCATGGTCGGCCAAAGATTGAAAGCATTCCACGGGGTCCGGCATCGACAAAGCCTCTGCCGGCTTGTAAAAAAGACAATTCACATCGCCCCCGAGGCTGAAGAAAGTACCCTTGCCGCCATCCATCTGGATAGCCCTGTAAAAGGCTGTGCCCGTTTGCACTGGCACGTAACTGTCACTGAAAAGGATGAAGTTACCCATGAGGCGTCCGGCACAAAGCTCGGTGGCGGTAGACTCCTTGGCGATCAACTTGGAATAGTAGGCCTCACCATCATGCTCCATGTCATGAGGGTGGAAATCATGGAAGGCCTCACGAGACCAGGTGGCTTCGTGTGCCTGACGCTTCCGGCGCTGCAGCACATTGTAAATTTTGAAGCGTGTATCATAGATCTCGGCATACCATTTCGTTGGCATGGTTTCAGGGAAAGTCCTTGCATCACCTCCTGTCTTGGTCAGGTAGAAGATCATATGCTCAATCAAAGGACCACGGAATACATCGTAGTACTCAAAGGATGGTCGTTGGTAGAGCAGCTTGTTGTTCTGACGAGTCGTTCCACGACCATCAAAGGTCTCCCAATTCCTCTTCAAGACCGCTTTGTTCTTGGCATCATAGTCCTTGCTCTCAGGGTCCTCTACAGCACTGGCCAAGTGGTTGTGATAGAAGTGATGCTTCTCCACGAAAGCCTGCCAGTACTGGTCCGCATCCAACCATTCAGATTGGGAGAGCAAAGAGATGGGAGGGTTCTGAAAAGAGATCCATAAAGCACGGGCACCATTCTTCAGAATCTGCTCCGATTTCTCAACTGACTTCTGGCAGCTTTGGACAGAGGCATCAAAAAGTTCCCAGCCTTCTGTCTGCTTTTTCACAGCTGCGGTATGGTCCTCCTTCAGGACTTGCTCCAGCAGCGTTGACTGCTGCTCATGAAAGCTCTTTAGGCATCCCAAGACTTCTTTGTTGCTGATGCGTGCATCCCACGAAGACCAGTCAATGGCCTTTGGTGGGGCAGCGGTTTCCACCATGGATGTCACCTGGCTGTCACGTACTCGGAGCTTTCGGAACTCCTCCTGGTTCTTCTCACCAACCGCATACTCCTGGAGCATGTGCCATCGGTCCCTCCTGGGGAGGGCGCGGACACCACGGATGCCACGACGCATCATGGCGGTTGCCGGGCTGTGTCGCACGAGTGCACCTGGCCCGACCGGCAGCTTGAGCCCAGTGCGAAAGATCAGAGAATCTTGAAGAACCCTCACCTAACAGCAAAAAGAACCTAATAGCAATGGCCTCCACCCTACTAGCAATGGCCTCCAACCTACTAGCCTCTTGTTTCTTCAGACCAGGGAGGCCGGTAAGTGGTTCCTAAGGTCCTAGACTGTTAGTGAAACTTGACTTGCACCTGTTCTTTCAGACGGCTTTCGCTCTTGAAAGGAACAGCAGCTGTTCACTCGACTTGCAACCTTGGATGCAAAGAACTTAGGCATCTGGCTCAGCGGCCAGCGCCAAGCCAGCTGCAACACAGCGCTTCTTTGTGCCCTGGCACTAAGCCGGGGTCATTAATTAAGGTGTTTCTTGCGGGCTCTTAGGTTGGCCATCGCTAGTTGGTGCCCTTCCTCACCTGCGCCTCAGCCACTTGAGTTTCTGTCTCCACCTGTCAAAAGGACAAGTTGGTTCAAGTTGGTCGTTTTTCCAAGTGTGACACGTTCTTGTTGCATAGTGCATTCTTGTGAAGTATATCATCTCTACCAAAGACAGCAAGACATCAGTGGCCTGCAAGCGCTTCGCCAGTTGACCGAAGCATCGAGTCTGCTCCTGCAGTTGGCCGTCTCATGCTCTTCCAATGCCCCCACTCCAGGGTGCGAGCTGCACCCTATGGTGTCGGCATGGGGCAAATAGCTTGGGTTGTTCGTGATTTTTCGATAAGGTTGTTCGCACAACAAACACAAGCTGACCAGTTCAACCAGGACTGAGAAACCGCACCCACAGCATCGCGGCAACGGCTCCAGTGGCCGCCGGCCTAGCTTTCACCAAAAATCAGAGGTTCAAACTCACACTCCCAATGCCGCTGGGCCCACCTTGACGTCGCCTCGGCCTGGCACAAGGCACAAAGGTGCCAAAGGGCAGCTGAGCATTGTTCCAACCACTTGAACAGCTCGAAGTATGCACCCGGGGGCACCTCCCCATCATCAGCATACGATGCAGGCCTTCCAAGCACACACTGTTCGTTCCAACCGGGCTCTTGGATTCTTGGATTGTGGCCATGGTTCCCATATGATCACAGAGTTTTCCAAGTCTGCTCACACAAAAACTACTGACAGGTGCGATGCACAGGTGCAATGGAGTGAAATGATTGAGCCCCTCAAGGGCCCAAACGTTGCAATGGCTTGTTCACAAGCTAAGGCCTCAGACGCACATTGCCACCAAATGGCATGCTGCACTCTTCAACGCTTCAAGGGAGGGTGTGACTAAACTTGATATGTGGATCACTGTGAATCTCCTTGATGTCTTCCCCCCACCCTTTTCCGGGAGTCCCTTCTGCACAAACCGAGTCGCAAGTCTGCACTTCTGGGGTAAGATACGCTGTGTGTGAACATGCATGTTTGAACGAGTCTAGAATTCCAGAAGAGACGGACTGCAACAAATTTGCAAAGCAAGTGCTCAGTGGCCCGCCAAGGCTTTCAGTGCTCTGCCTGTTCACGAAAAAGTGGCGTTCCTTCTATTCCACAACATAGACAATTTCTGACGTCAGAGCCTCACAATGTGGTTCTTGCTTTTCCACGCGCTTATAACTTGAGAAGACTTAAGAAGGATCGCACCTTTCCACAGAGAAGCTTAAGCACTTAAGCACGACAACATTGGCGAAAATGTTCAGCTGCCTATAGCCAAGAGCTGCGTGCCATCGTTGGCCACCCGGCTCTTCTCCAAATCATGGCCTCCCACGACTACACGGCAAAAAGGGATCCGGCTTGCAGTTCTGCGGCTCGTTTCCGGGTTCAAGTGTGGTGCCTGGCATCTTCAGCAAGGCAGTGACCTCTAGGATGAGGGTTCGGATTTGTTTTGGACCTCTCTTGGTATCTTTCTTGCCGACTCTGAGTTTCTCACAAGACGTCCCAATGACAACAGGACCTTTGGGCGGAAAACTGTCGATTCAAAACTGCTCAAGTTTAAGCTGACTTGCTCTTGTAATTTGTCAGAGTCAGAACTTTGAGGACATGTACTTTCTGCTGTGTGGCGAAACTTTAGCAACTAGGAGCAAGAAGCTACTAGTAGCTCCCGGCCTTACTACTAGGAACAAGAAGCTACTAGGAACAAAGGGCATCGCTACTAGGAGCAAGGACGCCATTAGTCGCTCATGAAGAACACAATTATTCTTACATTGCAACGTGACTGATGTCTTGGTGCTCTCTCAGCCGTGAGGTCTGTGTGGGCCTGCACCGAATGACGGGCACCACCAGGGCGCGCAGCCTCAACAATACTTGGTGCTGAAATCGGCTGATGGCCCTCACTGGGCTGATTTTGATCTCTACCTATGTGGGAAATTGGACAAAATTGGACTTTCCCTCTCTCCCTCTCTTTTTTTTGCTCGGTACTCCTTACACCCAATTCTCCTCCAGCCATCGTCCCTTGTGGAATTCGAACCATTCCGGATCTTAGTCTGTCAGCAGAGCGAATCGATGCCATACCAACTAGGCAACTGGAGTACCTCTCTCTCCCTCCCTCCCTCCCTCCCTCCCTCCCTCCCTCTCCCTCCCTCTCTCTCTCTCTCTCTTTCTGTCGCTCCTGAGAGCGTCTGCTGTTCAATCTGGTTCGGTAGACACCGAAAAAAAAAATCGGTGGCCTGATTGGCAGTCCATTCAGCAACCTGCAGCGAGAGTATGTATGCTTCTTGACTGTGCACTGACCATATCTAAGACTGCGGCAAGCTTTCTTTCTTTCTTTCTTTCTGTCTTTCTTTTTTTCTCTCTCTCTCTCTCTCTCTCTCTCTCTGCAGTTCATCCCAAAAACGTCTTGTTTAGCCCACAGCAGCGACATCTAGCAATTGAGGCTCGTTCTGAGAGTCTCAGAGCCACTCCTTCAGCTGCAAAGGTCGCAGCCTTGGCTTCAAACTTTCAAGTTGATTCTGGTTGGTTGGAGGCAGAGTCAGACAAAGTCCCGCACTCGCAACGCAGCTTCCAAGCAATTGATCACCTGGCCAAAGTATCAAATGATTGTCATCCACAAGCTGCAATAATAAATAAGTGAATCCCGGTACTGCCCGCACCTCGAGTAGAACCGGAAAGCTTCCAAGCTCTTTGGAGCCGGCTAAACTCATGATCCATGGCCTCCATACACACACCCATGCTGATGTTTGCATCTGATGTTTGCATGTACAAATTGATATAAATTGCGCAACAAACACTGCGGCAGCATCACTGAGCTCCAAGCAGTACATGCCCTCGGGCAAGGGCCCGCCTCGACAAATCGTCCCCGCCAGGTTCAGCTCTGCCTGGCATCGCTAGTAGTAGCTTCTTGCTACTATATAGTAGCTTCTTGTTACCAGTAGTAATGGCCTCCAACCTAATAGCGATGGCCTCCACCGTGCGTAGCTTCTTGTTTCGATTCCGTTCGTCGTGTCTTCCTTCGGCTTGACGTCGGCGCCTCCAGGGGCCAAAGCCCGCCGCAGCAGCCTCAAGAACCAAAGCCGCGCCTGCGGTCGCTAAAAATGGCCCAACAAATAGCAACAGCTCTGTAAACAGCTCCTGCAAAGGCTTTCCTATGAAGAATTCTGAATTCGTTTCCACCTCTTGGCTAGAGTCCATATTGCCGGAAAGCCTCCATGGCACAAGCATCTTTGCATGAATTTACAGGTTGTGCCTTCCTCTGTCGGGCGATAATCAAGAAGCAGCATGTTTGACTAAGCCTCACACACCAGTTTCAGGAATAGGGGCACTGCCTAGCGTGGCGAGCAGAAACAAGCTGCAAATCTACAGAACCCGGAACGTACGAGCTCGCCTGGAAATCGGCCATCGGTTTCCCAAAGAGATACCTCCAGCTGACATCTACTGACAGGTACTAACAAACTCAACGACTTCAATCTCAGCTTCTTGGTTGAAAGGAAGTGGAGGCTCGCAAGTCATGATCCATTTGGAATTTTGAATGACGCACTTGAAGCTTGCAATGAATGGCACTTTGCCAACATTTGATAGAGCATGTGCTGGGGCTGAATCAGAATTGGCCTCAGTGTTTGCTTGTTTCACACATTTTGGAGCTTTTCTTCTTACGAGTCCTCTGCAGTATTGGCAACCGTACATCATTGGCAACTGAGCTTAGAGCACGCACGCTGCAAAAAAGGAAGCCGCCAGTCGTGGCAGAGTCGGAGGGAAACCATCCTTGATTCAGTATGCAAGACTACACAACTCACAGTTCACACCTTAATTTGTTCATATTTGTTCTTTTTGATTCTTTGGGCGTCTTGGCTTCATTTGTGTTTTGTGTTGTACTCAATCTCCACGCTAGTCTTGTGCTACATCCCGCGATACATCCGGTGCCTCTGGAGCTTCAATCCCATCACGCACGAAGCACAACAAACGAACCTTGGTACGACTGGAAAACTGATTTCATAGAATGTTGGATCAAGTTCCCCTGGTCCGTGGCCAGTTCCGGGAGCTCCCGAAAAGGCAGGCGTTTGTTCACCTCAAGTGCCAAGCAATCAAGCGGAATGTGTGTCGTCGTGTGCCTGGGTCAGAAGGGCCTTGTAGCCTAAGGCCTAATGGTCAAAATGATGGCTTGTTGCACATGGCCTCGTCCTTCTCGAAGCTGGTCACGTTCCAAAAGTAAGACATTGCAAGCACGATCGAGAGCGCCTCAATTTCCAAAGGCACGCGGCACAAATATTTAAATTTATATAGCTGTTTTGCTTCCCATGCAACCGCAACCTGTTCAAAGCCCTGCCTCGAAAGCACAAGCACGAAGCATCCCATTGCTGCCTTGCAAACACCAATCGTGCGACTCATGTTCGGCCCAAGAAGTGGACCCGTCGTTAACAGTGGCTAACATCCAAAACATGCTTTTCTAGCCCGTGGCCCTGCCTAAGTAGGCTCCTACTTAAGTAAGTAAGGAGTTTGTAGTTCGCTCCTAGTTAGGACGCAGGATAGCTCATGCACTAATGATTTGGCTTTTTCGGGTCCTAGATGATCCTAACCCCCCAAAAGAATCTCTCATGATTGCTCTAGCCGGTGCTAAGTTCAAGGCAAGCAGTGGACAGCAAGAGTATTTCCAGCGTTCCACCACACATCACAGCATTCAGGGTGGCCCCCAACGTCTGCGAGGCCACACCATGACCTGAAGCCACACTTCGCGTTTCGTGATCTGCTGTGCTTGAAGGAGCTGAAGCGTACTCCAGGAGCTGAAGTGACTGACTGGGGGACCTGCTTTCCTGGTATGTTAACCTGAGCTGACCCGCAAGGAAGGGGAGCAAGTAAGCAATGTCATAGGAGTCACTCTCGGCAGCTTTGTCCTGCGATACGGCGATGCGCGAGAAACGAATCAGAAACATGTCATTGGCTATCTCATCCGGAACATCCAGAACCTATACAAAGCATTACAATCTGTTCATTATTAATTGCTAAAATACTTATGAATACGTCTTTGAAGAACAGGTTTCTCAACATGTGTGTTTTTCTTTGTGTCTCCAGGTCTCTAGAATCTATAGCCCAGCCCGTCCAGAGTCTGATTCCATGCGTCAGAGTAGGGAGACGCGTCGCCCTCTGCGAGCCGGTTGAAGCGGAAGTGATCCGTGGTCGCCCGAAGTCTGCGTTGATCTAAGTCCCACTCCCAAGAAGCAATCCAAGGTTTCAGATTCTGCGCCCAGGAGCGGAAAGACCAAGGTCTTTGAGGTCTTTGTCCATCGTCCGTATCTTCCATGCTCAGAAGCAGCTTTTGGGCCAAAAGGTCTCTTGGTGAACAAGAGGCTCTATAGCTCTTCTGCACTTTCTCTACAAAGTCCTGCAACTTCTTGGAACCACCAGGTACTTGTTGAAGCTCGGGCCACCAAAGCACTGCATGTTGCAGGAGCCACTCTGGCACTTCGGTGTCTTCACCTGAACTCTCCACTGTCGTTTCAGCCCAATGAGTTGGGAAGCACACTTTGAAAAGCAAATGAGATCGCCCCTTCGTGCGAGGAGAAACAGCACACCTAAAAGAGAAGAACAAAACAATGGGAAAAGAAGGAGTCTGGTGTACATCTTCAGACCGTCTAAGCACAAAGCTCGTGGATAGCAAGCGTCGGGCTGCTGGCAGCTGCCAAGACTGCCGCTGGCGCCCGTGCAACGCCCTGAGCACTATGGCGGCTGCTTCTGCCGTGCAGCCACTGAAAGACTTCACCTCATTCTTGCGATCTCACACTCAAAGGGGTTGGTCTTTTGCCACCAATGATTGAAAACACTGCATCAAACTCTAAGAACGTCAAAGGAATTGGCTAAATGTACTGCACAAGGATGTACAATGACTATTCTAAGTTTGCGAGTTCTTGCGGCACTCCCCACTAGCAGCTTCTCGATCTGTCAGTTGAGTCCGAGGCCAAGTCCTTCAGCTTCTCACTCAGATCCTCCAGTGCAGTCTCTGGCAGAGACTTCACAAGAACCTTTGCAGCTGTCAGCCTGAGGCCATCAGAACTTTGGCAGTCCCTTTCCGTGTCCCTCTGTGATCCCCCAGGGTTCTGAAATCGTCAGGAAAACCCTGGGTGATCCTCTCACCACGAAGAGATGCTTTCCGAACAAGTGCATTTCTGTGAATTTCTGTCGCCAGGGCACATCTGCGCATCAGACAGTTCAATTGCACTCATGGAATCCAAGAAGTTGCCTTGCTTCGCGCAAGTCTCCATCGGTCATACCCATCTAGTCTGACTCATCAACCAGTCGTGTTTCCCACAGCTCAGGTGAGCACCGATGGCATTTGCCTTGCCTCGTGCTAGGTCAAGCTCAAGCCGGAAGCTGCAAGAGCCTGAGGAGCCCAAACATTTGGAAAATGCCTGGTGACGCTTACAGTATCAAAAATGATCAAAGCAAGTTCTCCGTTAGCCCTCAGACCGCAGCGGAACGCCCCTCCCTCCTGGTTTCAGCCAAGATCAAGAGCAGTCAATCCAGAGAGACTGCCAACAGAGTGACTCGGAGAAGGGCTCGACTTTTGCAGGCTGTTCCTATTTCGCTATGCCCAGGTGTGGACCGGTGGACAGTTGCATTGACCCAATTGCTATGAGCCTCTTCTTCCAGGGCTGCTATAACCAACTTCTCCAGAACTGGAGCATGATTGCTTGCAAACCTTGGGCAACGTGAAGGTGGCACTCAAAAAGATTCGCAGAGTCGTAATGTCAGGAAAATGGCATTCTCCAGAAAGGGCACTCATGTTTCGTTGGTGTTCAACCTTGGTGGTGGGATCATACCTAGGAGCCAAATTCCTGTGATGGGCCTTGCAGCATCGTCATTTCAGTTGCCAGTTCAGCACCAATGCCAGCAACATGGTTTAAAACGCAAACATGTCCAGTCACGGTGTCCCACTCTCGGTTTCAATTTGCTTGAACCCTCTTTGGCAGTGCGGTAGAGGTTGCAAAGTGGAAACTTAGCATCTGGTGAGCTAATGTGACAGCCGGCCACCAGCCGCTAGCATTATCAAGTTAGCCCGACACGACAGGCTTTTCAGTGGTTCTGACTTGAACATGTGTTCGTCTTGGGCTCGTACAGGCATCGCAAGCTGTCCTCCACTCTTCATATCATGTGTTTTTTCCCGAAGCCATTTGTGTTACCTTAACAGTTTGACTCAAGGTGACAGTATCGGAATCTCCTCAGGCGGTAAAGGTTGCAAAGAGGCCGCAGTAACGGTTTGGGCCTTGGCCACTCTGGGGCCAAGATTCTTGTGTTTGGATGGTTTCAGTGAACATAAGATACCAACTCATCCAATCTGTCCTTTTGCGGTAATGTGGTTGGCAACTTGTTGATGCCACGTCAAAATGAGCTGGTGTGCAAACTGAGCGTAGCTTTGACTGCCTGTGACCTTGAGCTCCAGGCTCCATCAAGTGCCACTAGCGGCTCCCTGCCACTCTTCAGAGTCAAAGTCTGATGGATTTCACAAGAGTTGAAATCTTGTAGAGCTACCTCAAGGACTTTGGGAGAAATGAGAACAGCATAAACTGAAAAGCTGAAACGAGCTGGCTGGACGGCGCCAAAGCCGCTGCCAAACGCAGCACCTGAATGGGGAGAAGGACATAGGTTGAAATTCGTCAAGACAGGCAGGCAAGGTCTTGTTTCAAGCAACATGTAAACGAGATGGACACCCACTGGCTTTAGTCTATACTTCCTTGTTTAATAAAGGAAAAGTTTGACATTGGAACACATGTTTGTTGCTGTGTGATTAGTTTTAAAGGTGGTCTTGATTTGGCTTTGAGGATTGTAGTTTTGGTGGCCTGCATATTGGCACCCTCATCCTGGTACACCCCCAACAATGAGCGGAATTGTCGATTCCTGCTCATGTGAATGTTCTACATGTCTGTTGGAGCACTCTAAGTGGCTAGGCTGCGCAGGCTGCCGCCTATCTCCCATGTAATGCCATAAACCAAACGGAGACAGGACAAGTATATAGACAAGACGACAAGACGGTCTTCCCAAAAACTCTCAAGACATCGAGGATATCATCAATGACACTCGTCAAACACTGAGGGACACTCAAGGATGTCCCGGTCCCTGAGATTTATAAGTTTCTAACTTGAAGAGAAATGTCCTGTGACCACAACGGGTAATTACATGTACAGTAGTTACTTTATTGTTCAATCAGCTCAGCGCCCCCGCTGCTGCAGGTTTGCCGCTGAGCCAGGAAAGTTGAAGTGCCAAAGCTTTCCGAATCTGCGGATGTATCCAGCCTCTTGCGAATGACTCGGCGGGCCAAACCCGCACAGCACAATGCGAGCACTCTGCACTGTTTGCATCTGTTTGCACTATTGTCAGGGTTCAAGAAGTTCAAGAACCTAAGAGTCAGGCTGAGCTGCTGAAACAATGAAACCATAGGGAGAGTCAAGCCTTTCAGAGTCCAAACAGCATCTTAATCTTGAGCGATGCAAGAGTCAGTATGACATCAAAAAAAACACCCAGGCCGGTCTAGGTGTGCATTCTTCCAGTTGCCTGAATCCAACTCAGGTGTCCGGAACTGAAGCCTGGGCGCGCACTACCTTTAGAATCTGAATGAAAGAATACTCGAGGGTCAAAGAAGAGAGATCACAAGCAAATAGTCCCTGGATTCCCAGAATCATTACAGTAATTCCGAGGTATTCAAATCTGCATCTTGTCACCAAAAGCTGGCAATGACACAGGTTCTTTCAATAAGCTCTCAGCAGCTCGGTGGTGAGTGCTAACCGGACAAGCGCCATGCGGTCCCAGCAAATCACCTGGTACAGCTGGGATCGCCTCTATATTCCACAGTGGGATCCAAAAGACTGCCAATTCCTCGTCAATTTGGATGGAACAAGAGCCACGCCTTTGGTATAGCTGGGCATGGGGTCTTGACCAAGCCATGCAGGACGCTGAGCCTGTGAATTTCTTCAACCCGTCCCAAACTCTCAGAGTCCATCAACCTGCTTGGTCTGGACCTCTGATTGGCATCCAGCTCCAGGAATCGTTGCTTGTGAGTGTCCACCGCCTTCGTTCCAAAACGTCCAACCCCCTAAACCAACGGTTGGACGAGAAAACAAAACTAGTATGCTTTCTTTACCATGCCAACTGCTTACATGGTGGCCTTGGAGCGCAAAGAGACCATGGTGTTCAAGACTTCATCAGCTATGTCGACTTGGGCGCTGTCAGCCACTGCCTGTCTTCAAAGCAATGCACCTTTTAATTGCCTAAGTCTCTTGGTTTTATTATCCTTTGGAGGTGCACACTACAAAGCATTTTACCCAACATGACCAGACGAACCATTTTACGCCCCGCATCCACTGCTTTTGCAAAGGCATCGGGCGCCCGCTTTGGGCGCCTGAGTTCCATTAACAAACCAAAAGCGCCAGGCTATGGCTGCCACGTCAGGGACATCCCAAAGCCCCGGGTCTGTGGGCGCGCTTGTGCAGGTGGCTGCACCACATGTGGCACTGGCACCACATGTGGCACCGGCACCACGTGGGGCACAGGTACTACATGCGGCTGCATCCCTCGTGCAAGCGGCTGCACCACATGTGGCTGGGGAACTTGCACCACATGAGCTGGTACGACTGATACGACGTGCGGCCGTGCCAATTGCGGTGGCTGCACCACTTGAGGCTTTGCTGCAAGCATTGGCAGCGCCGGCAGCACCACAGGGTGTCTGACCACTGGTGGTCTTGCCGAGTGTGGTCTGGCCAGCACAGGCTCTCTTGCAACAGGCGATTTGGCCACTTGCATAAATGGTTTCCCTACTGGTCTGGCCACCACAGGCTCTTTTGCAAGAGGCGATTTGGCAACTGCTAGGGATGGTTTCCCTGCTTCCTCAGGAAGTCTCTTGACCAAACCTGGTGCTAGCGGACCTACTGGCAAGGGCCCACTGGCTGCTGGTGGCATCAATCTTGGGCGCTTGGATTCTGACTCTGTTGGGGAAACCAATGGTCTCTTCATGGATGCAGCCAAGGCAGGTGGCATAGCCTTGGCTGCTGGGGACCTGGCTGTCACTGTGTCAGGTGCCCTCACAGGTAGTGTTTTGGCAGGTACCACTTGCCCTGTCTTGACAGGCGCGGCTTTTGCAGGGACAGTGACTGGTCCTTTTTTTAACTCAGGGGTCTTAGGGTCGTTGCTCCCCTGGTCAGCGACTGGCCATCCCTCGGCAGGAATTCCGCCCCGCGCGATGAAATCCTGCAGTTGAAGTAGCACATCACCATCAGCTGGAGCAAAACGTGCCATGACCTTTTGACGCAAAGAGCGCTCCAAAGGTGCCAGAAGCATCTTTGCCTTTGTTAGATCCAATCCATGCTTATTCACAAAGACCAACACTTGTTGCATCTCAATGATGGGCAAGGCTGGGGCAACGATTATCGCTCTCGGCTCCTTGCAGGAAGGGTTTCGAACCGATTCGAATCGATGGAACCGAAAGCTGAACGAATGCAATGAGCCAGAAAAGTTAGTGATCTGAATGTAAACAATACTAGTAGCGAGGACGCTACTAGGGGCTCCTGGCCTTACTACTAGGAGCAAGGACGCTACGAACGGGGCTCCTAAATATCAATTGCTCAAACACAGCCGAACCGAAAAGCGAGACGAACGGTTACACCCCGAGGTCAATCAGCAAAATCAGCAAAGTGCTTTGCCCATACAGCATGTCACTGGCGCGGCCCGGCTTCAGGCAAGTTCACAAGTTGCGTTCCTTCCATTTCCTTTCCTTGTCCTTTCCTTTTCTTTGCTTTCCTTTCCTTTCCTTTTGCTTTCCCTGTCCTGTCTTGTCTAGTCTTGTCTTGTCTAGTTTATCTTTTCCTTGCTTTTCTTTACTCCACTACGTAACTTGTGTCTCACAGAACTGAAACGGTTCAAAAGAACACTTTTCCAACCGAACCGAACCGAGTTGAAATTCCGATTAAACATTCAAACCGATTCCAACCGAACCGAAGGTCCTTGGGAGGAGTCTGTGCTGGTGATGCCTCTGATGGTATCCCAGCAAATGGCGCTGTTGGAGGCTTGCGATTCTCCGGTAGAGAAGGTAGCTTGAGCTCTTCCAAAGGTGGTGGGTCAGGAGCACCAGCCTCTGCTCGATGCGCGAAGAAGGCTTGGATGTCCATCTTCATCAGCTCGCACTGCCACTGCCCACCCTTAAAATAATCCTCGACTTCCGCCAAAGGATACAGCCTGTAAAGCTCTTTGAAAAGCTCTGCATCACTTTTTCGTAGTGCGGCCTCTAACCAAAGCTCGCCATATGTGTCATATGTCATCTGCATCCACTCAACAGAGGTCTCTGTGACCTGAAAATCTTCGCTGTGTCCATGCACGGAAACGGCAAAAGAAAACCTAAAGTCTCGTAATGCCTATTGCGTGTAGTCTTCCAAAGCTCTCGAGCCGATTTGTTCATCCAAGTCGTTCAAAGCCTCAGCCTGGCCATGCCTCAAAGGTTTTGCCAAGTCCGTCTTCTTTGTTGTCTTGCTTTTTCCATATTCTATATCCTTGCCTCCTGCCCTCCTCCCTGCCTGCCTGCCTGCCTTCCTCCTTTGCTCCCTCCCTCCCTCCACCCTGCCTGCCGGCCGGCCGGCCTTCCTTCCTTCCTTCCGCCCGCCCATCCGTCCTTCCGTCCGTCCGCACGTTCGTCCGTCCATCCATCCATCCTTCCTTCTCTCCAAGTGTTTGTTTAGATTAGAGTCAACAAATGTGAGCGGTGAGCAGCATACTGTATTCACATGTATTCACCCCTCCTCAACGGGAGGATCTTCGTCACGCTTTCGCTTCCTTCAGTATCAGTGTATCGTGCTGAATCTCATCCGCTAAAATTCGGTTGCATCCGTCAAATGAGCACGTGACTTGGATTGAAGCTTCTCAAGGAGTTGCCTTACATCCAAGAGAACGTGCTTCAAAGAACCGCTTTGCAGCATCCCAAGGGCTCAAACTGGCGGATCTCTTCAATTCCATTTTGAGGTCCTTCACCTTCCACCGTCTCCTTTGCCTGCCTTGGGAGGTTCAATGAGGTTCAAAAGAATGTCACAAAAAGGAAGAGAACTGAAGAAATCCTAGATTAAAAATGATGATGCTAGATGCAAATTCATGAAAATTGTGTCCTTTTTGCTTTAAAGGTGATGCTGAGCCTTGTGCTCTTCAGGTGTGGACACCTGCAGGGAGCCCAAGTCCAAAACACCAACAGGCTCCACAGGTTTTTACGTTTCAACGCTTCAGGGCCGCACAGACCCCGCACGCCATTCTCCAATCCCACGAACCACAGACAGTAGAGGCTTTGCCGTCTCTGGCAAAGACCTCAAAAAAATAGAAGAAAGGAGAATCCAACATAATCCAACATGTCTAAAGTCTAAACCTGTCTGTGCCACCAGTCCGGCTCAACCTGACTTGACAAGCGATGACAGGCCGCCAACCTGCTAAGGTTCACGCGTCGCCATCAGCAGCAGGAACTGCTTCACCATCTTGGAACATGCTGTTGCCATCTTCAAACCTCATACCAGTATGGAGCTATACGGAGCTTTTGAGGAGCCTGGTCTACTGGTCAGAAGTATGTAGATGAGTGTGTCTTGCCATGGCCAAGGCCACCTGCAGTGTCTAGACGCTGAGCCTCCAGGCGCTGCTCAGCTGGCGCATTCCCGGGCAAGGCCAGGCTCTGTGGGTCTCGTCTTGTGAGGTGCTGCAGCAATGCGACCGGCAGCAGGGAGGGTGCCTTACCAGGCCCTGGGCCCACTGGACCCACTGGACCGAAAGCTTCGTTCCCCCTAATAGCGTCCTTGTCACTAGTAGTACAGCCAGGAGCCCCTAGTAGCTCCTAGTAGCGATGCCAGGGAGCCCCTAGTAGCTTCTTGTTCCTAGTTCACAACCTGGTTCCTGCAATTACACTGTGACCCCCTTGGCCCGACTTGGCCCGACTTGGCCCGACTTGGCCCGACTGGGGAATTGCTGTTGCTCTAAAAATGCTTCTGATGCCTGTGCTTAGTGAGGAAATGCCACAAGAAGCTAGAAGGTGCGCAGTGCTTGCAAGATCAAACGGTGTCGGCACTGGCACCGCTTCTGCAACAATCTGTTCAGTCCGCTCAAGATGCCTCCACCAAAGACATGAAGTACCCAGGTCGGGCAAAGAGTGCTTGCAGCACCTACACCAAATCAGGGTCTTGTCATAATGCTTTACCGCAGAGCGCCAAACAGCATTCCACTTAGCTATCACTTTTAAGCTGGAACTCTTGAGCCAGCCGAAAGATCAAATCCCCAAGCCTGGCCAAGGAAGCCCACACACTGGGGCCGCTTCTCCAGGGCTGTCAAAAGGAGCTTGATCTCCAACTTCTCGTCGGAACCCAGCAAACCCCGGCCCAAAAGAAACTCCACCGTTTGCCTCAGCAATTGAAACATGTTGAAACCATTCAAGGTCTGGTCACACTCTTGCAAATGTAATCAAATGTAAACTCACGGAATTTTGTTGCACATAGACTAGATAGATACTCAAGAAGCCTTGAAGATCAGACCAAAAAACAGGCGGGTTCAGGCTCCTGCTCAGTGCACTCTTGACGGAGCTCGGTGCAAACATCGGCAGAGCGCAGTCGCAGCAAGGTCTGAAGCGGGCGGCGAAAAAGTGTAAAGACTCAAGTCATAAGGGTCATGCTTCTTCAAGTGCTAGTCCAGTCATGTGCTCATGAGCTGCTTATGATGACACTGCCACAGTGATCACTCATCACAAAAACGTTCTGACGTGGGTCGAAGCTACGAATCGCAGTGACCCCGCGAACGCAGTGCCGTTGGGTCGTTGCTTCCGACCAACGCAGTGCGCCTCCAACCAGGATCGCTGTGATTTGGACAGCTGCATAGATTCTGCGCGAGCACGCCTTGACAACTCCGACAAAAGGATTCTCTGATGCCATGACACTGAAACCATGGCACAAGGATCATGATGACTTGTAAACAAGTGACAAAGGGGAGTTATAGCTACTAGGAGCAAGGGCGCTCCTAGGGGCTCCTGGCCTTACTACTAGGAGCAAGGACGCTACTAGGAGCGAAGGGCATCGCGACTAGGAGCAAGGACGCTACCTGTGCTGTTGCTGGAACTAAGTTGCCAGGCATGGCCGGAGCCACACAGGAGACGCATGCCAATGCACGTTCAAAGCATGGCGCACCTGCGCCGTTCGTGTTGACAGTGAACTACCGGAGATCTCACTACATGGGCACGTGATTTCGAAGGGTTTTGGGGACCATTTTGGGATGATTGTGCTGATTGATTTGCGTTGAAAAGTCTTACCAGACAAATGGGTCAATTCCGTACCCAACAAGATACAATAGTTTTGCCGCAGCCTGTAAGCCTGTGAGCCTTTGGGACCCCTGCTGAAATAATGTTTCTCGCGCATTGCTTAAGTTCCTAGATACTTGAATGCTCGGATGAGTCGCTCGAAAGCAGCTGCAAATCTTCTTGTCACTCTCCCTGATGTCGTTCCAACAGAAAACACAACATGATCGACAAAAACTGGTGGACCAAAACGATGTCAACGTGGTGCCTTTTGAGTCCAGGATCGGTGCGGCTACGGCTGACAAGAGCTTTGACCTGACAAGCTGCACTGGCCAGCTCTGACTGAATCTCTCTCTCTCGCTCTCTCTGCTCTCGTTCTCTCTCTTCAAAAGCCTTAGGTCTTGTTTTGCATCTTGGTCTCGAACCAGTCAAACTTGATATCAAGAGCACTTTGCGGAAGAACCTCAAGATACCTACAACGTTGGACGAAGCATCGGCAATAGGTGAAGAAAATGTCAACTCTTGCATCTTGCAGTGTGTAGTTCTTGTGTCACATATCACATATGTCTGTCTCTCCGCATGTCCAGAACAGTGATTCACAGCCAATACAACTCGGTGGGACAACATGTGTGCGTGTGGTTGTCCTTTAAGCCTTTCCCTTTGATGGAGTGATTAGTCCAACAGGGTTTTGCTGGAGACGGCAAGCCTCTGCACACTCTTGCACCAGGAGGTGAAGACCAAATGAGGTGGGAGGTCTACACCTTGGACCGTCACTTAAGGCCCCGATCAAAAGCTTCAAGGTGCTGAGGATGTGCACTTTAACATGTTTAATAGGGTGATGAGGAATCTTGATGTGCAAAGACCAATAAGACCAACTCCCCAGGATTCGGCAGGCTCAGGTCGTCTTGATTCGAGCAAACCTGAGTCCAAAACCCTTGAGCCCAAGCCACTTGGCCACCTCTTCTGGGGTGACCTCATGGCAAAGGAACCAGGGAACCAGGACGCTGCTAGTAGCTCCTGGCATTTCTACTAGTAACAAGAAGCTACTACGTAGTAGCAACGGGCATCACTACTAGGAACAAGCACGCTACTAGGAGATCCATCGTACAAGTTGTCATTGACAAACTGAGTCACTGCCCGCCTGCAAGGCTTCACCCTCACCATTCTCTTCCCTGAAGGCCACACAGTCTTCCTTTCTACCGCCCATCCCTAGCGAAGTGCTTAATTCTACTGCCAATCTTGAGGAAGCATGTGTACCTTCTGTGCTAATGTCCAAGAAGCATCAGACAAGGCACTGAGGCGCTTCTGCCTCTAAACCGTCTTCGCCTTCCGGCCTCAAGGAGCAAGGACGCTACTAGTAGCTCCTGGCATTACTACTAGTAGCAAGAAGCTACTAGTAGCAAGGTGCATCGCTATTAGTAACAAGTGCATCGCTACTAGTAGCTAGAAGCTTCCGAGTTCCGCTTCCGAACACCGCTCACTCTGCTGCGGTCTTAGTGCCCCAAACAGAGGCTGTGCCCGTTTCGACGTCGACCCTGGAGAGTGGGTGGACCTTCTACGTTTCAACTCAAGTAGAGTTTTTCAAGGTGTTCATTCCTCTGAGAGGATCATCAGGGTAAATAGGACATCAACAAGACATGCATAGAACTCAAAGCCTACCTTGCTGCTTCAGGTCAAAGGATGCCTCCTGCTGTCGGGAGAGATAACTCTAGGGCAATCAATGTCAAGACAAAGTGGATCTACAGTTGGAAAAAAAGGGCTGTGAGGACAAAGAGGAGGAGCCCCGCAGGGGCATGGATTGGTAGACCAATCGTCCGCATGACCAAACATGATTTCCAGCCACATTTGTGAGCCTATGAGCACACTTTTCTGACAAGACAAACCAACTGCAATGATTTCCAGAGCGCCCATCACTCCCTGCTGGGACATCTTGTCAATTACAGTAGCTTCCCAAGAGAAGAAAGTGCCACAGAGGTAAAGTCTATCTTCATGCACAGTGCATAGCACTGCATACCATTGCATAGCATTCATTCTGTGCCCACGCTATTTGGTTCATCTCTATATGCGGCCCCATAAGGAATTGCCACTGGGCCACTGGGTTCAGTGCATCGGATCGTCCTCCTTACTGAGGCGCTGCCAAAGCAACAGGAAGGTATTCAGCTCTGGCAACTGTTGCTGCGTTCGCTGCAGCAGCTCCTCACGTCGGACGGCTGTCAAACTTTTCAAATATGTTCAAATCAAGGTCAAACTAAGCCTCCCCATGGTCGAACTAAACAGCTTCTTTGGGAGTGTACTGAATTTAATATGCAAAGTCTCCAAACCACCATAAACAACCATCAATCCAGGATTCGGGTCATCAAACTGTACAAAGCTTCTGCAAGCTCTCCATGTATCCGACCCACCAGCTTCCTCCCTCTCAGCTGTTTCCCAACCACTAAAGCTGAAGGCCCGCTGCAGGCGGTCCAAAGCCTCAGTGTCTACTCAATCACCTTCTCTCCAAAGCCCCTCTTGATAGGCAACCTTCCAGACCTATGATCTATGCAAGTCTTCAAATGAGCCACAGTCGAAATGTCGCTGAAGGTCATCAGAATTTGTTGAGTGCGTTGTGTTTTCCGTGTCCATCACGCTGTCCTCACTCCTTTGTGAGATGATGTTGGAGCAAAACATGCATGTTGCACTCCACGAGAGCTCACTGACTACTTCTGAACAGTTTTGATCCTTAGCTTAAATCACGTTGCCCATATCATGGCAAAGGAGGAGGCTCTTTTTCAAAGTAAACAATTGTTTGATCTTCTGAGGAATAGGCTGCAATAAGAAGCTGCAAAGCTCCTAGCTGAACTACTGCATTCTTCTGCAGCAGAGCCTACAGTACAAATACAGGTTTGAAAACACCAGTGATGAATTCAATTGCTTCTCAATTCTCACAGAACTTCCAGGGCATTCTGATAAGACTTGAGGTTCACCTTGCCTTCTGCATCCGACATATATTGCTGCTCACTGGCAAATTCAAACGTACGTATTGTACAAAAAGTATGTGGCTTGGCGTTTACTTGCCCAAGCCTGTGTGATCAAGGTTTTCTGCATCGCTTTTGGCACTAAGGCTTCTTGAATCCAGGACCTTCGCACTGGTTTTGCATGCTTTGCATCACTGTTTGGCAGCACATGCTGAGCCATGTACAATCGCAGTTCTTGAATCGCCTCTGTCTTTTCGCTGCCAATTAAAGTCAGTGCCTGCAAGTGGCCAAACCTAGGAAGGACGCTACTAGTAGCTCCTGGCCTTACTACTAGGAGCAAGAAGCTACTAGTAACAAAGGGCATCGCTACTAGTAGCAAGATGTAGCAAGGACGCTACTAGTAACAAAGTGCGACCGCTATCCTGCGTCCTCGGTAGTAGCTTAAGTATGTACTAGCTAGCTACCTCTCTTCCACTAGCTACCCTACCTACCTCGACCTACCCCCGGCGGCTTCAAAAAGAGACCTTCAATTATCCAACCAAATCCACCACGCCCTTCTTGTGCCTCCGAACGCACGGAGGAGACGTCCATCTCCAGCAAGGTCCGAAGAAAGCGGACATTCAAAAGCCACCCCCTCCAAGTCCAAATTCACAGGGATGTTGTTTCCGGTTGGTATATTAGCTGGTCGGAAATGATATCTTTGAAAGGTTAGGCCCTGGGTGGACTTAAAGCCTCGCGTTTGCCACTACTGAGTTCCGCGGCAGCTTAACGCTGCATCGGTGGTTCCGCCGCGGGGATAATTTCTCTAAGCATCTTTCCTGACACTCAAAGAAGAAACCAGCCTCGAGAAGCGTGGTTGAAGAGGCAGCTTCAACCTGGAGCAGAACCTGAGAAATAGCCACTGCTGAGGACTGAGGGAAACCACTGATATCGTGATCAGTAGAAAGCTCGGTTTTTTTTCAGCAGTTTAACGTGTTCCTTGAACTCTTCCTTGGTGACAGTGCAGTAACAGTAACAACATTAAGTCTTGAAGATCCCATCAGGACACCTTCCTTTTGCTTCTCGCATTCAAACAGAAACCTTCCAGCCTAGCTGTGTCGGCTACGTTTAGGCCGTCACTGCAGAGGAAGGAGGTCACTAGCGTCAAAAGAAAGACAGCAAGAATTGAGGAGCCTTCTTGTCATTAGTCATTCATTGTGCCTGGCTATTTGCTTCCGAAGCTGAGTTCACGCTTGAAAAATACGTGAGCTCACTATGGTGAGTCGCCAGCATTGTAGCCTCAGGTTCTCGCAAAACCATCAAACCTGCTAAAGAAAAGAAGGAAGAGCAGAAAGAAACCAATTAAAAACGAAAGCAACAAAGTGTCTGCACGTTTTTGAGAATAAAGTCACTTCTGGTGACCAAACAAGTGTCCCTCATACGGTTTGATTGTCCTGTTCACATGCCGTTTCCTCCCACATGTCTTCAGGCGTGGCACTATTTTGTCGGGTGAAGGTGTCGCCTTCGCTGCGCTGCCTTCGGCGTTTGTTCTTCGGAGTGTTTTGTTTAAATCAAAAATATCGTTTCTCCAAGACCGCTCGTGCCTGGTAAAGTTTGCGAAGACCTCTTCCAAACGAGCTGCTCGTCCAATGGATGACTGATAGATCGTCCAATCTGCCACCTGTGGGGAAAAGTTATCTTTGCCGCCTTTGGGTTCGATTCCATCGCTATTAGGTTGGCGGCCATCGCTTTTAGGTCTTTGTTGTTTATATTGATATTGTTTTTACTTGTTTCTTTGCCACCTTTGGTCCCAACATGCAAACACCGTTTCCGGCAAGCATCTTCGAATGAAATATGTACGGGCCAGAATGCACGCCTTTTCAAAGAACAGATTTCAATATTGGGAAGCTGTCTGTTGCCAACAATTCGCACAAACACTTCAACGCTCAATTGGAAAAAAAGAGGATGCAGTTTTCTTCAGTTTCGTCACCATCTCTCTTTGGGATCGACACCTGAGGGTCCAGAGTCGCCAGAATGGAGGGATGTGTCCTCGTCGAAACGCCTCGGTCCACCGGGTTCGCCAGAGCCTCATCCTTGGCAGACACGGACCAAACATGACAGAGCCGGGGCCCATGTGGTCGTCTTTGACAAAAAGTCAGTCAACATGCTCTTCCGCGCAGTTTGGGTGTCAAGACCGCCAAGTCTCTCTGTTCATGTGGCTTTGATGAAAACTTTGCAGGTCTACTGAGTGATATCCATGGGCGTCAATGAAGACACAAGGCGCAAATGTCCTGCAAAGAACTGGGATGTCCTGCATCTGTCCCCTCACCAAAACCTGACCGGCACAGCATAGTGGTTGCCACCCGACTCCCCAAGGTTTGGACCATAAATCCACCCACCATGCACCTGCCCGTCCACAAGTCCACAAGAATCCACACCTGTCCTGTCCCAGAAGATATCATCCAAGGTGTAGGAGTGCCGTGCCTCAAAACTTGCTGCTGTGGTCTGCTCCACTCCGCTGACCTCAGAACCAAACCTCTTTTGGAATGCCAGCAGAACCAAACCTCTTCAGCGGACTCAAGCAAGCGGGCCTAGCACCTTTTGACATTCAATGAACTCGTGGCTCATCATGATGCCAGCGTGTGCCCCGGGTGGTTGGAACAGTTCAAGTTCATGTTCCAGTTCCAGATCCAAGTATCTGGGTGGTTGGAGAGGATCCAGTTCATGTTCCAGTTCCAGTTCCAATTCAGTACGCTTCAATGGGTCAATGACGTACATACCTCTCTTTGTTCCCCGACCCGTCCACATGTTGTTTTTTCCCGGGGGAGCAGTTCCTGTTCCAGTTCTAGTCAAAAAAACACGCATGGTGCGCAAAGTTTCTCCGAGTCTTGTACCAAAACCAAGATCTCCAAGTAGGTCGACCTTGGCTGCAACGACATACTTCTCTTGTGCCGCTTCCAGACACTTGAAGAAAGCTGAAGAATGTCTTTTTGACCAGGGAACTTCCTCATGTAGGCGCGGACACTCATCTCAGTGGGATAGCCTTCAGTACCTCGAGGTACGACCGGTGACAAAGGGCTTTCAAAGTCCACCTGGCGCAGTGTTCGACCGGTGGGGTGGGTTGATCGAACCCCCACTGAAACTCGTCCACCAAATGGATACAGTAGCGATGCCAGGAGCCCCGTTCGTAGCTTCTTGTTCCTAGTAGTAAGGCCAGGAGCCCCTAGTAGCGTCCTTGCTGGTTCATGAATCTTCTGAATGATTCAAAGGTTTTGAACCCCTAATTATATACTAGGTACCTGAAGTGTCGCGCATGTCACGCCTTGTGAACCACCTCCGTGGGAAGCCCAAGAAAAATCACACCGTTGTGCATGTCCATATCAGGTTCGATCAGGTCAAGCCTCAGCGGTCACATGGATTGCACTAGAGCATGCCAGGCTCCATCGCGAAGCATTTCTTCCAACATCTTCCAACGTAAAAAAAGCAGGTGTAGATCTGTTTAAAGCTCGCTCCCCCTCCCTACTTGTATAATTAAGTAGGTGCCTACTTAATTGAGTAAGGGAGAGGTAGCTAGTACCTTACTTAAGCTGGACGCAGGATAGCTCACGCTTCATTTGGTTCCTAGAATTTTTGGGAAACTTAAGTATGCAAACGAGTCTCGCATTGATTTCCACCCGTACTCCTTTGGGGTGTGAAGGATCCTGAACCGCAAGGCAGTCTGCCAATCACCCCAAATGAATGAGGTTGACTACGCACTCACAAAGTCCTTGTGATGCTGGACACAATAGACCTGAATCTTTCCTGCAGCTGCACTATATAGATCACTATCCAGCTGCAAACGAATCCTATGCGCACCTTGAGATAGCGTGAAGCCAGTCCTGCAGAATGCAACTATCCTTGCAAAGGGTTTCCCAAACACTTCACTGAACAAAGGCAAAGCATTTACTGTATGTATAGTTACTATCCGGGCAAACAGCGAGGAGCATGCCCCTCATCTTCAGAAAACTCCCCAGAGCTGTTCAGAAACCCTGGCTCTCCTCTTGGCGATGCGAAATGTGAGGTGGACACAGCCATCAGTGACGCGTAGAAGTGCTGTATCACTGAAAATCACACTCGCTGCATGGGCGCTCGCCTGGGAATCGGCAAATCCCTGAAAGTGTGCAGAAGTTCTGCAGAAGCATCTGTGAAACGTCCTAACAAATTCTGCTTCTGCTTCAAAGCGTCAGCCGAGATCCTCAGCAAGTGAAATCGACTTCGAGCGGAGGGACAAAGGGAGCATTGATCAGTTTCAGCCTCTGTGGTGATTCGCATGTGAAACGGACCTTGAAAACAAAAGCCTCCTTTCCTGCCAAGCCTCTGTGCAAAGACAACACCAATGACCGCAGCATCCAAGACCTGGCCACAGACCACCTGAATCAGCGAAGCTTTTGAGTTAAAAGCCTTCTGAGGGCTTGCTGACACCCACAACCAAAACTGACACCCACCCACATCTGGAAAACCGTCACATGCGTCACTCTGAACAGCTGCCAGCCTGCAGTGGAAGTAAAACCACCGCTTCTGGGCAGCCATCGAAATTTTCTTTAGGCGCTCCATAGCCTGAGACCCCCAAAATGGGCTGAGTCGAGAGACACTATCGGTGTTGGTCACCCCGTGTCACATCCAAGCAGCCGATGGTCATCTGTGTCTCCACTGAAAAGTAGAAGGCAGAGAGCAAACTCGAAAGTCCAATCGCACAATTCTCTGAGATGCTCCACCACATCAATGCAAAGATAAAATAGCAAAGAGCCTGAAACGAAACAAAACCCCGAAACCAAAAAGAACAGAAAACGGGCAACGAAACAGAAAAAGCAGCTTCTGAAAGGTCTGAGGGTCGGCACGTAGGTCACGAAAATGATTGGATAAAGACCCAAGAATGGAAGCTCCAAAATGGTATGAAAAATGTCATATAGAAACATGGCATAGATCTGGCGCTTCCTCCTCACATGGAAAGCCTTGCATGGCGAAAGCACAACGATCCTGACCTCTTTCAGTTTGCGAAGCCTTCAAGACCTCTTTGAGCTTGCCGAGTCTTGAAAGTGACAGCTGCCAAGTGGCTCGGGTACTTTGCGCCTGACCACCATCCCGGTCCAGGATTCGCTTGATCTTGCTGCGATGTTGCACCAGTGCAAAGTTCTCCTCAGTTCATCAAGAACACCAAACAACTTTCTCTCTCTCTCTCTGTCTGTCTCTCATTGTCTGGGCATGTGAAATGGTTGATCTTCCGACCAAAGCAAAATTGCATGCCTTTGCAGTCCACTTTTGGATCATCAACAGGGGAGTATGACGCTGCCTGCAGATTCAGTGGCCCGTGCCAGTTGAGATGCATTCGTCGAAGTCGAAGCCACAGGTGGGATTCCAAAGCCCGAACTTCTGGCTGCAGCGCTCTGTTCGCTCTGTGCGTCGCTCTGTTGTGAATCTTCCCTCGACCCCTGGCTTGACTCCTGCAAAGGGGCTCATCAAAGAGGTGATTTTTAAAATGATATACATTGATATACTGTATTTATATAATGTATAGAGAGAGATATATTATATACAGAAAAGGGAGATCCTTGCAGGAAAAGGCGTTTGATCATGTTCCCCTATTTGATACCAAAGTCGAATGTGGTCATCTCACATGGGCGCACAAAGGTCGACACACATGCATGCCAATGTCACCTCAAGAGACCACGTCCATGTCCTGTCCATGTCATGTCCATGTCCTGTCCATGTGTCCTTCGAAGAGTGCTTGTCGGGATGATCTTCACTGGACCAAGAGTGACTGGTCACTTCACGGAGGGTTTCCATGGAAATCCACAAATCTCTCTCGCTCGGACATCCACTTCCATGGCGGTCGAGCAGGAGGGCTTAGAGGTATGCTTGGATGGCCGGTTTCAGGAAGAAACCCAGAGCCTAGACATTTGATGACATTTGCTTCGCAGCTGCTTATGGGCGCAAAGAACAGTTCAATGAGGACTCTAGAATCTAAATCCTCAAAAGAGTTAGATTTGGCTCAAAGGACTGCGGGATGTAGCCAGAAACAAGCCGCCGTCATGCTCCAGCACAGCAAAAAGAGACATCACTCAGAAAACAATACACACAAACATGAAGAAAACTGGCCGCAAATGTTCTAGTAGAAACAATATATAAAGCTTTCTAGTATGCCTTTGAAGCTTCTTAGTAACTAGAAGCTTTGTTGGGAATCGTTTCGCCTATAGTAATAAAGCGTTCTAGTAATCTAGTATGAACCGTTATGAACCCATCTGTCGGATCTGTCGGCCACTCTGAGGCCGCTGCTGCAAATGTAGGGCTGGGTGACTGCGAAGAACTGCGATCACCAAGTCCTGTCGGGCGGCGGCTGGGCCAAGACCAAGAGCTACGCAGTCTCAGAAGGAGCTTCTTGTTCCTAGTAGTACGGCCAGGAGCCCCGTTCGTAGCATCCTTGCTCCTAGTAGCGATGCCAGGAGCCCCTAGTAGCTTCTTGTTACTACTAGTTCTTCAATGTTTCCTTCCATGTCAACCACCTTCAGTTCATGATTCAGCTACTTCAAGGAGCCGAAGGAGAAGCAGAACTGGAACAAGCCGCTTGGCCCTGCCTGCTGCGGTTCATGAGGGCGAAGTTCCAGGCAAATGTCCAAGAGGAGCTCTTCCCTGCACACGTATCAAATGAGGTCAGTGTAGCAAATGGATGAGCTGTGAATCGGAAGAATGATGAAATGCTGAAAAGGATTCTCTTGGAGCTGGGCTTGTGTGGAGGGAACAACTGTGTGCTGCAGCAAACCTGCAAAATGATATGCAAACGACAAATCTGAGCAGTCCGGGGAATGCAAAGCGAGCCTCTTTCAGAAGTTCGCTGGCACTGGCAGAGACCTGTACAGCCCAAACAGGCCCAAACAGGGCCAAAGGCCAATGATGGAGACAAAGGGAGAAGAGTACCACGAACAAATCACTTTTTAAGCGGCGTGACGAAGCCTCCTTGTGCTCGGAGCCAAGCAAAGAGCAAAGGTTTCGCAATGCAAAAGCATTGAAGAAGAAGACCTCTCCACAGGTGGCGGTGCGGGTGTTCCAGGTTTGAGGAATGAGCATAATCTGCGTGCCTTGGCCTGCCTGGGTAGCTGTCTCAACCGGACCACCAACTCCAAGATCTGAGAGTGCAAGGCAACCGAGAAGGGAGCAAAGCGCAAGGCAACCGAGTGAAATATCAAGCAGCAAGCAAGTGTGACAGAAAGTCTATCCACCACAACTCCAGAAAAAGGATGATGAAATCTCTTTTCGCGTCCCCCTTGAACACTCTTGGAAGAGTCTTCTCAGTGGAAGTGTCTTGCTCAACTCAATCTGGGTGCCGAAGCATCACGCACAACTCCAAGAGCTTGCTCTGGTGGATCCTATGAACCCAATCATGTGACCTCCTCCGAGGGGCCCCACTGGTCACAGGTCACAGTTGCTGTGTCGGGCCGTCCTGTGATAAGCCCCGGAGCACACCTCCAACGAGGTCTTTAATGCCTGGGCTGATTGGGTGTAAGTTTAATTAGCCTTTTCCAAGATATGAGCCATTCCGAAACCTAAGCAATTTGGTAGGAAATCTTGCAACAAGAAAACAAATCCTGGTTGCTGAAAAGCGTGCTTGTAGATGCTCACAATGGTAGTTTGAAGTTTAAGAGGTTGTAAAGGGGATTAAAAGGGTATCATTTGGGGTCGGTCAATGTTCTTGCAACTTTCTCTGACGGCTACCACCTAATTTCGATGAATCACATCCAATCAGCAGAACTCAGCTGCTGGCCCAAAGCTGACGAGGTCATCGCTGGATCTTTCCAGCGTAAGAAACCTCATGCGGAGTGGAGAAATCGCTCGTCACATGGTCGTCACACGGTCGCCACCGGGCAGCTCATTGCGAAGGAGGAAAAATAGCTCCTGACGTCCACCTGGCGACTTCTATCGCCAAGAAAGATAGAAATGGGTAGGCTTCTTGTTACTAGTAGTATATAATGCCAGGAGCTACTAGTAGATCTAGTAGCTTCTAGCTACTAGATGCTACTAGTAGCGATGCCCTACTAGTAGCTTCTTGTTTAGACTCGGATAGAATCAGCTTCCAATCTACTTGTTCACAGTGATTCCCCTTGCAATCTAGATAGGGATCACTAATTCGCCAAACAGGATCATCCGCTTCGGAATTGGTAGGCACAGGGAAACTTCTCACAGGGCTGTTGGATGAACGAGAAGTTGTGCCAGCAACACTTTGCCAACATCTGCCCGGCCCTGGCACGAGACTGAGTGATGTGTATGGCTACTTGGGTGCTCTGCTACCCTTGCTTTGCGTGCAATATTCTTTGATGGTGCGGGCTTCGTAAATGATAAGCTCATCTCCAACTCTTTTTGGTCCACCTGCATCATCCAATATGTTGTTTGTGCCATTTGTGAGCTTTGTCACTTCACTTAGCAAACTTGTTCGACGGCGTCCAAGGCTGCTTGTGCTTGGTATTGTGCCCCTGAAGGTGAAGCCAATTGACGCCCAGCGTCGGCAAAGGTGCGGTAAACGTCACGCAAGTGGCCATTGGTTCGTTCGCAGTCAATCTGGAGCCCTTCAAAGGTTTTTGGATCTCGTGAAACGGCACTCGCCCATGCCCAGGCACAGATACACCAGTGACCCCCCTCCTTAACCACGCTGGATAAATCATTACGGTCGTACCTCGCGCTAGACTCCAGGAAGGTCTTGCTCATCTTCACACAAACTTGATGGAAACCCAGATCAGAGGCTTCCCACGAACAAGAACCAGACCTTGTCCAGCCAGTTACTTCCTCGTCGCCCTGTGTACAAGGCTGCAAAGCTTTGCCAAACAAATTGACATCTTGCATCTCAAGAAGAGGACCCGCCTCCACTGCAGGCCGACCACGAAATTGATTTGATTCTCTCTGAAAGTGGAGCCCATGTGCAGCACTGCTGCCAATGTAAACAGTGGGCTTGTGAGCCGCTTGAGACCAGCATTCCATTCCCGACATCCATAGCGAGGGAAATATCAGCAAAAGGCGAGCATATCTCCGGAGCCCAGGCCTTTGTGAGTCCAAGCTCTGTTGACTTGAGACGGCCATGGCTCAAGTGAATCTCCGATTTGAGCTCGCCAAAGGCGTTTGCTGGTTCCCATTGCACAACACAAACTCTCGACTGCACACAACGCTGATCCCAAATGACAAGGGACCCAGTCATGCAATCGCTTTTGAGTGAGAATTGGGGGACAACTTTGAGCAAAAGCCCAGATTAAATGATATTAAATGTAATGTAATTACAGTAAATCACACACCACACTGATGATCCGACCACGTTCAGATCCACTTCTACCCCCTTGATTTTCCGTCCCGTCACCCACCTGTCGTAGGATTGCCCACTCGAAACTGTCTGAACGCTCTGCAGCCGGAGCCGTCGGAGCCTTGTCTTTCTTGGAGACGTGATACCGTCTCCCCGAAAGCCGCCCGAAGCCATCGAAGCCGAAGTTGAAGCTCCGAAGCCTCGGAACGCTACGTTCGGGGCTCCTGGCCGTACTACTAGGAACAAGGACGGTAACTAGGAGCAAAGGGCATCGCTACTAGGAGCAAAGACGCTGCTGTACTAGGAGCAAGGAAGCTACTAGGAACAAGAAGCTGCTGGGGTCATTGCCATTGCTATTTGTAGGTTGGAGGCCCTCAGGCCATCCGTTCCGGTCGGGCTCGGTTGGGGGGCCGAGCAGTTGAGCTGACAGAGCCTGACTCGTTGAACTCACTCCAGCCAAGAGCCTGCACATGTAGCCAGGACATGGCCACCCCAACTTTCTTTAACTCTTCGTGCCAACTTCTTGGTGTCTGAAAGTACTTTTGAAATGGCAGCTTGCATCTGTATAAGTGTATAAACTCATGTTTGTTCAAAGCATTGACATGACATGATGTGACTTGGCATATCATAAAGTGTACCAAAGCCCACGCGCGCCACCTGAGGCAAACTTTCAGCAGCTGATCACGCTCTGTGCCAAGGTAGCGGTAGAGTAGCTGGCGGCCGTTTGGTGAGTCAGGTTCTCCAGGCCACTGCCAAATGACCCTATTTGTCTTTGATGTGTGGAAACCTTGATGGACTTCTAACCCCCTATTCTGCAGTCTCTGGCTGACTTCCCTAAATTGAACCCCTTAGTCTCTTGACCTTTGCCATCACGACCGCCTGCAAGTGCTCAGAAAGCACTTTTGCCGCCACACCGTGGCGCGTCTTCGCCGTCCGTGCACCTCACGCAGAGTCAAATTCCCAATGCTCAGGGAATGTTCGTCCACTTTCATTGAAGGCAAGGCCAAAAAAAGCCAACCAGCACCACGGAAAGGATTTCATTCCACAGATTCTTCACCAACGGCCTTCATCAAATTTGCCCTCGAGGACACAGGCTAAAGTTTCGATGACCAGCGTCACCAAGCGATTGCCGTCTCCAGACTCCTCATTGGCACTGAATAGAAATGTACGAGACAGCTCAGCAAACGCCGATAGGCCTGGTTCTCCCAGAGGGTGAACAGCTCGGCACCTGGAAGTGCAACTGAAAACTTATATAACAAGCGCCTTAAAATGAGAAAAAGAGTGGATATATATCTGTAAAGTAAGTTACAGCAAGCAAGGTTCAGTAACGAAAACAAAAGAGGGCCAGGGCCCTCACACTGCGGCGACATTTGCACATACTCGTTCAGTAGGTTTACCTCGGAAAGAGCAGGCGAACAAACACGCAAGTTGCAATGACGTGTTGTTGTCCTTTATCCTTAAATATCTTAAAATGCAATTTCAGGGAGCAAGCAAAGAAGTCTTGATGTCACGTGACAGGTAGTCAAGACTGGTTGTTCCCCAAAACAACATGGGAAGTTGAGTGAGTCCACCTATGTATGCATAAAGTCAGTTCCAGCGTGTCCATCACAAGCGTGGTCCAAATTCTTGGCACAAATGGTCTGGTCAAAGCCTAGATTTGCCAAAGACCTGCTGGTTGATCGAAGCAAGCAAAAGGCCGCCATGAAAGCATCGTGCAGAGACCCCGCAATAGATGCGGGAGGGAGAAAACACCTTCAAGAAAAGAAAACGGAAACAAAGATAAAGACTTGCGACAATACAAAAAAGCGAAAACCACAGACAAGTAGAAGAAAAAGACATCTACGTCTTTGGGCCAGCTGTCCAACTCCAGAGCCCCCCTCGACCGGCAGTGCCTGGCCGCTTCGCAGCTCCGCACATAGCCCGGCCAACGCCGCCTCAGCGGTTTGCTTCTGACCTGCGCTGTGAGCCACACATGAAACAAATGGTTTTGTGCACACGTCATCGTGTCAGTGCTTCCTTGCTTTTCGGAAGGTGAAAGACTGCATGTGTTTTGGTGGCCTTCCACTTTGATACACTTGCTGGACCAAAAGCTTCATGTGAATCTTGGTATCTGTGACACTGACCAGGCTGCAGGTTCTGAGCCAGGATTCGTGCTCGTTCTGCACCTGGCCAACATGAATGCTTTCACCGGATGTAGTGCATTTAAAGAGGTGGTTTGGACATTTCAAAGTGTTCTGTTGACCTTTGCGAGCTTTAAGCCTGAGAATCTATATTGACTTGGCACTTGCTCTTCAAAGACATGTCACGATGCACTGTCCATCTGTAAGTCAGCAAGTGACAAGCACGTCAACGAAAACAGGCACAGGAAGAACCATGGCTCTCCCAACAAGGTGCCCCAAAGCCCACGCAGTCTTGGATTCAACGTTCCGTTTGGAGTGTTTTGCTCCATACCCCTTTGCAACATCTTGATCAAATCTCAGTGCTGTTGCTAGTAATTATGTCACTGCTGTGAGGGTGCTGCTGGAGGTAAAGGATAGTTATGCTATGTTATGCTGCGTAATGCCTGAGGCAGCAGAAAGGTTGGTAGAGTGGGATGGTGTAACAATGATGCAGCTACTCCAAAGAATTCAACGAATCTCCAAATCATGACCGTCACAAGCAAGTCCAGCAATGTCTGGCACTGTGGAATGTCTGGCTGATCTCCATTCGGCTGAAGGTCTCCGTTCGCGGTCTTTTCCACCGAAATTCGCTCCAACGACGACTCCAACGCCCCCAGTTTGCGCATGCTATGAACAAGTCGGCCGCCGAAATTCGGCGCCCAGTTGCGCAGCTCCCCGAAGAGCTTGGAGGCCAAGCCCAACACCAAAGGCTGCCAGGATGCTTGGAGTGTAGCTTCACTTAATGAACGTGAGAAGCTGGGTGGGAAGTGAAGGATTCATCAGGAAGAAATCATTCCCTTTCTGGCTAGATAGAGATGTAGCCCCAAACCCAGATCAAGTATGAATTCCCCTACTTGCAAAAAGCTTTGAGCGTTGGCATAGAGCAGCCTGTGGGTGGCGTGCATTAGCTAGGCTGCAAGCAAGGATTCGTGTCCTCTCTGCAAAATCACTTTGAATCCAGAATGAAAGGAAAGGATCCGTGTCCTATCTGCAAATCAAGTTGAATCCAAAATGATTTCCACACAGAAGCAATAATTTGACTTGAAAGAAACGTACAGTACCTCAGCTCGCAACTATGGTACCCTGTATGAGGACTGCCGGTCAGCACCCCCATTGGTGACATTCGCACAAACAACTACGTCAAATCCACGTCAACCATAGCCACTGCCTCAGCTGCAGTCACAAGATTCTTGTTGCACAGGAAACCACTTTTGTAATCAGGAATTACCCAATAGCCCAGTGGCGTCGTTCTGACGCCACTGCTGCTTCTTCTCAATCAGCCAAATTATCAAATTATGAAATCATATTCATTCTCTATCTGCTTCAGGGTGAAAACGTCTCCTGGTACTGTTTCTAATCAAAAGCAGTTATGATGTCGCTCTCCAAGTCGCCTCATCCCACCCCCAATGGGTACAGGACTGCATCCTTTGTAGCCCGCTTCCCGCTTCGCTGCCAGAGCAAGGTGTCCATCCCAACAGCATACAGCAGGAGACTTAAAGGACAAAGAAAAAAATATACATGTAACCTCAAGTGATCCCTTCCTGACGGGTCACTGTCAAAGCCCGTCAACTAAAGCAGACATGCTACGTTTTGAGCAGCAGCTGCTGTAAGGGCAGGTGTGGAAGGCAGGCGAGTTAACCTGGCTGGACCAAGGATTTGCAACTGCGTTGTTGCAGCCGGAGACAAGCGGCCAGGCCTTGGAGATGCTGGGTGACCAGGTGGTTGTGCAGGTGCAGGAAGTGGAGGCTGTGAAGACTGAGATGCGGGTGGTGGTGAAGTGCCTGGTGCAGCCTGCCAGTTCTAACCCTCAAATGGACCTTCAGAACATGAGATCTCAGTCCTGGTGCGTCAGCGGAGCTTTGGCAAGCTTCACTAGGTGAGGAGCCTCATGGAAAACAACAACACTTCTCCGTTTCGGCCTTCCTAGCCTTTCAAACGCTTGAAACTGCATGATTATTGCCGTGCCAATTGAAGCCAATGTACATGTTTGCCTTTCGCACAATGTGACAATGTGGTTGTAATGAAGAGATTCAATTCAATCCTTGAGGTTGGAAATCGCTAAACAGTGGTGGCTAGACTTCAACAATGGTGGATTTCCTTGTTGTGAACGCCAACCGCCACGGCCGGCTGAGGCCTCTTGGGAGATTGCGGAAATGGCCTTCACCGTGCGTCCCACAGCCTGCTCAGGGCCCATGAGACGACTCAGGGCCCAGTGGTGACTGATGAGACGGCCCAAGGAGATGACTCGCATCTTCAACTGAGAGCGATGGCCTTCAACCTACTAGCAATGGCCTCCAACCTAAAAGTGATTCTGTGAAAAATCAACCAAATCATTCAATTCGTATCTTTCCGCACTAGTACATGCACTTTGGAGGACGAGCACCAAAACGCAAAGAAAACTTTGGCCTTTGCAAGGGACACAAGTTCAACATCAACTTGTCCATCCTGTGCAAAGAAAGTCAGCAATCATGGGAGAAGTCATTGATGGACCCTTTCAATGAAGAGTTTCACAATGGGATATCAGATTCTCAATTTCAAACAAAAAATAGAGTTTGCTTGGGTAGATTTAAAGCGTGCACACGTTGACCCAGGAGCTTTATCATGCTTTATCGGCTTTCGCGATAAAATATTGTTGTTTCTGTCACAAAACGGCTCTGCTCGCATCACCTGTGTATCTTCTTGCACAAAAAACATCAGTCAGTGGGTTGGGCCCCCCATCGGTTGTGTAGGCTTCCTGCAGTTTTTGATATCTATACTATACTATACTATACTATACTATACAAAAACTGAAGGAGACGGGAACTTCCCCTTGGTATGCTTCATCAACCCCTTGGTGCTCCATCTGCACCTCCTTCGGTTCTTCAGTACCACCATCCCCTATCTTCACCAGAAACACCAAATTCAGTTCCACCAGCAGTAACAAGTGCCACGCTAGTAGTAACAACCAGTCTCAAACCGTCTCAGTCCTTAGGTCTCAAACCGTCTCGTCTCTCCTGGACCATCTCCTCCAGCAGCTTCTGCCGATGCCGCTCCGAGCGGAGCGCCTTTTCGCCCAAGGCCCGGCTCTTGGCCTTCTCCTCCGACAGCAGCAGCCGCAACCTGCTGCGGTTTCCAAACAG
Source organism: Durusdinium trenchii (assembly GCA_963970005.1). Taxonomy (NCBI): domain Eukaryota; class Dinophyceae; order Suessiales; family Symbiodiniaceae; genus Durusdinium; species Durusdinium trenchii. Next base: position 1,462,852 of record CAXAMN010009557.1, read on the forward strand.
CAAAGATCGCAACGATCTGAATCCTCTACCCTGGTGCCAAGCCTGGCACTGTCAGAAGCATCACTTCCAGAGGCGGCCACCTCCAAGGTGCATCAACTCATGAGTTCGCACTGAATTTCGAGAGCTCAGCCTTTCCGTGTCTCGGTTTTCAATGCCTCCAGCTCAGCTCTGTCAGCTCTAGCTTCAGCCTCGGGCAGTGGCAAGGCATAGGTTCAGCCTTCCATAACTAACAGGTATCAATGCATCAAGGTCCTGACACATGCCTGCTCTTCCGAGATCAACGCTCTGCGCAGGCGCTGCACCTTTGTTGCTGTGGCCATGCAACTAGAAGCAACTAGACAAGCTAATGAATTAGTCGGGCTGTTCATGGCACTCAAACCACTTAAAGTATCAGTCAACTGCTTTCGCACCTCTGCTTTGGCCTCCTCGGCCTCCTCTACCGCTGCAGCTGCTTTCTCATCAGAAATAGCATTCACCTTAGCCCACCCTGGTGTCGTATGCGCTTTGGAAGCAGAAACCGAAGGACCACAGGGACTCCCTGGTATCGTCCGAGGGACTGCGGCACGGCGTTCAGCCGCCTGCAAGGCTGGACAAGACTTTCTTCAGCAAAGCCACCAAATGTTTGGACTTCCGCCGATGGCCTTCGACTCGGAGCTGGATTCCTCGGACATCTCAGGCCTGACAGCACGTTTAGACCAAAAGCTTCGCCAAAAATAAGCAATTGCATTGCAACAGTGACAACAGAAGCTTTTGCGAGGCAGGCAAGTCACAATCCCTCACTCGGTCTAGCGTTTTTGGTGAGTGGATCCATTTCACAGCCAACTGCAAAGGGTCAGAATTCTGGCGCTCTGCCGGACAATCTGGAACTTTTCTGAGCAAAGGGCAACGGCAGGATTCCCCCGCTTGCTCTGCCAAAAGAGCAGCCACCTGCTACTGGAAAGAAACGGAAAGAATGGGATATGATCGGTAGGTAGAGCTTCTGCTGCAATCCTTGAGTGGATTCTGGTTGCTATTGCTTTCCTACTTCAGGATCCGTATCAGCGTTTGTTCACATTGCCTCCTGAATCCATGTGCCCTGCGGGTAGGTCCTGTATGCTGGCAAAGATTCATGCACAAAAACTCAAGAGTACCGTCGTCCATCCATCAGTAGTGTCCAGATCGTGTTGGATGCTCAAGTGTCAGCCATGCTACAAGGTGACTGTCCTCGGAACCAAGACTAGCTTCTTCCCATGCATCCTCGCCGAATGGGTTCCTGGAGGATCACATCATCGGGATCATTTCAATCTGAACTCAAAAGCGACGCCCTTTGTTGCTAGTAGCCTTCTTGTTACGAATGGCGATGCCAGGAGCTACTAGTAGCGTCCTTACCCCTAATAGCGATGCCCTTTGTTACTAGTACATTTGTTGCAGAACTGAAGGTCTGTTTCAGCAAAGCAAAGAAGACTGACATACAAGTGCCAAAAGGAATACAGTGAATCATGGACTAATGGCCATAGAATCAGCATGAGTCAGCCAGGCCAAAAGAATTCCTCTGACTGGATTTCTCGTGCACAAGAGTTGACCCACCCAAGGCCTCGAATTGACTCGAGCCTCGGATACAACAAGAAAGCATGGAAAGCCGTGGAAGCGTCAGCAGTTTCTCCGAAGTCCTGCTGCTGTCTAAGCGGCCCTGGTCGGTGGCGCAAAGGACACTGCGGTGGCTCTGCGTCCAGACAAATGCTCAAAAGGCCTTGGATTGAAGTCATAAAAATCAACACAAAGAAATCCCCTGACTCACATGTCACATGCAGATCAAGTTCACTGACAAACCCAGCGATTCTGGCCCTGATTAAAAAAGAATTGACACGAGAGGCTTCTCCAAGAAGTCGCTCTGCGGCGCTCTAAAAATCTGAAAAAAAAAATCAATTTACACCGGTGTATATGTTTGTCATGAATGCCACCAGCATGGCTCATCAGGCTCGTCATCTTCGAAGGGATTCAGAGGAGTCTCCTCGGCCATCGGACTCTTGAACGCCTGACACTCCAAAGAAGTGACCCCTCGGATGGCGCGCGAGCCATTTGCAAAAGAAGAAGTCATATTTAAGAATATCTAAGTTATTTAAGTCAGTTTCAAGATGTTGAATCTGTTGTGTTGAACTTTCTTCACAAGATTAAAGTGTGTTGGTTGAAGGTTGCCAGCCTCATCTGGCTCTTCAGCAATGGAAAGCATTTCAGCGGAGCCCGTTCCATCCTGAGAGTCGCTATAACTTTCTTCACTCACAGCCGTTCCGGTTCAGTCGCTATGACGCAAGTTTCCTTGCTAGGTCTATTAGGTTGGAGGCCATTGCTAGTAGGTTGGAGGCCATTCCTATGACGGCATTGCTAGGAACCAAATCTTGAGTGAGAGCGCTTCTTCAAGGAAGCTCCCCTCACTGTCACAGCTTCCTTGAAGAAGCGAGAGCTATCCTGCGTCCTACCTAGAAACTTACTTAAGCTACTAGCTATCTCTCTTCTACCTCTTCTAGCGGCCTACCTCCCGGGTTTTAAAGAAGAAAAGAACGTTCTTTGCTCACTTTGCTCCTGCAACTTCCGCAGTTCCGTCGCATCCCCAAAGTCGGCGGTGGGCCGGTGCACGCGCACGGTCTTCGCAGTGCCTGAACAAGGGGAGATCAATCCAAAGAAATCTGAACAAAATAGGAACAAGAAGCTACTAGGAACAAAGGGCATCGCTACTAGGAACAAGGACGCTACTAGGGGCTCCTGGCCTTACTACTAGGAACAAGAAGCTACTAGGAACAAAGAAGCTATTAGGAACAAGTGCATCGCTACTAGGAGCAAGTGCCTTACTAGTAGTAACAAGAAGCTATCAGAAACTAGAAGCTACTAGGAACGTAACAACCGTTCGTTGCCTGGAGACCTGGAACTTGCAGCTTCTCGCA
>CAXAMN010009558.1:0-96421 GCA_963970005.1 Durusdinium trenchii
TTGTCTTCGTAGCTTTCTTCGTTGGTTGAAGGGTCATTTGCATTTTGTGCAGCAGATGCCCGCCAGTTCACCACCCGTGTTGACTGAAGAAGGGGTCGTTGTAGGTTTTTGTGATGCTTCATGGAATGTGACCAGCGTGTCTGGTGCTGTGATTTCTTGGCGTGGATGTTGCCTGAAGTGTTTCAGTAGGAGACAAGAGGTTCCTGCGTTGTCGTCTGCAGAAGCAGAAGCGATCGCCATCACGGAGGCTAGCAAAGAACTTGTGGCTCTGGGGATGTTGATCGAGACAGCGCGTGACGGAATCCCTCTTGATGAGATAGGCATGCCAGCAAAGACCACAGGAAGCATGAAGTTGCATTTATACAACGATGGGAAAGCGGCTATTTCCATTTCTACCATGGAGGGTTTACTTCGACGTGTGAAGCACATGGAACTGCGAGCACATTATGTGAAGTACCTCCATCGACGACGTCGCTTGACCTTGGAACACTGGGAAGGTGTTTCCAACCCATCCGACGGTCTTACGAAAAGTTGCAAGCTCATCGAGATGTGGCTGAACCTTTGCAATGCTGTAGGACTTGTATCTGGTTTGGAAGAGGATAAGGCAGCATTGTTGAGGGGTTTGTCTCGAGACGACGATGACGACGAACTTCCGACCGATGAACGTTCAGTTCGAGAAGGGGAGTATGCTCATCGTGCGTGTTTCTTGCATTTTTCATCCGTTGGTGCTCGGAAAGGTGACGGAAGATTTGGGCATTGCGCCTGTTGAAAGTTGAACTTTGTCAAAAATGCTTTTTCCGGAACAGTTTTCCAGCAGAAAGTTGACATTGGAGAGTTTCTGAGTCTGTTTTGTCTGTTTTCGTTGTTGTCCGTCTGTGTTCGGATCCGTCCGGATGAGTTCGGAAGAGTTTCGGTTGTCTTTTATGTGCAGCGTGTAGATTTGGAACCTCTTGTTGAGCAGCCAGAACTTTAGTGGAAGGACGTGTCCGAGAGCAGTCGTCGAGGTCCGACTAGGTTCGGAGGTGTAGGATGACTGTTTCTTGTTGATTTAGGAGCCTTCTGTTCTGTGGTGCTGTGTTTTTGAGTTTTGCGAAATTTGTGTTGTGCACTTCTCTTGGAATCTGGATGAGCATTCACTGAGGAATCCTGTTTGCTTCACCGAATGTCCGGATAGATACCTCTTTCCTAAGGAAATTGAGACGATTGAACTGTAGAGACTTCTTGTTGCGACACTTTTTCCTTGTTTAGGACTGTTCTATGTGTCTTGAGACAGTGGAACTGAGTGATGAACGCCCGCGGCCATTTTTGCTTAAGAAGGCAGCAGAAGGAAGTCGACTGGCGGCCTTGCACCAGGCGAAAGGGTTTTGTTTGTGTTTGAGGACATTGGAAACCGTTGATGTGCGCTGCAATAAGGAGTAGCTAACCATGAGTGGCTAGATCAGGGGTTTGAATGTCAGACATGTCCAGTTTTCGTGTGAGGATGCCAGGGTTGCAGGGTTGAGACGCCAGAGAAGACAGTTTGAGACTTCAGTTGCTGCAGGGTTTCCGGAAGCAGTTGTCCAAAAGGGTGAAACATTCATTTTCCAGGGTTGTAGCGTCTTCGAGGGTTCTAGAACATCTCTTCTTCTTGGATTTGTGTTGATTTGCTTGGTTTCTTGTGCTGTGTACTGTGTGGCAGAGCAAGGGTATGCTTGGCTTTGATGGTTTGATGCTCAATCTAACAGCCTGTCAGCTTCGCTGTGTGATTTGACTTGCGCACCTCGAATCTTGTGAGCACCATGGCCGGTGTTGAGCGTCCCGAGATTGAGATTGTGGAGGGTGAAGTGCCTGCGGCAGCAGGTGAGGTGGCTGAAGCTGCCGTACCATCCCCGAAAGCTTCAGGACCTGTTGGTCCCCCTGCCACACCTTTGACTGTTGTGGGAGGAGCAGAGGACACGACAAGGGGTGCCTCGCTGACGTTGGCGACTTTTCCTTTCAAGGATGAGGACCTGCTTCGTGTTCAGGCTTCTCGTCTCCAAGAAGCCAACCTTGGAAATGCAGAGATGTCAGCGGAATTGTTTGCTCAAAGCTCGCTTTTGGAGCTGAAGTCTGAAGCTGCCCGCTGGCATTCGGCCAGCGATCAGGTGGAAAAGGATTTGGGGACCCTAGCGGCCCTCATTTTGGATCTTCAGAGTCAGGCGACTCAGGAGGGCACGAATGAAGAGAATACGTTGGTCAAAGACGGCCCACTCACAGGCCGGAGCCTGAGCCATGTTGTGAGGGTGCAGGAGGCCAACAGGAATCGGCTTCGAGCTCTGCGTGACGGTGAAAACCTTTTCAGTTTTTCATACTTCTCGAAGTATGTGGCAGTGGAAGAGGGCTCTCTCCCGTCGTTTGCCGGGGACATCCGTGAAGGGAACCGCGACGCGGTCCTAGATGTGATCAGGTGGACCACCCAAAAGATGTCAGATTCCCATGAGAGCGTCAAGAGCATGACCACCTTTTTGACAGCGCTTGATTCCCACCTCAAGTTGACGGAAGAGGCCCATGCCGAAACCAGTCGACGCCTTATCGAGTTAGCTGGTGCCATCGTGGGAGTGCAAAGCGCGACTCGCGTCGCAGTGGATGATTCCAAGCAGAATCACAGACAAACCCATAAGACCCTCGAGAACATGCTATGGCAGCTCTCAGGCAGCGGCAAAACGGTCAACCAGTCGATGAAGGACATCGTTCTGTCCATGGCCAAGCTGATCCAACAATCCGAGCAACACCTCTCGAGGGGCACCCGCGCGGCTGAGGCCTCATTAGAAGGCATTGATGGCCTTGAGGTTCACTTGAAAGCCATAGGGGGACACCTGGAGAAGCTGGTTGAATTGCAGTCCAAGAAGACAGATGAGCCAAAGGTGGCTGGACCGAAAATGCCACCGCCACCCATGGCACCGACAAGTGGAAATGCTCCCGCTCCGGGTGTGCCAGGAGGGATGACTGCACCTCCCGGTGCAGTGCAGCCGAAACTGATGCCAGGGTCATTAAACCCACCAACTCCATCGGCTTTTCCGCCAAGTCCTGCGTTCACCACACCGACATTTGGGGCTGGAATCTTTGGGACGCCTCAGACGCCCGCACCAGGAGCAACCAGTGCTCCGGCTGTCCCATCAGCACCGGGGTACAAGAGGGTGAGGCTGGCCGACGGCCAATGGAGCTGGGCTGAAATTGGCCAAGGCGATATCTGATCTGCCATGACTTTAAAATGGCTGATGTGTGATCATTGGAGGTCATGATGCCGCGGCTTTCGGGGAAGTAAGTTCCTAGAAAGTTTGCACCAGGCCATTTTTTTGTTGACAGCGGCCAGCCCACATCGGTGGAAAAAGGGATTGCTCAGAAGGTTTTTGCCATTCGATTTGCAGTTGTTCAATTGGACCTTGTGAGATTCAGGTTGAACCCTGTTTGAACTTCAGTTGATCTTCACTAGGACTTCCTGATGTCTTGTTCAAGTTTCTTGTTGAGTCAAGGGCATGCACGTGTGTGATCTTGAAGGGTTGAAGTTTTGTGCATTGCTATGTCTGAACTTGCCAGGATGAAAAGGGATGAGGTCAAGGGTTCAGCGAGAGAAGAGATCAAGGGTTGAGAACTGCGAGATTAAGAGATGCCATTTGCATTTGCACGAAGGGATCACGGCAAACAGTAGAAAAAGGGTTTGTAGCTAGCAGGGGTTCTAGCTTCCTTTGATTGCTGTGAACTTTGGACCGTGTGACATTTGATGTCGAGTCGATTGGTTGCAGTTGAAGTGAAGAGAAAGGGTTTGAGAGTTTGAGACATGCAGTGGAAGTCGAACAGTAGCACAGGGATTGTATCTAGCAAGGGTTGGCTAGTTTCCTTTTCACTTGCTGTTTGATGCTGTGTGAAGCTTTTGGCACGTTGAATGTGACAGGTTTTTTGTCTTAAGGAATCTTCGTTTGCTTGACCTGTCAGGTGACCACTTGAGACCTTGTATGGTTTCAGGGTCCCAGTGATGACAGAAGCAGAGGCGAAGAGCTGGCTCCGTGCAGCTCTTTGAAGCCCTGCTGTCTGAGGGACCTTGAATCCTTGTTGCTTTGCTTGCTTGGTTGAAGCATGGTTGATTGGTTGATCTTGATTTGAACTTGCTTGAAGCTCGCTGTTCTCGATTCGTTGACGTTTGATCGACTTGGAGACCATTTTGAACCACAGGAGTTGAGATCTTAGTTGATGCTCGAACCTTAGTTGCTCAGAGAAGACGAATTGAAGAGAAGAAGAAGACAGGAAGACCAGGAGAAGGTACGAGGTGACCCAAGAAGGGGTGTGAAAAGTGTGGGTAGCACGCCTGTACAGTGTGTGGATCACCTAGTACCTCTGTGTAGTGGAACTTTTTCGTTTTCTGTCCTTGGGGTTGGAGCTGAGTAGGGATCTCTCTCTCTGGAGTGTGTTTGCTTTGACCACCTTAGCAGGACTAAGTGGAAGGTGACCAGAAGTGGCTAGGAGCATGTCTAGAGAAGCCCTAAGTATAGAGCTGTAGTTCTTGAGATGAGCTGTGTATAGCCTAGCTTTCCTTGAGAGTGTTTGGAGATGCTTTCTTGTACTTTTAGTATGTTTTGGACGACTGTGACCAGTCAGACCTCTTCAGAGAAGAGAAGGACGAACAGACATACAGTCAAACCGACTGTTATGTTTGGCTCAAGCGGGATTCGCAAAAGGGTCGCACACGCTTCCGTGTTTTCACAAATGCCTTCTTTATGTGTGACAAGTTTTGAAAAACCCCAGTGGGTGGAGCTGCTCCCTGCGGAAGGACCTGATTCGGATGCGTTTGACGAGGAACTCTACCACGAATACTCCAACTATCATGCCAGTCCATGGTAGACTCTAGGTGGGTGCCTTAGCATCTGTCTTCAGAATCCATGGCCTTGGGAACAGCCCACAAGCAGACCCAGACACTTTTGGCTCAAACAATCATTGCAAATAGCCTGTCGCACATGGAGCTTGATGATTCATCCATGATTAGCACTCCCCCTGAAAAGGAGCCGGTCATGGAATGCTCCCTGATGCTGACTACGCTTTCGGGAGAGACTTTTCAGGTCTCTCTCAGTGTTGCAAAGTTTGACCGCTTTGAGGATCTAGAAGACCAGGTCATGGACTATCTCGTTTCTGTTGCTGATCTCAAAGTATTTGGGTGCTTCATTGACTTTTTACAAACTGCCACACAGATTTACCTAGAGGACCCAATCTGGGACAAGCTACAGCAAGGCACGGAATACACTATTGTCTTTCGGAACTGCAGTGTTATCCTGCCATCTCAAGAACAACTTGAGGATTGCCCAATCCATCACATTCCGCTAGCAGTTCATGTCCCCATGAACCCAGAGGGAATTGTCCCAGAAGGGGCCTTTGCAGGGGTTCCACGCCTGAGACACGTCAGTGTAGAGTCAGGCATCAGGCTCATTGGAGCAGAGGCTTGGCAAAACTGCCGACAGCTCCGCATCGTCAAACTGCCGGCCACAGTTGTAGGCATTTCCGATAACGTCTTCCGTGACTGCAAACTACTAAACAGCGTCTTGGCTCCGGGTTGTCGAGATTTTGGGTATAAAGCCTTTGCGGAATGTTGTTCCTTGCAATGGGTGTATGCATCGGAAGGGGTTGCAAATATGTTCAATAGCGAAGCCAAGTTAGGGCAATACCTCTTTCAAGGGTGTATTAACCTTGCTGAGTTTACCTTAAGTGAGCTTCCATCCCCCCGAGGGTCAGTACTGCAAGCTAGGACCAGTGAGTTAACGCCGGGCTGTCTTAGCTCTACGGGAATCACCGCACTTGCTGTCACAAAGCATTTTGTAGCTATCGGAGCGCATGCATGCGACAGTTGCCGACTGCTAAAGAGTGTAGACCTTTGCAACACCAATGTTGAGGAAATTCCGGAATTCGCCTTTGTGCACTGCACTAGTCTCAGAGAAGTCCTCCTTCCGACAACTCTCCATACAATCCGAGTCAAAGCCTTCATGAACTGTGCAGCCCTAGTTGAGCTTGCCATCCCGCCCTCGCTGAGGTACATTGGAAGTAGGGCCTTCCTAGATTGCACTGTCTTTAGCAGGCTTGCCAAGATGCCAGGAAGGCATAAATGGCGAGGAGTCTATGCTGAAGAGAATGCTTTCGCCATTTGTCCTGCTATGCGATGGCCACCCTGGCTGCATATGATCCCGGACATGGGGTATACCCCTGGTCTTGGATGAAAACAAGCCTTTCTGGCCGCAGCAAGCGCTGTCTCGCAGTTACTCGCTAAGAGTCTGGGCACGCGCCTTAGCGTGAGTCCAAGGTAGGCCAAAAGTCACACCAGGACAAATTCCATAGGGGAGCTGAGAAACATCGCAATTGTACCCTTCCATAGGAGGTTCCACTCATGAGTATCATGGCGATATGCCCGCACTTTGGAGCTAGGGGCAAGCAAAAGAAAATAAACTGCGCATCGCAAAAGACCAGTGTCCCTGAACAAACTGGATTACCTGTCTAGTCCAGGCAATGCTGAGAGCTGTCGACAGATGCCAGTGATCACAGGGAAGAAAACTGCTCAGACCTGCCAGAGCCGGCAATTCTCTGTGGCTGGAATGGGGGACAAGCTTACCGACAGCGGAGTACGGCAAGTAAGATGCGCAAGCACTAAATGACCTCTTCTCGCCATTCGCAATGCTGTGAGCCAATAGGAGTGAGAGCCTTAGCTCCTCGTTCCTAACAGGCGGGTGGTAGAGAGTGGCAATGGAGGATGCCCAGGGGGGGGAACCTTAGTTCCCTTTGTTGATGTCCGACATTTCCAATTTTGCACAAAGAGGTACAGATACCATGCTAGGATTGTCCAAAGTTTCACCTGTTTCACCTGTTTCACACGGGCCTTGCATGCAGCCGATCACCTTTTGCAATGGTGCAGCACTTCATAGATCTAGAAGACACCCCCACTCTGTTTGTTATTTGGCACCTTTGAGTGCCAAAGTGTGCTGGGCTGACCTCCCTTCGGGGGGGTGCCCTTTCGCACCATTACCTGCAGGCTTTCGTCGATTATGGCCGCCACTGATTGATCGCCGCTTGGTAACATGCCACTGGACTTGTAAGTGCAACCAGTTGAACGGGTTGTGCCACAAGAAAGGTCTTTTCCACGGCATGATGCATAGCTACGCCACTCCACTTGACAGGGATGCAGCCGACGCTGGAGCATTGCGATACTCCTGACCTGCACCGTGACCATGATTTTGCCGCACTGTGGTGTGGCCGCTGGTCACTTGTAATTGTGAAGTGAAGTCCCTTTGAAGCCTTTTTGTGACTTTGCTTGAGCACAGACCTGCGCCGATATGCTTTTCGTTCGTGAATTCAGGCCCATTTCTAGACACTCGTTTTCGTTTCACCTGTTTCACCCAGCACAGAGGAAAGACTACATGATGGTGGAGACTCGGCCTGTGGGCTTTTGGTTGTTTGTTTTGGGTTGTGTTGGGTCTTTGTTCTTTTCTCCACCATCAGACTGTTCTTCCCTCCCTTCAACGATGACCTGGGCACCATGCCCACACGGCGTCCGTACTCGTGGAAAAAATACCACTGCTACTATGTGGTGGAGGCAGCGCACAAAGAGCAGATCAAAGGGGAAGCCAAGACAATCAGAGTGCCGCGAGGTAAGAACGACAAAATCCCACCGCAAGCGTCTCCTTCACACGGAAGTCCGACATGTCCCAGTTGAACCCGGTATGAGGATTAGCGGCGTGGAGAAGCCATCGGCAGCCACAAGTGGTCCACCTGCCAGACACCGTGGTCAGCCTGCTGCATGGTGCTTTCAGATGCTGCTCCGACTCCAGCACCTGGACCTTGGTAAGAAAGGGCAAGGCTCCACTAATCTAAACGGGATTCTGCCTGACTGCTGCTTCCTGAAAGCAGGTTTGGTCGCACTTTATCTGCCGTCAGATTTTAACAGGATAGAAACGGCCGCGTGCGTGAGTTGCCAGCAGCTGCGAATTGTGGATTTGTGCCAAACGGATGTCATTGAGATTTTGGGTTCAACCTTTGCACACTGCTCGCAGCTCCAGCTGCTCAATCTTTCCGGAAACTGCGCATCATTGAGCAAGAAGCCTTTCTTAAGTGCACCTCGCTGCAAGGTCTGCATCCTACCATCCCTGCTTTACATTGCTCGGCGTGCTTTTGCAGGCTGTACGCAGCTTCGAGCAGTTCGTAAACAGGGAAAAAGCAAAACATGGCGAGGTACACAATGCCCGGCTCAATGCCTTTGACAAGTGCGAGCAATTGGACAAGCCCCAATGGCTCCGATTCCTGCCGCCAAATGCCAATGACCAATGGAGAGACGACTTCTAAGCAGCCACACGCTAAGCTGGCAAAGCAAATGACAGTGGGAATGGACTGCTGTTCTGCGGTCTCAATTTTGTGAGCCAGGTTCAAGAAAGCTCAGGCTAAGCCATCCTTTCGGCCTCAGTAACTTCGTCACAGTGAGCCTGTAGGAATGAGAGCCTTAGCTTTCGCTCCTAATAGGCGGGTGGTAGAAAATGGCAATGGAAGGCTGCCAGGGGGAACCTTAGTTCTCCTTGCAGCGGCCACGCCATGACCATTGCTGTACAAAGAGGCACAAGTACCATGCTAGGATAGGTCCATGTTTCACTGGTTTCACCCGGGCCTTGCACGCAACAGGAGACTTTTTGCAACTCAGTGCCGCTCTCTCTTTTTGAAACAGAGAGTACCACAATGGCACTCCTTGAGTGCTAAGGGGTGCAAAGGTGACCTCCCTTCGGGGGGACGGCACCTCCATCGTCAGCAAACCCCTTTCGTTGTCTCTGTCTCCACTGCCTGACAATCGACATGCCTCTCGTCTCTGTCGTGCAGTCAGTTGAAAGGGTTGTGCAATGAGATGGGCCTTTTCCATGGCTTGCTAGGCAGAGCAGCAACTGACTCCCCTGGTACAGAGGAAACGCGCTTTGACGAGGGGAATTGTGGCTTCTGGTTTCTGTTTTTTGTTTGGGGTTGGGGGTTTTTTGCTTGTTTTTTGTGTTGCTTGTGTTCTTTTCCCCCTCATCACGACGCGTTTCCTTCCCTTTCAATGATGACCTGGGCACTCCGCCCACACGGCGTCCGCACTCGTGGAAAAAGAATTCGTTCCACTAGTTTGTGCACTAGACTGGGAAGTAGACATGCAGGTGGTGGATGGGGAGGTCCGGCTTGCCTAGGCTTTGATTCCGTCCAAAGGACATCACCACTGTCTGCATTAGTGCTAAGGCGGCCTGTGGCTTCGATGTCTGGCGCCTCCCTCATGATTGCTCTCAGCACCGGGGCCCCGTTTGCCTTCTCAATTTTGGACTCACAGGCCTTGGCACAAAAGGACAAGAGACCGTAGAGCCAGTAGGCCGGTTCTGCACAAAGCAACAGTCCTGGGCGGTCTGCATGTGTGTCAGTGCTCGAGGCTGGTTTAAGGAATGCAAAAAGCGACGCAAGCCGTCTGACAGCTGGCATGGGTGATCCGCAGTGCAAAACCGATGTGGAACAAATTTTGAACCACACTTGTTTTCTTCACCGGCGCGCATGTGGGTCAGTTCGTCCAACGTTTGAAGACATGAGACTCCAGTGAGACACTTGTGTCTTTGTCAGCCCACAACCCTGACAAACTTGAAAATGGGACACGGGCTGAAACAGTGCGTTTGTGCTATCACTGCAAGTTTCGACCGAGAGATGCAAAAAAAAAATCAAAATCCATGTGGGCTGAGCCAAGCAAACTAGTGCGTTGTTCGCATGTTTTGGCAAAATTTGCACTTTTGAAGGTCACAACAATCGACCACTGGACCTTTCATGCAAGCCTCTCTCCGCAAGCCGAACGACCAAGCGGAAGCGCTGAGGCAGATTCCACCAAACGGTAGCATGTTAAGTGTTTGTTTTTTTGGAACTGCACTGTTTTTGTGCATTTTCCAGATGTGCTCTTGTTGACTCCACTTCCAACCAATGTGAAAACTGAGTGGAGGCTCCACTTGTTCAGGGGCTCCATTTGTGACGCCATTGACCCAACCTTGCGTTAACAGTAGATTTTGGACCACAACAACCGTGAAAGTTGGCAAGCTTTCTCACACATTTTCATCTTATTTTGTTCATTTGGTGCCATTTTACTGCTTTCTCTCATAAATCCATTTCGTTTGCAGCAAAAACGCCAATGGTCCATTTCCTCAGATCATTGCATCATTCGCTTAGCTGCTCAGCTCAACCGGTTCAGGTCTTTGACGCAGAACATTTTGCGTAGAAATGCGAATGTATCGCAAGAACGCTTAACCATGGCCGGAATTTGTTCCATGGATTTTGTGTTCAGTCTTCGTTTTTGTATCGACAGTGACTCGACCCGAAATCAGTCTGCCACATCGTACCTTCAGATGGGTGACGGGCATGGCATGAACGATTTTGTCTATCAAGGACTTTTGTGGTGTGTTCTGTGGTTTGGACCCAAACACGTTCTGGTTCCTTGTTGATTTGTCCACAATTTCTTGTGCTTTATTTTTCCTGAACTGTCCATAACCCTTTGAATACTTTGTGATAATTTTGAAGCCGCGCTTTTGTCGTGAACTTGTAGTTACATTGTTCCATGCACTTTACTTGCAATTATCGCATATTTCGTCTCTGATTTGTGGACTTAAGCAGAATGCAGAGCCATTCTGTTTGTTTTGCACTCAGACATGCTACATGTACAACAAACCAGCGTTGTTGTTTCACTGTAGCCTCATCGGTTTAGGAAATCATGCAAACTAAACAACTTGATTTGTCACTGCTCAAACACCTTCACATTCTTCAGCGTGCTGCAATGGCAAAGGCTCGTCTCCAGTTTTGCTCATGTCAACCGTTTTCCATCTGTCAAGCAGTCCCAACTTCGCCAGGTAACAGCATATGTCTACGATATTACCCAGGCTCGCAGCTGGTGGCGGAATACTCTTTGTCCATGGGCTTCTATGCTCAGTGCATCATGAATCTTGATGACATTTTTGAGAAGGAGTTCGATACTCAAAATCGTCCTTGCTTTGATCGTCTTCGCTGTCAGGGAATGGCTGCGCAGATGTCTCTACCTTTGATAGGCCTGCAAGTCGCTGCTCGTGGTTTTACTCGCCCGCAGATGGCCCTACTCGCCCCGGTGCTGATGCGTGATGCGTGATGTTTTTGACAGCTTGGCTTCAGCACAACTGCACGCTAAAACATCCGTTTTCCCCAAAAGTCGATTGAAACCAGGCTAAAGCAATGCATCTACACACAGCAAGACCACTTGAGGGTTGGAACGATTAGAAGCTGCTTGTTTTCCAGTGTCTTCGAGGTTGGGATCTCAGAGTGGGGAGGGGGATCTGGAGAACGGACAAACTCTGTGCGACATACCTTCGATGAAGGAGACCTGACCTGATGCTGAGGCTATGACGAGGGAACTCGACACACGAAGTGTCGCTGAGCTACGTGCAGAGTTGGAGGAGACTTTTGTGTCAGGGAGCTGCGTGTACACGTATGTGAGAGTGTCAGGAAGTTGAGAGTAGCAGGAAGTGAAGACTATGTCATGCAGGGTCGGTAGTGCAAAAGGAGAGCCAACCTTTTTGTTCCAGGTAAGCAATGAACGCACGACTGACTTACAGTACGCAAATGCACTCACCTTGCCACTTTTCAGCTGTTTCGACTTGAGACATGACATAAGGTATCCTACCTTTCCTTTCTTGTATTCAAAGTGAGCAATCTTGTCCAAGTTGGTTTGGTAGGTAGACTCTTGCCTTTGAATCTACGACAAAAGGGGCCACCTTCATAGGCCCAAGAGGTTAAGAGGGTTCAAAGACGACCATCCCTCAAACGCCCAGCGCACCGAGTCGCCCCTTCGCCAGGCGGCGCAGGCCCGGCTACGGGAAGATTTGCGCGGCACTGAGAAGGTGTTCGGGGCGAGCGAAGGTGGGCGGGGCGGGGTGGAGTAGAGAAAGCAAGCACATTCCTCATCGTTCTTTGTATGTCAGCCTCATGCTTTCTTCCTGGCTGCCCCTGCACTTTGTGATGCTTTCTAGGGCCGCTGATCATTCGGCCAGCGGCTCTCGGGCTTTCGTTTGCATTGCCTTAGTCTCTGAGGCAAGGGCAACTGTGGAACTACTATGGTGCCTTGCGAGATCCTGCTTCGGCCCTCAAGGCCACTTATGACATTTGCATATATTTGCTGTATTTCTTCGCGTCTTTTTCGCGCGGAATACTTGCGGTAGATCCCCGGAACCAGAACAGGAGACCAGATATCAGTTCCTCCGTGCCAGCGTGAGTAGTTTAGCCTCACCTCTGCCAAGCTGGTCGATTCTCATCGAAGCAAGATGGTTCTTCTAAATTCTAAAGAGTATTGGATTTTCCGAGGAGCGGGTTGACCAGTTGGAGGAGAAGATGGAGGAGTGGTTTTCTCTCAGCATGTGGAAGACTTGCTTTTAGCATGGAGGGTTTTTCGTCGGCTTCGGACATCCTCAGGGAGTCCTGCACCGGCAGGACTTGACACGCGGCTCTGGAAAGACTCCAGAGGTGTCCACCTTGGATTCGCAGGCCCTCATGGCGGGTGACGAAAGCCGTTGGCTCGTTTTCGTTGGACTCCACTAGTACCAGTCGTCACACTCAAAAAGAACACGAACTTTGAGGGTCCTGCTGTTTGGGCCTTTCATTCCTCAGAGCTGGAAAGATTCTGTTTTGAAGCATTGCTTGGTAGGTTGAGTCGCATTTGATGTTTTTCAGGTAATCTTGGAAACTGTGAGGCGACCTAGACAGCCCCGCTGCGTTTCTGGCTCCCACATTCGCAGCCCAAATTTGCTCCAACGTCTCTTGGTGTTCCACCTCCTTCAGGATGTGGAGGCACTCTAGCTGCAAGTGTCTCAGTGATGTAGCACCAAGACTACAAAATGGCTGATTTTACACCCGTGGGCATTGTCGTCAACTACATTCTTCCTTGGATGATTTGCTATCATGACTCATGATTGAACATGCAACATCTGTTTTTGCAGCGGGAGCAGCCAATGGGTTACAGGAGTATTTAAAACGCATGCCGCTTCGGATCCTCACACAAGCAAGGTTGTTCCTGACCTTGTTTGCTCGGGGGTACTCCGACAACTTCTCTTGCGCATCAACTGGAGGCCGGCTAACTTGCATGCTCTTCATGGTAGAGAGCAAGAAGCTGTTGTCTTGAACAGCTTGAGTTCTTAGAAAGACGTGCCAGCAAAGGTTGCTTTGCGTGGTTTGGCTGTAACGTGTGGTTACTCAGTAGGGTGATTGAACTTGTGGTAAAAAGTGTTGAACTCACAGCAACGCAAAATTCTGCCCTGACGGGCTTTCCAAAGTGATGTCCCACCTTGGAGTCTGGATCTTTCAGACATGAAATTGATGTTTCGCCTCGCTTCCAAAAGGTTTGGGTCTCCTACAAAAGTCTCCATCAGTTCAACGGCTCACAGTTGAAGTGGCATCTTGGCTGAGGGTTGCAGAACTGCTTGGCATGCCCACAATTTGGTCAGAATGTCAGGTTGATATATATATATATATATTTGTATATATAGTGGGTGCTTCAAATCAGCGAGCATCATAGCCTCAAGGTGGAAGAACGTGAATGATACATTTACTGTATCCAAGTCTCAAATCGCTTAGAGTCTTAGAGTCCATTGGAATATTGGATTGGTTTTCCAGATCCTGTGTTCTTGACATCTGAGCTTGTTCCACTTGTGCCCTCCCTCTGGAAAGACAAGGTCGCCAAAGACGCTTGTTGGAGTTCCGAAAGAACATGGAACCATTGGAAGGTTGCAGTTCATATTAAGCAGCTCGCCCTTTTGTTTCTTAAGACTTGAGTTCGCTGATGAACTCCAACATCATGACAATCAGGAGCCGTTTTTCAACCAAGGAGAGCATCGATCGGGAGTGGGTGGCCGTGGACGGTGGAGCGGACCGTGCCTGCCGTGGGAAGTCTGCTGGAGACAATCTGGCCTCCTACTTCACGGTGAATTCGGTGGGGTCTCCCAGGAAGGATGGGCCTATGTGGGGATGGATGGATTTCAGTTTGTGGGGGGGCCTTGTGCACATGCCATACTTTCATGTGCACCCACAGTATAGGACAGTTCTTTCAAAAGGGCCCCCCCTTTTCCTGGTTGTTGGAGGGATTCTCGGTTCAGTGCCGCGGAAGCGTAGTGTAGGAACAACTTACCTAGGTGCACGGACGCAGTGAGGGTCAAGAAGCCTTTTGACCTGAGGTGACAGCAGAGCTTGCTCGAAAACCTAGAGCCTGTTGTTTCAAGGTCTTGAGTCTTGAAACAGTTTCAGTTTATGGAGTTTGCTTACTTTCGGCACATTTGTGGCTCAATCTTTGGACCTCACCTCTGTTTCATCTGTTTCCCTCTTTCGTTTGACACACACCCAGCGAAGGAGCGAATCTGTTCTTCGGTCCTCTACCGGTTTGACCGACGGTTGATCGACGGTTGATCGGCCCAGCCGTGGGAGTCCGATGCACATCGGCACGTTTCACATCGCCCAGAGCGTTGGGAGAGACCGCCAGACCCATCCAGGGCTCTCCACGGATCCCAAGGGGTGTGGTTGTGGCGCCCTAGCGATCTCAGGGCCTGGCGAGTCTCAGCGCCTGCCAAGCGCTCTGCGAGGGGACGGCCAATTGCCAGGGTGTGGAGTTCCACACCTCGGGGCGCTGTGAGGCACTGAAGAAGTGGGACATGGACAGAAAAGCTTTGAGGAAGTAGACAACACATCCTGTCTTCGGACCATGCTGTCTTCTGAAAAGACATCCCCTTTTTCACTCGTTTCACTGCATAATTAGTGGCCGGACGCCAGGGCGGGGGGGTTGAGCAGCAATGTTCCGCTTTCGATGATTTTCAGGTGTGGACGCGCCCTGGGGGCATCGAGGCAAGCATTAGCTTGGATCTCAGGGGAGACGGATGGCAGCACTTTTTTTGGCACTGTGAATCGGCCAATATGGGCTTATGGTTTTGTTATGGTCTTGTTTAGAGGATGCGTAGATCTTAGGGAAGCTAGGGAAACTTAGGACCGCGCAGGTTGCTTTCAAAGGTTCGGCTTGTTAAAGGATCCTGTGGAGTGAATCTGTGTCATGTGAAGTGAAGATATGGTGGACCTAGGGGTTGGTACGAGCCCCCCCAGAAACGAAATACGTCATCAAGGACCCTCATCAGGGGCGGTTTAAAAGAATCCTTTATATAGTTTGTTTGTCATATTGATTGTATCATTCTTCATACACCCTGCAAGATATTGAGTGCTTTGAGCCTGAAGCTGAGAGGAGGTCGTTTCAGGTTGAGCCATGGTCTGTCCCGCCATGCCTAGCCGGCTGGTGTGTCTGAAGAGGGTGTCTACGGAGCAGTCTCGTGTTATAGTAGACTCTTGGATCGTAAAATAGTCAGGTTTTCCACTCTCCCGTTCGGGACAAACATGCTGCCGAAGCACCCGGAGCATTCCATCAGGTCTCTCTGGCTATTCTTGCTACGCCTATGCGCTGTCGGATTTCATTCCGGCGGACGATGGCAGCAACCGAGCATGTCGTGGAGACACCGCCAATGACGATCAAGCCAGCTACTATCAGGTGAGGCATGTGAGAAATCCAAGTTTGTCGAGGCTTGCTTTGATTGGTCATAAACAGGAGAATTCCGAAAACTGGCAAAGTCATGAAGGGCTCTAACACGGATAAAACCCAGAGCAAAGAAGAACAATTCTTCTTTTGCTGCACACTCCAGGTGACCTCGGTTTCTTCACTGGGCGAGTGCAAAGAGCTGTGCCGAAGCAATGTAGCTTGCAGAGGCGATCGCGGTGGCTGTTGGGACGGCCGGGATCTGTGCAGAGCGGGCAATGAGTTTGACCAGGTAGTGTAGGAACCCTCGTTCCGAGTAACCCGATGTGAACCAACTGATTCAAGTGGGCCAGTTGGGCCATGATTGAAAGGCTTGCCCAACCGTGTAGGAGAGTGACGTTACCATTTTGTTAACTTGTTACGCAATCCCTCTCATTGTGCCTATTGATTTCCTTGACATTGTCCACGTCTATGCTTTCAGAATGCTTAGCCAACATGAATTAAAATGCCAGGCAATGTGACTTAGCCAGCTACCCTGGAAAGAAGCTAACAGATTGGTCGTCCAGGATGCTTGCCGATATCCAATGCAACTCCCTGTTGCCTTTGGCTTTGCACTTTGGGTTGGTGAAGTACGGAGGTGCTTCAATATCACTAAGACCGAAGGTTCACAGACCGAGTATTACCATGGGGACATGCCTGTTGATCTACCGATCACGGCCGCTCATAGAGCGTAAAAGTCAAGCAGAGCGACTTCCGCATCTGTGCAACCGACAATGCTATTGCGAGTTGAGCTCGATACCGGAATCGTTCCTTAGAAGAAGCGAGCACCTTTTGGGGTCAGGGTCCGGCCGACACATATCAATATCAACACCTTCATATCAACACCCTCAGAACCTGGAAACTCATCTCCCTCGCCGCCTCGGCCGAAGAGCCGCCTCTCGAGGCGTGGAGTTCTCCGGGTCGCGCTGTGAGGTGTGGACCCGGGCCATCCGGGCCACGGCGGCACTCGCGGGCGCGCAGTGCTTGAAGCCACTCGGGACGATGTGGTGGGAGGAGTTTGGAGAGATCTGGAGAGTTTCGATCTGAGATGAGAGTGTTTTTTCACATCAGGTGTTATGAAGGATGTTTCTTTCCTGTGATCTTCTTGTTTCGCTTCCAGCGACACTTGCTGGAACTAGGCTCGAATTCGCTCTCATCGATGGTCCGGACCGAGCGTGCCGTGGATCTGGAGCGTCTGACAACAACCCTGCACATTATACAGTGGCTGAAGGAGCGTGGAGTTGGTCCCATGAAACTCATGTTTCATGAGGGCCGATGCTGGATGGTCCTTATGGAGGTGCCCTTGTGCGTGTGGCTCACCCACTTGTTTGTGGCATTCAGAGCTTTTCCATCCTTAGCTAGAATGTCTGACCAACTGCTGGGGTAAGATGTGGTAAAAGGAAGCACCAGTTTCGATGTGGAAGACAAAAGGTAACCTAAGCGAGAAAGCTCCAAGCCGCCTTGCATCCTGTAGACGCTCAAAAACAGGAAACGGATGTTTGTCCACCACGCTTGTGCTGCAGGATCACTATCGGAAGCTGCAGCTCATTTGCAATCTCTTAGTCACAAAGATGACGGCAATCAGCGAAATGGACATGGGAAAGGATTGTCTTTTGATGAATAGATTGATATATTTATATATAGATGATGACTTTTTCAGCTTTTCGTCTTCGTGGGCCTCAAGCCGGCTGACCCCAACTTTCGGTCGTAGATCATACTGTAATAGTACCCTTGTGTGTCGGCAAATGTCATACACATTTCAATGATAGCGGCCATTGTCGTCAGCTCTGTGGAAACACCGTCTTCATCCTTCTTCTCTTCCTTTGCCTAACTGGTCAGAATCAGACTCCCTCTTGGCCAGCCAGTAGGAAAAATCCAGAACCCAGCGGACCCAGCGGCCCAAGGAATGCAAGCAAGCTTGTCGGCTGCACAGTGGTTGTCAGGGCATCGAGCACAGCGGCAGTCGCTGTGAGATTTGGACCCGTCCCGAAGGGATCCAAGCGACGGTGACACTGACTGGCTTTAAGCGACCTGGCGGCGGTTCTTTTCTTTGGCAGGAATGCTTGATTGCTTGAAGTCGCTTGAGTTCTAGTTGGTTCTGGCTTTGGTTTGTTCCTGTGATCAGCAAGGTCATGCATAGGACATTGTGTTGGTGCCTGTTGCAAGCACTACATGTTTCTCTCAGTTGCTGCTGTGACGTCACTGGCTCGTCACTGGCTCACTCTTGCCTGACAAGCTCTTTGGCTGCGTACAGAACGCCACCCCTCTGAGAGTCCTTCTGAGGTGCTACGCCTACCAAGGAAGCAGCTCGGCGAGCAAGCAGGGTGGGTTCTGGTAGGTTTGCAACATTCCTGGGACTATGAAAGAATTCATCAGCTTCATGAAGTCCTGGTGACTTCGCGTGCATCCAGTCCTGCCGAGTTTGGAACCGGACAGGTCTGGAGTCCTTTCTGTGGTCACGGAGAGATCGTTTTTGAAGCAGGACAGTCGTAGCATGCGGATTTCCGTAGTTGTTTTCCTTGCTTCGACGGCTTTGGCTTTCTGGGAGTTTGGATGGGGATGTAGATCACGGAAGCATGCGGATCGATAAATCTCTTGGAGACTATTTCAGCCGAATGAGTTTGAACCAGTGTCTCAGCTAGGTCTACAGCCTCAGAGCATGGAAAGCACATGTTGAATTACTTCCCTTTTCATGACAGGAATCAGGAAATCACGGAATCACGTTTCTTTTTGCCTTGGCTTCAGAGATTAGTGGGGAAATCTAAAACATCGTCGCAATCCATTGGGCTTTCCCTATTGTTTACATGTCTCTAAAGTTAACAGTTCTTTGCAAAGCCACCTGGAATCTGACCCTCCCTCCTGCTTCCAAAATATTCTTCATTGCATACCAGAGCTCGCCACAGGTCGTCCGCTTATTATGATGTTCGTGGATTCGCCTTTCCATCTTGGGGAAATCGGAAGTTCGGTTCATCTTTTAGATTTGTCAAGTTGGACTCCGACTCCGAGTCCCAAGTCCCTCGATTTGAAAGAACCATTTTTTTCACAACAAATGTGGGGTCCCGCAGCTGGGTTCTCGCATGGTCCCGCAGTCGGGAAAGCAGTCGTTTTGTAGCGCTGGGCACGTGAGGGTGTGTCTTCTTTGTGACCAGAATCTTGGGCAACAGTTACAGATATACCTCGTATCCTGCGTATGGACTGTCAGGTCTCCACCTTGGCCACTGACCTCATTTGCCCACCCTTCTCGCCCGAGGTGGGGTCTCAACGACGACCACGCCAGCCCCAGAGGGCTCAGCCGCTGAGAAGGCGAGTTCACTCTGCAAAGAGTCTCCTTGTGATAGAGCCGTTGAGCGATAAGGATTCATTTCTATGGTGTTGGTCATTTGGATTGACTGTTCAACAACCATTTAGGCTTACAAAGAGACCTTCTTTGTGAGCGGGCAGAGGACAGAGCAGAGTACCAAGGAATCCATCTTCCCCACGCCCAAAACTTGCTGTTGACTCGGAATGAACTTTCCAACCACACGTGCTGGTGCCTTGTCCTGGTTTGTGCTCCCCGTAGGTCAAGTCGAAACATGCAGGCCATGGGGTATGGGTGACTTGCACGTGAGGCGCGCTTCCTCATTCAAGCCACCTTTGGGCCAACGATGGCTAGCTTGGCTGCAATGGAGCAGATGAACTTTCAGCAATGGATCGATGATCAAATGGGCCTTCCTCTTCAATCCCACCGCGAGTTTTGGCGCCAGCGTGCGAACCCACACTTGTCAGCGATGCTTGGCCGCGAGTTTGGGCTTTTCCTCACCCTCCGTCCTTGCGCCATCTTGGCCAATCCCTCCGTTCCGTCGTG
This sequence comes from Durusdinium trenchii, assembly GCA_963970005.1. NCBI lineage: Eukaryota > Dinophyceae > Suessiales > Symbiodiniaceae > Durusdinium > Durusdinium trenchii. Next base: position 19,434 of record CAXAMN010009558.1, read on the forward strand.
TTTTCCGCGATGTGAGGACGGACGAGCAGGGCGACCTGGTGGGGCTCACGCGCTCCCGATGTGAGCCGGGCTCCAGATGGGTGGGCTACACCTTCCAGAAGCGTGATGAGGGGAAGGCAGTGAAGGTGCCGGACCCGTGGGGGGTGGTGGTGAAAGAGTGGCCGTGAGCCGAGAGCGAGGTAAGTAGCCCAGAGTGGAAACAACATCCAGTAGCTCAGAGTAGCTGGGCTAATCCAACTGGTGAGAACAAGCGTGAGTAGGCCATAGTAGGCCAAAAGAGTAGACACGTGTTGGGATTTGTTGGGCTTGCAAAACATGTTCTTCTCGGGCTAAGGACATTTGAAGTGGGCACTTATCAAGACTACGAGGTCTTTTCACCTCTCAGGAAGGCCTGAATGGCTTTTCACTAGCTTCAACATGCTCAAAGGAAATGTATTGATCTCACAACTCTTGTGTCAGGAAGGCTCAAATCTATAGGGTATGACCGGGCACTCAAATCCAAAGTTCTCATTTCAACCTTGCCCCTTCCCACAAAGAAATGTAGCGATCGAAAAGACATGTCCTTTCCAGTGCCTGTTTGAAGCGCTTGGCTTTTTCCGAGATTCCCATCATGTGAAAAATTGGTCGATCCCACATTTTTTGAGGTGTCAAACAACCAGATCTTTGTTGATGGCCTCCGACGGACTGATATTGATCCCAATTACGCTGGCCGAGTCCTAAGCCGGATTTGTGCTTCACGTGTGGCATTCCACTCCTTCACGTGGCGTGTGGAAAGAACCGCTGGCTTTGACATGTTTGTTTCGCTCCAGCACGTCGAGAAGTCTTGACGCGTCTTGAGGGGTTCACGTTTCCAGCGTTGCATCGAGTGAGGCAATGGCTTAGATGCGCCAAAAGTTTGCAGCAACGATCCGCCCGAATACTGGCAGACCAGGGGCATGACCTGCGAGACCTTTGACCCAGACACTAAGAAAAGAATTCATGAGAGAAGTTAATGGAAACGCCCAGTGATCCACTTTAGGGCATGAGTGTTTTGGATGGTTGGGAGAATGTGAGAATCTAACCCTTGTGGGTGAGGTGAGGGAGATCGCTTGCCAGAAAGCTCATGCCAGGGTTGAGGTCGATGAAAGACCAAGTTGGTCCACGTCGACCCAGCATATATCAATGACCAGGCGGTCGCAAGGTGACACTGCTCAGCTTTGTGCCCAAACAGCTGAACTTGACCGTGTTCATGGGCAAGTTCTCCTGCAATACCCTGGACACCCTGGACATATGCAACCTTTTGTGCCAATAGCAGCCCCCCATGGGTGACTGCGGTGTTCCAGATCAAAACCTATTTGGGCACAACTGCGAATTGCTAGAGGTAGTGAGTTGCAGGGTCGCATCTCTCCAGTGAGCGCCAGGACCCCCGGGGATCACATGAATTGTCCCAGCCAGAAGAAAGTTTCGTCAAGCGGTCGCAGTAGCTGCACGTTGACCCGAGGACAGCATGTCCTGGAACTGCTATTCAGATGGTTGGACTGACAGCTGCCGGCAGACTTGCTTCGACCTGGGCCATAGTCCTGGAGATGACTGCTCCACTGGCTGGGTTGGACGCTTTTCATGGCTGTTAGCAAAGGTTTTTAGTGTTGACGTCGAGCAGGTGCATTTTCCCCGTTGAGGTTTAACCTGACTCATGGTGGGTTCTGACTCGTCGTTTCAGAGTGGCCGGTGTGGCCGGGGTGGCGCTTTCTCCGTCCCAACCTGACTGGCAGGAAGGACCTTTGATGGCTTCTTGTGCTCTGTGAAATCGGATGCTGTGGGAGCATGGGTTTTACTCGCCACTTCAGAGGATTGCACTGAAGGGCGACGTCCACTTACAAATCCTCACATTTGGAGAGCCAACCCAAGTGCCGAAATGACTCAGAGCTTGAGCTTCTCAGTCTTCAAAAAGACTCTTTGAAGGCTCTAATTCTCAGGTTTTTCCTTTCTGCAGGTGCAGTAGTTCCACTGGAGGAGACACCATGTCCAACACATTGGTTGGACGAAGACACCATTTCGGTGAGTTGACCGGACCCGAGATGCGTGGTTTTGACCATTCGGCCGAGGAGCGTGCTTCATCTCACTGCCGCGCCTGCGCAGTGCAACTTGGGGACGGTGGCCCGCTCCACTGCCGAAGGTGTCCCACGGTTTTATCTATTGGATCCTCGACTCCAACTGGTGAAGAATACACTGCAAGAGCCTGCATCCTCCAGCTCCTGGGGAGGAGGGATTTGTCCGGCCGTCAGCAAGACCTTTCTGAATGAAGGCAGCTGCAAGCTTCTTCCGGGATGCCTTCCAGTGGGAATGGCCTCGGTGCAAGTCCCCCTGACTGCAGCGACGTTTGCCACCTTTTTCAGTGTGGGTGGCCGGTATGTCTATGCGATCAAGGGCCTCCGGACCTCCACGAATCCTTGCAACCGACGGTCCAGGCGAAGCGTATTCACGAACCAATAAAACCACGACTCGGAGCCTTGATCTGTGGTGGCCACCTTTGGTGTTTTTGGGTTGAAACCAGATACAATAAAAACACATGTATTTGTAACTATTTGTAAACAAATACACACACACACACACTGCATGAGTCACTACATGGAAATATCCGTCATGCTTCCCATTCTTCTCACCGAAATCACCGAAATTGGACGCGAACTTGTCAGGTGGAGAAAGCTTGATTGCGCCAGTCAGAGCTGTTCTGCCACCTCGCTCTTGGCCAATGACTTGGCGGCGATTCAAGCGGAGCTCACTGCTGCCAGCGCCCAGGGATGGCTTCGAGATGTGGATGTCGAATGCGGGGAGGTGGGGGAACTCTTCCGGTTGTGTGTGCATTCTTGGGATGAATCCAAATGCAATGCACCACCATCAGCTCATGAACTTGTTGTCTCTTTTAATTTTCCCAATTTGGGAGACCTCATGAACTTGACTATATAGTCCAGCTTGCAGGACTTCTTGAGACCTGTTCGTCAGGTTGCGGCTGGTGTGGTGGTCGAAGTGGGTTCCGAGCATTTTCAGCACGTGCACCTGGATGAATTCAACGTCTACGATTTCACGGACTGGACGCACCAACACCCTGGGGGAACCGACCCGATCACGCGATGGACTGGGCAGGCCGCAGTTTTTGGATGAAAACTGGATCCCACTCCCAACATCTCCTAACCTAGGTTTGTTTTGAGTCCTTTTTGGCGCTATCACGTATACGCAACAAAAAGCCCAAACTCCTGGTCAATGATTCAAGTACTCTGAGCGACAGGGATGAAACATATATTGGTGTATATTTCACTAGGGAGACCCGAATGGGGTAGACTGGTCTATTTTGTCTCCCTTATTGTCCTCAAATCTGAATCGGCCGGGTATCCCCGGATGACTTGAATTTTTCAGTATGCTTCTTTCACATCGTTCGCCCAGGGCATAAGAACCGACCCATTTCTGGCATTTTCTGGCCAGTAAACAGGATTTCTTTTTGTTTTCGGTATCCTGCTTTTGGTGTTACTCGTTCCTCCTGGCCAGGGTTATGAACTGGAGTTCCCCTCGTGGCATGGTATGGAGCGCTGGAACGAAGGAATTGCTCCCGGGGTCCTGCGCCCCAATCTGGTTGGCAAATACAAGGACTAGGGGGTCAAAACGTGGCTTTTGTTTCAATGACTCTGACGCAGTTGACTGATCCCACATGGGTTGGAGTCAGCCTGTACAGTGCTTGGGTCCCATTCTCCAAGCAGTTGCAATCTCCAACCTATGGAACTGGACCAGTTGCGACCAAAGAGGTTGATGTAGCATTGTCTGGAATCGTGAAATTACTGAAATTCTCAAGAACTGGGTTTTCAATTACCAGTTCTTCCCTTTGTCGGGGTAAACCCATGGATCTAACCGGACCGTGCTGACCGCTTCCTTCAGTAAGTGCCGCAGGAGTCGATTGAGTTTCAATCACTTCCGCAACCCTTACAGACACAGGACGGGACGGGATTCCAAGGTCTGCGGACTGGAGATGCAGACGGTCAGCGGATGCTCGGATGGTCGTGTTTAACCCAGCTGTAAAAGAGTACGATGATGTTTTTTTTGTTGAACTACTGAGGGAAAGAACCTCCTACTTGTTTCAGGACAACTGTCACAGACTGAGGGTTGCTCGCAATACAGTCAAACTCGTTGTCAGCATTGCCTGCTTTTTCATTTTCTGAGTCAGTTGTAGCACCTGGCTACAACTATCCAGATCTGAACAGATGTTTAGTAGAAGACCCAGTTTTCCAATTTGAGACCCTGAGAACGAGTCTGGATGAAAGAGGGCCCGCTTATGCAAGCGACAAAGCCACGCATTTGGGACAAAAAGCTCGTGACAAGAGCTGTTCAGAGATCTTAAGGAGCATTTTCAGAGAATTCAGCAGACTCAGCCTCGCTTTGCCCGCCATGGGCGATCTATTCAAAAGCAGTTTCAGTGCCAGTTTGTGAGACATGCGTGCTGATTCCAGGACTTGAGGGAAGCGCTTGCCACAGGTCAAGCTGATGGCAAGGAGTACTCCATCGTTTGTGGGTCCCCAGGAGAAGTGGCCAATAATGCCTTTCTGGGGCATCAACTTCCGGCTAGACATCGGGGAGAATATGATTGGCATTTTGATATGGACTACTTCTCTCGTTGGGGCAGTGCCGAACTGGCAAAGACCGCCGTTTGGACCATGCAGGCCTTGTATGCGGAGGATCAACTGCGACAGAGGACTGCTTGGGCCTTGTCCCAAATCTTCGTCTTGGCCGTAGTGGGCGGCAGCTTTGAAGGGCGCACAGAGATGTGGTTGAATTACTACGACATCTTTATTCGCAATGCTTTTGGAACTTACAGGGACATTTTGAGGGAGGTGAGAGTCCAACGTCAAGATCGCCACGTTTTAAATCCAGTTTATATACAGCCTTTTTTGGTTTGTATCGCCTGGCTTGAGCTTCATGTGCAGTAGTGAGATAGTCAAGACATTGCAAAGTCACAAAGTTATTGTTGTGGAATGCACGGCAGACAGATTCGTAAGCAGGTGACGTACAACCCCATCATGGGAGACTATTTGACGTTCAAGAGAAATAGAGCCTTCGACGAGAGCAACAACTATCCGGATGAGAACTTCGCTCGCGAGATCATGCAGTTGTTCTCGATTGGGCTTTGGAAACTCAACCCAGATGGCACAAGGAAGAAGGATGCTTCAGGGTGGCTAAGCTGATTTCTCCACCATAGGTCTGTTGAGTAGCTAATGATGAGTCCAGTGTTATTTGGTTGTTGTTCTTGATTTTTAGCGCTTTTGGGGAGGCAGGCTTGAACCTAGACTTGGGACAAGGGCCCTTCACTCGCAAGGTTGGACATCCCAACATATACCAATGAGCACATCATGAACTTTGCTCGAGTCTTTACAGGCAGGGAGCCAACAGTTTTGTGCATAGCATAGCCCTAAACATAGGCAGAGGTAACAAGCCTTTGTAAAGAACACTGGGATGTTGTGTTTTCAATCAACTCAACACCGTTCATACCAGTGCATGCCTCAAAGACAAGCAGCTCTGGGAAGTTTCGCGATCCCTGTAAGCCTACCGAGGCTTCGATGAACAAGCTGATCGCGACAACGTCGAGTATGTTCAGAACCACAACTTCATTGATCCGATGCGGGTGAACGTGACTGGACAGCAAGCACAAATAGGGAGGTGTAAATTTTTCGTGACAGGGTTACCTCAGGGTAGCAAGACGATACTAATGTTTTTTTTGTACCAGATGCAACAAAACCTAAACAAAGCCAACTTGACCAACCAACTATTTCACAGCTTTACCAAAAGACTATTCCAGCCAAGCCTTTGCCGTGGCCAGTTTGAAAGGACAGATAGGTTTTGGTGACTTTAGCTTTCCAGTCTAAGAAGTGGGTGTTCCAGTCTAAGGAGTGGGTGTACAGTATCACTTGTTTTTGTTCATATCTCTGATAAGTACAGTATATATATATAATCCGAGTCAAAAAGCGAGAGCCGTGCCGAGTCAGTGGCCGAGCAGCCTGGCCATAGCACTGCCGTCACACCGGAGGCTCGATGGCACGATGTGTATCCGAAGCCCGACTTGGATGGCAACTTCCTGGGGGATGGGTACCCGCTTTGCTCTGACCTTCCTCCAGGATACTTCCTTCTTCAAGGCTGGTCTTGGAGAAAGGCTTTGATTGACCGTGAAAGGCAAGCTGGAGATTGGTGATTTGAAAAGAATTACTTTTTTCTACATTGGCGATGCTCTTTGTGACTCACACCTCACGAGGTGCCAAATTCGAGTTTTTGGGTCATAACTACGGAGGCTCTGATGCTGCTCAGCAGGATTCATCAGCTACGAGCGGATAGGATCTCCATAGTGCCATAGGGTTTAAATCCATCATGAGAGAAGCTTACAACGAGTCTTGCACCAAAGCCTACTGGGCTTGCTCACAAGCCCACCGTTGACCTGTTGCGCTCGATCATCCGATTTTTGATGGAAGGATTTGGGGCGCACACTCTTCCCAGGTCCGGTCTCAAGAAGACAGGCTTGTCTGGAGGGGTTGGTTTGGGCACTTGGTCCTGAGTCCTGTGGTAGCACACCGGTGGTAAGACACTCGCGCCCCAAACACACGTATTGACCTATCGGTATCGGTGGTAACCAAGCACACCATGGCTGATTGGTGCGACTCCGGAAGTTTCGGGAAGTTTTGCGAGGTTTTGCCCCCAATAGAGATTCAGCCACCCTTGAGAAGTCGCCCAGTCCCACACCATGGTGGTAGAGACTTAGGTTTTGAGCTTGGACTCCTCCTCGCAGCTCTTCGCGAAGCTTTGTGGCTCCGGCAGCTCGGCTTGGACGACGCGTTGACTCAAAAGAACAGCCGAACGGTCCGCGCTTGGCCAAAGTTGGAGGCCGGTTTGGAGGCCGTTTGGGGTGAGAAAGTTGTCTTAGCTTGAGCTTTTTGAAGATCTTTTTGAAGATCTCTTTTCAAGCTGTTCCGAAATGAGCCCAAACTCACACATCTCCAGGAATTGATGCAGGTCATTACCGATGGTTGGTTCCACGTCGTGTGACCCTTCTCCTTGAGGCACGTCACCTTGCAGACATAGCCTCATTGTAGAGCTTGATCAGACGTTGACTTGCAGCAACCAAGAGTGTGCCGTGGACACCATCTCAGTGGTTAATGTCTCTGGAGGACTGACATGGCACTGGATGCAGTGCGCAGGATGTCTTTAACATTGGTTGGAGAGATTGTCATGAGCATTTTGGCTTGAGCAATGGCCCATGCAAGGATATTACAAGTACCTTCCTCCCAGCTGTGTGAACCTTTTCTTCTTCAATGGTCAGGCCATTCGGAGTGTTGAACGCCGTTGTGGGTCCTAGAGGCGCTCAAGTGCAATAGTTTATGCTGTGCTGTTGATTGATGCAAGTCTGACCTTCCCGTTTGTTACGTTGGATAATGTACGCTGCTTGATTTTTTGATGATGGCTCGTGCTACCTTTGATAGGTCTTGCGGACCCGGCTGGCCCAACACAATCTTCAATTTGATGGCCACTCTTGCTGTAAGGCCAACACCCCGAAAGTGATCACATCAGTCCCCCTTCTCTTGGTCCCTTGACGACGGGTCGCCGGGGACTGGGGGAGGGAGGATTGAGTCACCCAACTCCCTCGACCCTAGTAGCGATGGCCTCCACCCTAGCAGCGATGGCTTCTGCTGTGACTTCGCTACAAGGTGACCCGCCGGGGTGGCCGGGCGTGGGGCTGGACGGACCGCTGCGAAAATCCTCAGCTCGCAGTGGCAGGCGCGAGCAAGACCTTTGGGAAGCTGGGCGAAACAAAAGAGTATCAGAGTATCATTTTGGTGAAGTTGGGTGTGTGGTGTGTGAACCACTGGCATGTGTCAAGAGTGAACAGCAGAGAATATGTGGTTAGTCTCAAGTTCATGCTTTTCATGTATAGATTTCCAGGTATGCTGAAGACCTAGGGCAACCTCTCATCGCAGAAATTATTGCAACAGTGCTGGTGTTTTTTGAAAAACAGCTGGACTTTGAAAACAAGTAGCAATGCAGATATTCAACAGAATCGTTACTTTAGGTTCAAGTCCCTTTCTTTCAATTTTCCGGGGTTTCATCACTTTGACAGCTTGTCCAGGCACAGCTTGTTGCGGGGGCTGCAAGAATAGGAAGGATTGGTATTGGCTGGATCGGAGGGGTTGCTCCTGTGACAACGTGCCTTGGTTGGACAGGTGCAGTTATTCTCTTTGGATGCAGGAGACACAGGTGGAGAGACCACAGGTTTGAGGTCTCGGGGCCTCGGATGGTAGATGACAGCAAAGACATGCTCGTGGTCGCTCTAAGCTGGGCGATCCGTCGTTCGGAAGCAGCAGCTGAGGCCACGACCGTGTGTCCGGAGCTCTTTACTGAGAGGTGCAATCATCATGAGACGTGGAGAGAGCATCAATGGTGCCGACTGGCATGCTGGGAGAATGGTGTTGGCTATGAGACACAGCTGCATTCTAGCACTCCCGAGGCAATCGATTCATTTTTGTTAAATACAACGAGGTTGCTTGAAGCCAAACACCCTGTGAGCGAGACCTGAAAAGATCCCCCAACCATCGAAGTTCTCATTTGCAGCATCTGAGGAAGGTGACAATTGCACCAAGGGCTTGTGGCGCGGGGAACGCGCCTGTGGACACGATGGGGAGCTTGTGCGCATGGCCAGCGCTCAAAAAACCTGCGCAAGCCGTGGATTGGAGATTTGTGCCTTAGCCTGTACTCGTTGATTTGCCTTCCCTGCTGAAGGAAGCTAAGAGGTGTCCACTTCCACCCAAAGCCAACTTGCGATCTAATCCGGGGGACATCTGACATCTCTCCTCCCAAGCTCTTCCAAATTCCTGGAGAGTCATCAGCTGCGGGGGGGAATCTGCAGGAGCTGCCCTTGTGCCCTTGTGCTTTCGTTCCTTGGCCCAGGTGGGGAACGATTGGAGGGCTACGGCTGTGGTTATGATGAGGTGCACGTTTGGACCCCGGAGAAGTGCAGCTACGAAGTTCTGGTGCATGCTGATGGGAAGGTGAGCTCCAACCTCACCAGCAGGACTGCTGATGTGAACATGCCGGTGACCCCAACTGAGTCTCATGATTTTGCATTGAACAACGGACAGATTATTGTAACACATCTTTAGGACCATGCCCAGGACCCGGCAAAACAAGTTCTATGTGCCCTGGAAGAATGGAGACCATCCCCAGTCGCCCTGCCCGGCTGGGTGTCGCAGCTTCACCGACGGCTGCAGCTGCGGCTTCACCGTGGAGACCCGCCGCGCCTTCGACGCGGCGCCCGACGCGGCGGCGGCGCGGTCGCGCCTGAGGATCGGCGCGGCGAAGCCGCAAGCTCCGTGCACGCAGAACTGCCAGGGGGCGGTGAAGGTCTATGGGGCGATGGATGAGGAGGCGATCTTCGAAGTTGGAGGGCGATTTTACAAGAACAAAGAGGTCGTGGTGGTGGTTGGGAGCTTTGAGTTCCGAAACCCACCAAGCTTTGTGAGCTTGGAGAACCCACAGGAAAGAGATATTCATGTGGAGGTGGAAAGCCTGCTGGACCACTTGGTCTTTCATGAGAACACAGCACCTTTCATCTCATACCGCCTCATCCAGCGTTTGACCTCCTCCAATCCGACTCCCGCCTACGTCGGTGCCGTGGCCGAAGCGTTCAGAACTGGCACTTATGCCGGGCGGACTTACCAGGGTGCAGCTCGGCAGAATGTCAAGCTTTATGGAAGCATTGCAACCCAATATGCAATTGAAAGCTGCCTAAGATCATCAAGCAAACATTTGGTTGCCACCTCAAAGCCATCAAGCAATCGTCAGAAATTGCCACCGGTCTCCAGCGGTTTCGGGCACTGAAGAAGCTCAGGTCTATGGTGACCTGGCAGCTACTGTGGCAGCGATCCTTCTACATCCTGAAGCCCGGAGCCAGACAGCCGAGACCCATGGTGCACTACGAGAACCTTTGGTGAAGGCCGAATATGGACTGTCGAAAAAACAAACCCTTCCATATATATATATAGGTATGTATGTATGTATGTATGTATGTATGTATATATATATATAAATAGAGAGGGATGGTAAAACCTGCTCTTATTGATCAAATCAACAGTCCACAGTATACCTCCGGAGCCTGTAGCACTGGAAGCCTATTGAGTTTGTTGGTGGCAAATCATAGGACGTCGGCCAAGCCAACGTGCGAGAACTCACCAGAACGACCATGTCAGTGGAACAGTGCAAAGAAACCTGCAGATCTCAAGATCTCCGCCCTTTCCCAAGCTCTTAATCCTGTGCACGACCTCCTGAGAGTTGGCAGGTCGTTCACTTCATGAGGTCGATGGAGTACAAGGACAGTCTCCTGGCTGCGTTTCAATGGGATGCATCGGAGGTAGTAGACTGTCCTCATCCATGTCCCCGAACGTCGACGAAAGGCACGCCCACTGGAGCAGGGCCAAGATAGGGTCTCTGGGATCTTCAGGGACTGAGGGGGAGAACTTGCGAAATCTGTAGGGGACTCAGAAGAGTACCCAAGTCTGATCGTCAACCCATCGAAGTCACCTAGATGGTGGGGATTTACTTTCCAAAAGGCATTTTTGATCATCCCGTGAAGTGTTCACTGAGCTCAGTTTGATGTGGGATCAGCCAGTTTTGATGCAGACGGTGGACATAGCAAGACTCAGGTGCTGGGCGAAATGTGATGTTGTCCAACTTGATGCCCGTGATTGGGCAGTTTCCATATCTCTCACCATCCGTCTTCAACTTCTACTTGCCAGACTTCAAACCAAGCGACTTCCCTGAGGGCAAGGTTGGTGAGGGTTGTGTGAAGAAAGATTTGCCGCTCAGTGGCTTTGTTCCAAACAAGTAATTTCAAAGAAACCAAGTCAACAAACCGTCGGTCGAAAGGTGGGCCCCGAATTTGAGATCTTCACACCACCTTTGGCCATTGGCTTCATGAATGGCTTGACCTCCTTGATTGAGCATGGCTTGGGCCCTGCCCACTGTGAGACGGGCGGCATGGGCTTCGCGGCGCCCTCGAACTGTTCGGTGGGCGAGTTGCACCTGGGTGAGTTGGAATGCTTGCAGCCGACGATTGATCAGATGGACTTGTTGCTCACAGGTGCAAAAGGGGGTCGGGGGTCGGGTTGGGGGGACGGGTTGGGGGACGGTGTGAGAGTGGTGAGGCGGAGGGCGAAGGCCAGAAGCAGTTGCTCTACAAACAGCTGGCAGATCGCAGGGCTTTGGGGAAGGTGAGGGAGAAGGTTTCTCCTGCTTATAAACCTTTCATACAGAACTCCCGCAGATAGGGCTATAGTCGAGCTAGGGAAGACCAAGCAGGTAGCTTGGCTCAAGGCAAGGGAGACATGGAAGGACACGATTCAAGGGCTGTGTTATCGGCTGAAAAGCTCAGACATTAGAGGAACAGGCCACTGGCCTCATACTAGCATTCTCAATATGTTCAGGGTGGATGGGTGCCTCAAGCAATTCATTTGGCGAAGCTCAATGCCTTGTCAGATGTTCTATGCCACTTCTGTGGTTTTGGGTGCATGGGTTTCCATGCTTAGTGGTCGCTTGGTCAACGGAACAAACGTGCCGCTGTCGCTTTCTGCCATGGCTACGATGAACTTGGAGGTCCGCTGGGCCATCTCGGGCACACGTTTGAGCGCCATCAAAGCGCAGAGCAACGACTTGGTGAGACAGCTGGAGGAGAAGATTCTGCCGAGCGTGGGCGCTGGCCAGTCTGTGAAGCTCGTTTGCGAGGGCCGCATTTTAGCGCCACATGAACGAGTGGGGGATGTGCTTTCCAGCAACTCGATTTTGGATGTAGTGTGCAGAAGGAGCCAGGTGGGAGGACCCAGAGACCAGCATCTTAAAAGCTTATTTATATAATTTGCTTGGCTCCCAACACCCAACGGTTCTTCTTTAGGACGATTCTATTGCTTCTCCTTTCCGCTCAGACACTTTTGGGCGCAGGTCTTCACCGCTTCGGCCGATGGGAGCATTAAGATCTGGGGCGCCACTCAGGGCGAATGTCAGGCCACGCTGCTGGGCCACGTCTGCGCCGTGACCTCCTTGGCTCTCTCCTCGGAGAACCGCTGGTTGGTGTCCGGCTCCGAGGACTGCACGGCACGTGTTTGGGATGTGGAGTCGCTGGAGTGCCGGCACTTGCTGGTCGCTTGCTGAGAAGGTGGAGAGGCCCATAGAGGTCCTTGGGGTCTGGGTGGTTGGAGAGATGACTTCAACAAAAGCTGCTCCAGGGACAGTATGCTATTCTGAAAGAAAACCCATGGGGGGTCTCAGGACCCGTCTCACTGGGGTTCCGTCCTCGGCCCGTCCGGTCGCCAAGGCCGAACACTTTGGGGCGGTTCACGCTGTGGCCATCTCTCCAGATCAGCGATTGATCGTCACCGGGGCAGCAGATCGTGTGGCCATCCTGTGGAGTCTGGAGCATGGCACTCCGCAGGTGGGGGAAAGAAAGGGACGAAGGAGGGACACAAGTCAGACAGAGTGGACGAGTGGTCACTTCGTGACCGAAGTGACCACACGATGGCCTCCTTAACTGGGAAGTGACCTCCTTGACTGGGAAACGTTGAAAGACGGACAGCGACTGGCGACTGGCGACTGTCTCCAATGTCTCCAACCCGTGTGGGCAATATGGCCATACTTGCTTGCCCGTGTTTTCCTCAGGGTAGAAGGGGCCCTCAATGTTGGTTGCGGTCGCTATATAAACCGGAATAAAAACAGCTGAATACTCGCTTTATGAGCCGAAGTTCGACGGATTACCATGACTAGCCACTGCCACTTTGGACTCGTTTCCATATTTTTCGGATTGAGCCGGGATTTAGATGCCGGTCTTTCTCCATGTCTAAACATGTTGTTTACCGTATTGTCATTTTCCTTTGCTGTCCTGAAAACAGCATTCTGAGCCTCCACAAGTTTTGGCGGTTGGGTGTACGGAATGACGAGCTTCTTGTTAGTCGATCTCTTGTAAGTGCACATTGTGATTGCTGCGTGTTACAGTCACGCATCACAAAGGATACGGCCATGTAGCTACATCTCTCCCAAAAGGAGCTTGATACCAACAGAGACTGTCTGCGACTGTTGCTTGGTCTGTTGACTGCTCTCCTCCTTAGCCGCTTGCCGGCGGGGGACGAAACGGTCCAGGTGGCGTTGGAAGGGCATTTGGGCTCAATCCAAGCAGTGGCCTTCTCCCCTGCGGGTGCCACCATCCTGACCACCTCGCTGGACGGTACCGTGCGCTATTGGAGCTCGCGTACGGGGCTATGCGTGATGCTGGTGGCTGCACACCAGCGGGGCGTGTACTGCGGGGCCTTCTCAGAAGATGGGACGTTCCTAGGAGCTCGAGAGTTTGTGTGAACATGACCCAGCGATCCACGGTGTTCTAATGGATCGATTGAGCCACCTGAGCCAAGGTTGGTCATCACTTGCTCCGCCGACAGCTCGGTCCGCGTTTGGAAAGCTGGGGTCGAAAAGCCCAAGACCCTGGCCAGCGCGCACCATGGCTGCGTCTACACCGCCCACTTCCTGGCCACATCTGGCGCCGTTCGCGCTCCCGGCGCGGTGACTGGGGGCTGGGATCGGCTGGCGCGGATTTGGGACTTGGCGGGCGCCAGGTGCTTGCAGGCGTGGAAGGGAAGGAATGGGAGGAAAGGGAATGGAAGGAATTGGAGGAAGATGGAGGAATTGGAGGGGATCACCTGTTATTTTAGGGGGAAATCAGCTGAATGTTGCAGATTTTCTGCAAATAGACCAGAAAGGCAACTGGGCATTGGGGTGGGAACCCAAGAACAGGGGCTAGAGGTGAGCGTACCCCGATTGCAGTAGCACGTTGGAGTCAACGATTCAGAGCGGACTGGACAGATGGACAAAGACCAAGAGTGAAGCTTTTGAGGTCGGTATACTGACCACGTCGTGGTGTGTTCCTATGTCTTTTTTCTGATGTTTGCTTTGAGCTTTTTCTTTGATTTCGCCCAACCCGAACACCATCCCCAAACCCGTCGTTTGCACCGAACACATCCGATGTGTCCGACCCCCGGACTCAGGTCTTGCGGGGTCACGCCGGTCCGGTCTATTCGGTGTGCGGGTCGCCCGATGGGAGCACGGTGGTCACCGGCAGCAAGGATGGCACGGCCAAGTTGTGGTCCAGTAGCTCGGGAGAGCTACTGAAGACCCTGGAAGGCCATGAGGGTCCAGTGATGCGAGCCATCTTCAGTCATACATGAGGCCACAGCCGTCGAGGCCCAAATGGGCCGGCCCCATGGGCGGGCCCCCAACGGGGCCCCGAGGCATGGGCTCCATATGGGGTCTTTTCCGTTGCTTTCGGACGCATGCTGCCTGGAGTGCTTCTGCCTGGTGACAGGAAGCACGGGTGTAGGCTGTGAGTGGTGACTTCTCATAACTGAACGGTCCAGAAAGGCACAACTTTGCAGAGTCGTCTCAACTTCTGGTGGAGCTGCTGTGCGCTTGTTCGGCCCCTTTTCTGTGGACTCGCTGAACGCCGAACAAGCACAGAGGCAGCGGAGCGATGGAGCGATTTATACTGATTTGCTGAAAAGCGCCATGAGCGGAAGAGTGCTTGGTGTGGATAGTGGCTGGAGGCCTCTTTGGTCTACAACTCTCTTGGGCTGCGATAGATGTTTGTTGGTGCTGAAAGCAGTCCTGGGAGCATGGTGAGGCCCAAAGAGTCTCAGGGCGGGACAAAGACTGCCCAGCATTTTCGAGAAAAGTGTGCGCCCACCTGTGTGAGCAAACTGGTTTTCAGCTCTTCCACTTTCGCACCGTCGTGACCGATGGGCATAACGGTATGGTCTCCAACTTCTTTGGCTGTCGCTGTAGATCTTTAGTGGCAATGGCTGAGCCCTAAGTAATGAGCCAAGAATTGATTGATCAACAACGACACCCAAGTCAACGGAGCTTGCTCGATGATTGTTTGCTTACTACTTCCTTTGCAGCAAGCATCAGCAAGTAGAAGTCTACTTGTTAGCCGGAAGGTGGTTCCGTTGGTTGTGCGTGTGATAGCATAACGTGGGCCCTCGAGGCTGCTGCCAGCCCATGACACGCTAAAGCTCGAACGCTACCAAAACCATGCGACATCCATCAGCATCCAACTCTTGTATAGTTTTCAGTTTTCAGGTAAGCACCCGGATCACATTCTTTTCGATTTTTATTTTCTCTCATCAAAACCATTTCTACATGCGTGTGAGGGGGTGTGAACAGTGGTCAGATACCGGATCAACCAGGTGGGCGATTGCATGATTCTGGAAAGATCAAGGCTGCTTGGCAGAATTCAGATGGTGGCCATGAATACAAGACCGCCCAGAAGTTTGGCTGCATGGGATGGAGGGCTGAAGTGGGGCATAGCTATGGTGGGAATGGGACACTGGCCGGGACATAGCTGACCTGTTCCTCCCTTTGCTGGGGGTGCCAGGGGTGCATGTTAAGACGACAGATGCTGGAAGCGCAATAGGTTACATCTCATGTCAGGTTTTTCTAGGTGACTGTCAACTCCGCTGCGACGCCGACAGATGAGTTCCAGAGTTCTGGATGCGTTGTGAACCGGGAAAGAACGAAAGAACGAAAGACAGACAGACAGACTTCTCCGGCTGCCGAGCTTGAGCATTGATTTGAGTGAATCTGCAGGGGTATCATCTTAGGATGGCCATGGTCCTGACGCCGGAGTTTCACACGCTTGGAAGCCCCTTAGCTCTTGGCCAGAGAGCCCCACCACCTCCCGTCGTGCTGGAAGAGCCTAGATCCTACAAGGCTTTGGTGATGATTTTCATGAATGGAGGTGCCGGGAGGGTTCTTCCGCTTGCAGATTTGGAATTACTTGCTTTGAGTGAATGAGGGTCACGGAATCGGCGGACCCGGTGGACCGGCCACCGAGCACTGGTTTGTTCAGCAGCCGAATTGCTCGGTGCTGACTGGTTTTGTGAGGTGCTGACACCTTCAACATGCTGGTGCCCATGAACTGCCCCCTCTACGATGAGTACTCTGAGGTGCGAGGCTCGGTGGCCTTGGACCCCACGGATCTGAATATGATCAGCACCACTGGGCAGAGCTGCGGGAACTTCGGCATCCATGCGCGCTTGCCCATCTTAAAGGAGCTCTATGATTTGGAACAGGAGGGAGGGTGCCGTGGAGGATGTTGGGAGTTTCTAAGGGAACCCCTCTTTTTCTGGGATTTTTTTCAATTTTTTCTGGGATCTGTTTTTCGATTTTTTTCTGGGATTCTTTTTTCAATTTTTTCCCCTACTGCTTTTGCTTTTGCTTTTTGCTTCTCTTTTGCTTTTGCTTTTGTCCTTTGCTTCTGCTTCTGCTTTTGCTTTTGCTTCTGCATCTGCTTTTGCATCTGCTTCTGCTTCTGCTTTTTGCTTCTGCATTTGCTTTTGCTTTTCCTTCTACATTTGCTTTTTGCTGCTGCTTCTGCTTTTGCTTTTTGCTTCTACTTTTGCTTCTGCTTTTGCTTTTGCCCTTTGCTGTTGCTTTTTGCTTTTTGCTTTTGCTTCTGCATCTGCTTTTGCATCTGCTTTTGCGTCTGCATTTGCCTTTTGCTTCTGCTTCGGCTTTTGCGTTCTGCTTTAGCAATTAGAGCCTGTGCTGCTGCAAGTGGCCAGCTTCCACAGCTGTGCTGCTTGCAGTGGCCAGGGTCTAACGAGCGTGAGTTGCTGCAAGGGGACAGCTTTCAACACTGCGCTAGTTGCAGTAAAGACCCTGTGCTGCTGCAAGTGGCCAGCTTCCACAGCTGCGCTGCTTGCAGTGGCCAGGGTCTAACGAGGGTGTGTTGCTGCATGCGGCGAGCTTCCCACTCCTACGCGATGAAGGAAGTGGCCATTCTGTGGGCCATGCAGGGGTAAAACTTAGAGAAGGATGTTGCCAAGTTGACTCACCCTTTGGTGAGCCACTTGAGGGTAAAATTTAGAGAAGGAAGTGGCCATTCCAAGTTGACTCACCCTTTTGTGGGCCATGCAGGGGTAAAATTTAGGGAAGGATGTTGCCATCTCAACTTGACTCACCCTTTTGTGGGCCATGCAGGGGTAAAATTTAGAGAAGGATGTTGGCCTCCCAAGTTGACTCACCCTTTGGTGAGCCACTTGAGGGTAAAATTTAGAGAAGGAAGTGGCCATGACAAGTTGACTCACCCTTTTGTGTGCCATGCAGGGGTAAAATTTAGAGAAGGATGTTGCCATCTCAACTTGACTCACCCTTTTGTGGGCCATGCAGGTGTAAAATTTAGAGAAGGATGTTGCCCTCCCAAGTGGGCTCACCCTTTGGTAAGCCACTGGAGGGTAAAAGTTAGAGCAGGATGTGGCCATTCCAAGTTGACAATTCTAAAAAGAGTTAAGCCGGAAGAACACCTAAAGCACCCCTAAGGACAAGAAACCGAGCCCAAAGAAACCTGAAGCCAGTGAAGCCCAAAGACAGCCGCAAAGAAGTCCGTATAGTGAGTGGGATACCTTTTCTGTTCCCTCCCTTTCTGTCCCTTTCTGCTGCTCCTAGTGCTTGGAAAGCACTCCCAGCAGAAGCCAAAGCAAAAAGTTTCCCTCCCTTTCTCTCCATCACGCTGGCTTTGGCGCTTCGTCCCTGCCCTTGCACTCGCAGCAGAAGCCAAAGCAAAAAGCAAAAGCAAAAACAGTAGGGGAAAAAATGAAACAAAATTTCCGGAAAAAATTGAAAACATTCCCGGCAAAAATCTCCATCCCTTTCTAAGAGGTGCTTCTCTGCTTTCGTTCATGCGTTCTTTTTCTGGATATCAGTCATGCTATGAGTGATGAGTGGGCAATTCTCGATTCTCGATACATCATGCAGAGGGGAAGGTTTGTGAAGCCTGATGAGAGTAGACCCACTTAGCAGAACCATTTGCCTAGCCTTCCAGTCCGGAGTGCAACCTGCCGAATTCCCCGAGGCAAGAATCTGCCCAAGCTCCTACATTCCCACAGGAAGAATCTGCATATATATACCTGGGAAACCATACGACCACTTACAAATGGTTGTTTGTGTGAACGATCATTTTTGTTGGGAACGACCACTTCTGGAGAAGCGAAGGGGCGTCAGATTGGAATCCAGTTGCTTGTGTGTCTCAAGCCACCTTTGATCGACATACTGTGGCGGCACAACTAGTGCATATGCTCATCAAGGCCAGTGAAGCAGCAGTGGCAGTGGTAGGAAGAGATTTTGAGGCTGGCACCTAGTTGTGGCAATGAATGTTTGATGTTTGGAATGCCTTAAAGAATGGGATTGTGATGCATGAATGATGTATGTCAAGTAATTACTTTGCCTTTGGAAACCCACCCTTTTTTGTTCTCGCTGACTGCGATGGTCATGGTCCTCTGGCCTGGGCACGCTGCATCCACTCAATGCGGGATCGTGCCCCGGGATGGGGGAAGGGGAAGGATGGTAGAAGGGATCATGCTGTGAAAACAACTATACACGCCCACTCGCAGCATTTTGTTTGCCACTTGACTTGTGTAGCTACCATGGAGACTCCTCGGTTCTCTTATCAAGAGCCATGTGTCGCTGCGTGGGAGTTAAGCCGTGAGTTGCGGAGGAGGGGCATTCAAGGGAAGCCGCTGGTTGAAAACTCTCGGGATGATGATGGGGAGGCTGCTGTTCTGCCAACCTTGCCGAACCTCCGCCGCAACTACACCCTCTTGAAGGCCTACACATCAACCATGGCAAAGACCGGAACTATGTTGACCTCCCGAATCTCCTATATCGGTGAACCCATCACAGCCTTCTACGAATTGATGGGGCTTACTGTCACCAGCCAAGCTGGGAAATCCCTTTGCTATGGAAACTCTTACATTGTCAAAAGGATGCTGTCTGCCATAAGGAGAAAGTGGGCAAGATGGGAAATGCCCCGAGTAGCTGAGCCTGAGAAGTATCATCTTATCTTAGGTGTGTTGTTTAGATGAGTGGACCCCATGAATATAGCAACCTAGAAAGGCCAACGTATAGCTTAGGACCCCTATGTTCGGGATTTGGTCAAGGACCTCAGCAAAGCATATGACAAGGCTTTGTCAGACACTTGCTCAGCATTTGCTTCAAAACCTTTTTTGGGGGGGGTTGTGGTGAGAGTAGAATGCCTCTACCCTTTCTCTTCCACCATCAATTTGCCTAGGAGGGTCGGTCTCCGGTCCTAGAGGACCATGATGACAATGATGATGATGATGATGATGGCAATGATTGCGATGATGGAGGTTCCCCGAGCATGCGCAAAATCCGTGAAGTCTTGTCCCGCAGCAATTCTCAATTGGAAGAAGAGGCCACTCAATCTTTGGAAGAGTTGCGTGCCCTGGCCGACGCTGACATGGCTGCTGAAGCTGAGACCCAATTGGGCGAGATCTTGCCTGAGGCCGTGCCTGAGGCCCCAGGCAGCTCTGGGCAAGAAGCTCACGTCATCGAGGATGATTCTCAACCACTGTCCCCAGCAGCGGCACCTGAGCAGGATTCGGTCTTGACGCTTCTTGAGATCGTTCGGAAGAAGATGTTCCTAGTCAGATTTATCTCATATGTTCTCTTTGCCGTGGCATCTAGTGACTAGTGTCGGTGTTTAGTTTACACTTGGTTTCCCCATTGCCAGCGTGATTGAGGCGTGATATTGAAACAGTGGAGCGTGAGAAAGAGCTGAACTCGACATCTGGCCCCAGCAGTGCCGTGGCAGGTGCCCCAAAGGAGCCGGCGTTTGCGGAGGCTGCCCTGCCTGCTCCTGCTGTGCCCGGGAAGAAAGCTGCCCCGCCTGGTGAAGCTGCGGCCGATTTGAGGCAGCGTCTCCAGACCGCAAACGAAGCTGAGCGTGAGTTGATGTTTAAGGAGGACGGCTGCTTTCTTTTCTGTTATGTGGTTTAATAATATATTGCTTTAATACTAGCCCATGGGCAGCTAACCAGTGTTGTGGGCAGCTAACCAGTGTTGTGCGAACAAACCCTGTGAAGGATATGGGTGCAGAGGTTTCATCTTTTCTCAGAGAGCAGCAACTTGCACTTGCCAAAGCCAAAGCGCGGAAGAAACGGGGCAGCAAAACCGATGGTGATGATGATGATGATAATGAAGTGCCAGAAGAAGAAGAGGAAGTGGAACCGGAAGAGGAGGAACCCAAAAAGGAGACTTCAAAAGCAAAAGGCAAGGCTAAGGGATCAGGAAAGGCGAAGGGGAAAGGCAAGGGCTCGGGAAAGGGGAAAGTGCAGAAGAAAGGCAAGGCAAAGGAGAAGGAGGAGCCCCCAAAGAAGGCAGCGAAGGCCAAGGCAACTGTGGTTGATGATTTAGAAGAGGAGGAAGAGGAGGAGGAAGAAGAGGAAGAGGAACCAGAAGAGGAGGAGGAGGAGGAACCCAAACCCAAGCCAAAACCAAAGGGGAAGGCGAAGGCCCGAGCCAAAGCCTCGGCAAAGGCGAAGGGGAGGGCAAAGGGGAAGGGGAGAGCAAAGGCGAAGGCAAAGGCTTCAAGAAAGAAGGCCAAAAAGAATGAGAAGAAGGAGAAGAATGAGCCACGGGCGAAGGTTGATGGCAAGGCAACTTTCGCGAAGCGATACCAGCCATCGGGGCCGAAGAACAGTGAGAAGTGGACAGCTATCCGGGATTCCTATGATGCGCATGTCCGGCCATATGTTGGTTGGCATACATGGTGTGAGGCCGGAGGCTGTCAAAGGTCCACTTCTTTCATGCTTTCCAAAAAAAGGCAGTGTGAGGTACTAGGGGCTAGGGATTGCTATTAGGTATATGGAATGGCATAGGGGTGCTCCAGTCACCAAAAAAACAAATACATGCAGTATCTTAAGAAGGGGAAATATTAGCCATCATCAGCCATCCACAAATCATTTTTGATGGCCATACGCTGAAATTGTTGCCCTGGACAGGAGCAGTGGTGGCAGCATTGCGAGGAAGCTCTTGGATCGAACAGTGGTGATCTTGCATGCCTCGACAAAAAGCTGGCTGCATGCTTCTTCAAATTGGACAGCATTTGCACTTTGGCTTGGCCTAGTCTTTTCTTTATCCATGCATGGCCACCAAGCCACAACGAGTTTTTGGGAATATGGTTTTCCATCGATGGTTTTATAATGTTTTCGGGAATATATCGATTGAGAAACTCAAGCCGTTTCGTTTGCGCACAGGTGAGTGCCTCAATGCAGACGGCAAAGCTGCTATGGGTGCATCTGCCTGACAGAGCACGTTTTGGAGTCATCGATCGAATTGTAGGGTCCAGGTTCAGCTATAGATCCCAGAGGAAACGCCTGGAAAGGCTGAGCTACTATGTAATGTTATTTGTATATTTTGGCGCTGTTTCCAAAAACTGCCAATTTCCTGGGCCAAGCTGAGCTGGAATGATCTTTAGAGGGATCCGATCGCAGAAGTGCAAAAGTGCAGAAGTGGAATGCTTCCAAACTTGTGAACTTAAGTTCCTTTTCAAAACGCAGGTGCCCGAATGCAACCCTCTGTGGATTCGTGGTGGGTCTATCACGCACCAGCAAACATTCATGTCTTAAGCTCGCTTCACGTGAGCCGCAGGTACCCAATGGCTTGCAATCTTCTGGCAGCAATCGGCTGTGGGTATGGGCAGCGGCAGGATGGTTTGCGAGACCTTCAACGTATCCCCAACATGCTTTTTGATGTTCTTTTGCATCTCGAAGCTTCCTACTGTTTTTGTTTGTGCTGCAATGCAGTTCCACGACCGGACACTCATGCTTTGCATGTGACTCATGTGACTCCGCTTTTTGATCAAGCTCGTTTCATTGGCCCAATTTCCCCGACGCTGCACCATGGCACGGAAGCCTGAAGATGTAGCGGCGGGTCTTCTCCAGATAGGAGCGCCCAAGGCCTTCCGGGAAAAACGTTCCTGAACGTGGAAATGACTTGGGCCATTCCTTAAACTTAAACCAGAGTCTTTCCCTGTGCTGCAGATGTTTGTCCTTTGCGTACTCCTTCTAATGTGGAACAGCCGCATCAGCTTCGACAAGGCAACGTGTTCTGTGTCTCTTCAATTTTGGATGGTTCAAAAAGCTAGTTTTGTGTTGCACTCATGCGTGCATGGCCCTGTAGGATTACAAGTTTGTCGAACATTATGCTGGAGTTGGGGAACTCACCAGAGCTGCAACAGAACATTTTGGGACTTCAGTGGGCCTTGACAAAACCTACCACCGCAGTATGGATATTCTAACACCTGGTGGCTTTGCGTCCACGACCTAGTCAATGTTTTCATGCGCTGTGCCCGGAGCCTGGTCCATCACCCAAAGACACCGTGCCCGGTGCCCAGGACATATCTGGTCAGCATCCTGCGCTGCTCGGAGACCGGGTTCCTTTGTTGGATGGGGATCTTGTGTTCGACATGGGTGTCTATCTGTAGAGCTACAACACTCCGAAGCTTTTTCAGGCCATTAGGGAATGCTTCCCTAGGCTGTGTAAAAGATGGAAACGAGATGGGGGGCAAAGGCTGCCCTCATAGGCCTCTTGATTTATGTCTGCAGCGGTGACTTTTGCATTGAACAACCTGCCTCATCCCTTCTATTTCGCCACCCACGTCTCCAGTGGCTATGTGGAAAGATTCAGGCCTGCATGATACATGTTCGGTCTCACACACTATGCATGTGTGGTAGGGTGCGCCTCTTTTTTTGGCAGCTGGCACGCAGGTATGCAAGGTTTCCTTTTGGATGGCCTACTTCAATAGCCCATCTCCAAAAAGGACGACATGTTGGAGCACACGCCCGGAAATCAAGGGCTTCTGGCTAGGCAAGCTGACAAAGAAGTTACGTTTGTTGCAGGCCAAGAAGAATCCAAATTTCAAGAGCACAATCAAGTATATAGACAAGTCGGGAAAGAAACGCTATTGCGGTTCGAAGCAATTGAAGTCTACCGGGAGCCTTGATCATGCCCAACAAATTGGTTAATGTTTGCGGGTTATACTTTTGTTGCTGGAAGCCCTGTATAAAAACCACCCTATATATCTCACCCACCAAGGATTTACACAAGAGAGTTTGCTCTCCACATGGTCTAGATCATGAAGCCCAAGTGCCACACCCCCAAGCCTTCTTCCGAAGACTCCGCATCCAAGCTTGCCAAGATGTGGCGCGCGACAGAGATGGGGGATCTCTGGGTCGATGCCCACTTGCCTCAGCTGGCAAAGTATTTGCTGGGCGCCCGTGGGTTGAGAGTCCCTCCAGAGTTTGAGTGGATCATCCCCTCAAACCTATAGAGTGGGAACTTTGAAAATTGCAATACATGCAATATAGGCGTGGGATTTCCCACGTGCACGATCATGCATGCACGCCTGTAGCTGGATAAAAGGAATGTTCCTTCAACGCGCTCATGTTCATGTGCGATAGACCGATGGATCATGCATGCGTGATGTGATATGTGCATCTAGCATGTTGCAGCAACATATTGGCTGAGTGGAAACAATCTATTTGGAAAGAGTGGGGTCGATTAGATCGATATTTTGCTTTGGACTATGTCGAATGCAGAACCTTCCGAGAGGCCAGATGTTTGGGGCAGGGATGATCTCAATAAACTTAAACGAAGGTGTCCGAAACATGTGCTTTTTTGGCTTCGAAAAAGTGCTTTTCGGACACCTGCTTGATTCGAAAGAATGTTTTCGAGGTGTTGGGATGGCCTTCGAAGGATGTTTTTTCGAACCGAGTTTCGAAAAAGCACACATGACTGTTTCGTATCGTTTCGAAGACAACCCGACAAAATTTGATTTTTCGAAACAACCACTTTGACCTGCTCAACGACCGCTTTGACCCGCACAACAACCGCTTTGAGGCAACACGACGACCATTTCTGTTTCGAGCCAATTTTGAACCAATTTTGAGCGTTTCGAGATGTTTCGACATGTTTCGAACACACGTGTCATCGAAATTTTAGACCGTGATGATATTTGTGGTGTCTGGGAGGCCAACAATTCGAAATGCATGGTCTGCGGGGACTTTGCTATCAGGGGTTCGTGCTTTGGATGCACGAGTCATCAAAAGCGAGCTGCCCGACAACTTGGAAGAACTCCAGAAGATGAGCCAGGCACTGCGTAAAGTACAGCCTGGGTATGGCCTTGGGGTGCATGGGTTGTGGGCACACCGAGCATAGGCCCAGTGGTAGAATCAAGTCTGGAAATTCAAACCAATGCAATTGAGATCCTATAAATTTGGGGGAGGAATCTATGTTTAGGTTTCCTCTTTTATCACATGTTAGATCTGCATGGAACACCTCCCTTCAACCTCGAGAACCATGCTGCCACTTCTTCTGCATGCTTGACCCTATGCACTGGGGGCTTGTACTTTGGCCAGGTGTTGTCCAATATGGCGGTGGGCCCATCATCGTACGTACGCAGCAACTCGGAAGCCACTACGATCCCGGCAACTCGTTCAGAGCTGGACTTGGCACTTGGTCGGGTTACATCTCCATCTCCATACCAGGTTGTGGTCAAATAACACACTGGCTGTACAAACAACAATAATTTGCTGCTTGTCTTTCTTGGTTTTGAGTGAGTATGGTTGGTTAATTCTACTTGTGCAGGCGGGGATGATGGAAGACAGTCCGCATTTAGATCTGCAAGCTGGTGTCCGTCCGCCTGGTAAGCCCACAGCTTCCAAAGGAGCACCGCCGCCGCCCCCTAAGTCAATGGTCCAGGCAGCCCCACGACCTTTGACTGGATCTTCCCCAATGCCCCCTGCCCTTGCTGCCCCGGCACCGCCGCCAAAGGCCGCGTCTCCTCGGAAGGAGCCTGAGAAAAGGCCATGTGGGGGTGACACTGTGGAGAGGATCAAGCGTCTCACAGCTCCGACCCCAGCCATAGCGAGGCCTTCAAAGGCCCCTGAGACGGTGGAGGTACCCAGCACTAGGCCAGACACACCGATATCCATTCCCCGAGATTTAGGGGCAGATTTCGACGCTGTGAGTGAGTCGCAGGCCCCTGCTCATCAGGACTCAAGTCTGGTTTTTGCGAATGGCTGTGAACCGGAGGGGCCCTTGGACATTTGGATTCCCATTCAAGCATCGCCAGCCGACCCTCCAGCCCACAAAAGGCTCCGTCTGGAAACGGATCCTAGTCGTATATATATCGAGCTGTTTGCATCGCAATTTGCTGAAATTATTGGTTCGTCATATGTTTGAGGGGCCAATTTGGTTAATTTGCATCTTTCAGGACCCCAGTGATGAGAAGTATGAATGGCTGATGAACATTGTCAAGCAGCAACAGGAGCAAATTGCAGAGCTCGTGAGACAACGTTCCAACACAGCTCAACCCAACCCACAAGAGCTAAAACCTGTTTTTTGGCTATATATACAATATGTTCAAGCAGACCCTTTCTCCCAAACTTGCAATCATCCCTTTCAGCCAAGGCTACTGCACCACCGGAGCTGCCTGCGCAGTCAGCTGAGGGGTTGGATGGGCATGGTGACCAGGAGGAAATCCCCAGCCCCAGGTCACAAGCCCCCATGGAAAGTGAACGCATAGAGCCCGCCGTCCTTCATGCGAGCACCTTGAGTCCAAATGAGAAAGCTAAGGTCCGCAGGATTGTGACACCAAAGCCGGCTAGTGGCAACCTTGATGTTCCCAAAGACATTTTTCAGCTTTGGAACACAAAGGATGGGAAAGAAAAATTGTTCGCCATGTGGGCCAAGAGTGGTGGTATCAAGGCTGGATCTGTGCACCAAAGATAAGCGCATGTATGAGTGCATGTGCGCGCATGCGAGTGTTTTGTCGCTCTTTGTTTTGGAGGCAATTTTCGTGGAGAGGTTGGAAATCCTGTCTGTGAGCACTAAGCGGAAGAAGGTTGAGGTCACGGGAGGCTTTTACTCGGAGGAGGATATGCGAAATGAACTCAATTACTCCCAGCGCTTGTGTTTGCAATTAAATTGAGACTGTTTCCGTGTTGTGACTTGTGAAGACTAGGGTGTGCTTCACTAAAGCGCCTTGGCCAAGGGATCGCATCGACAAAGTGAAAAAATGGGCAATTTCCAAGAAACTCGTGAGGCTGGAGAATTTGCACTTGCATATGATATCATATGACTTACTTGCTTGCCTGCTTTGCAGTCGTGGATGCTATGTCCACCATGTGCCGCAGGGTCTGCGAGTATGATGAGGATACATTGGAGTATTGGGTGAACACCAGAACTTCAGGCACGCTATCTCGTGAGGACCTTGAGCAAATTTCTCGCACACAGACTCGTGAGGGTGAGGTGTCAGGCGACCAGGTCATGCCTGACATGGATTTGAGCTCCTTTGGTGGTTTCCCGGAACTTGGTGCCAGCATGGAATTGAGTCAAGAAGGGGATTCACGTTTGAATGCGCCTGGGTGGCGTATTTCGATTGACTTCTGTTGAGTGTGCTTTATGCTGCATGTATGGGGTGTGGAATGGTGAACAAGGTGCTTCCCAACCTAGGTTCGTTCCAAGCTTGACATGTACTTGAAGAATTGCTTGAAGAGTAAGACAGCTATGGCATCTTTGGTTGACAAGATTCGACCACTATGTACCGAAGACCAAAGTTGCTCCCAGCCTCCTGTCCTCGATGTTCAGCACTGCCAAAGAAGCATGAGGTTTGTAAGGCGAGGTTCATGATCGCAGCTCGCCTGGGCTGACAGCTTAGGACCGTGGCAAAGCTGGATAAGATTGTATTGGAGCTGGACAAGAATTACGACGTCTTGGCTGACCAGCAGGCAGAAGGAGCCACCACTGGCTACACCAAGGAGTGTGGGCCCCATGCTGCCATGTACATGGGAAAATGCCATAGCGTATTTGCGTGAAAAAGCAAATAGCTTTACAGTTTACATGTGTTTTGCCAACCCTGTCCAAAGCAAAATCACATCAAGCATTAGGCTGTCTGACAAGCTGGAAAAAACTTTGCCGAGCTGACCAAGCTGAAGCTTTCCAGCACACTCAGCTTGTCCCACTCAAAGGAAGTAACAATATATAGGCATATCTCGAATTTGGAAAGCCAAGATTCGTCCAAGGATGTCCAAAGCGACTTCTTCAGAAGCTGCTGCTAAGCAAGTGCCCCAGTGTTCATCGATGCTCAACTTTTCCTTCGCTTGCCGGGCCACTGAGGCATTACGTGGCAAAGGCCAAGAAACTGAAGAAATGCAAAAATGAATAGGCAGCGTGAAAAAGTCACGTTGGCAGCAGTGCATGTATAGTATGCACTGAGCATATGTTCCACGCTTTTTTGCGACCTTTCACCATGCTGCGATGTCGCTCCAGGGTTTATATTTACTATCAAGAAAGCATACTTATAAAACATACTTCACTGTGATGCAGCGTGGTAGTCTCTTTAAACGTTTGGGGTTTGGCAGCCCGGGATGGGTGTAATGGAATAGCACCCATGGAACCTGCGTCTGCGAGGGGACAAATGTCAACATTCAACACACATGCCCCCTCCATCAGAGATGTGAACCACCAACTACTAAACAGTGCCAGGTCCTGTTGAGCTAAGCGACTCAGTGCTGGACATCGCCAGGAAATATGGCAATGGTGTTGCCCGCCTGCGAAGACTCATTCTTACCCAGTGCCAGACCTTGCCCCTTACAGGTTTTGTTTTGTTTTGTTTTTAATTCACAGTAGTTCAAGGGCTTCAATCCCATGAGTACCAACTTGTTAGCCGAGGTTACTGCCAAGGACTGCGTTGAACAAGCCAAGGCTGCTAGCAAAACAGACCCCTGCACTGTGCTGGCACGAATTGCGCGTGCCAAATTGGAATCTGCTGATGAACCATTGTTCCAGGCGCTGAGATCTTGTGGGTTAGCCATGGGCGTATCGGTGACAAACCTTGCCCTAGATGACAGCTTCAAATACCCTAGCCTTCACCCCAAAGACCTACTTCAAACAGTTGCTGAAGCTGGCTTTCTTCACAAAGCTATTGGGGTGCCAGTTGCCAAGTGTCACGAAGTTTTCCCTGACTTTTGGCGGAAGTACCAGAGGCAGTTCCCCCAGCACGATCTTTTTGGAGTGCGGGATCTTGACTTCGCTCATTTAGTTCCTTATTTTTTGCATGGTGATGGAGGCCGCACTTACAAAAAAGATTCTATCCTTATCCTGAGCATGTTCCCAGCCCTTGGAGCAGGGACACGCAAAAACCCTGTCAATCTTCAGCCCGTGCCTGGGTGCGGCGCCAAACGGCCACATCCAGACGGTCATGGCGGCGATTTTAGTGCTGGTGTCAATTTGCTGGGAAACACGTTGGCAAACCGATTCCTGTTCACAGCAATGAAGGTGGAATTCTACAAGAAAAATCGGGGTAGGTTCGATGAACTGATCAACCTTTGGGCGCGTGCCATGCGTGACATGTTTGAGACTGGCTTTGTGTTCAATGGTGAAACATGGAGAATCGCAGTTCTTGGCTTGACGGGCGACGCGCCCTTTCTGAGAGAAGCTGGATTCCACAACAGAAGTTTCTCCAACGTGCGCAAAAGCGCAACATCAACAAAAAAGCTTCCAGGAATTTGCTGGCTTTGTGATGCG
Organism: Durusdinium trenchii; assembly: GCA_963970005.1. Classification (NCBI taxonomy): domain Eukaryota; class Dinophyceae; order Suessiales; family Symbiodiniaceae; genus Durusdinium; species Durusdinium trenchii. Next base: position 47,913 of record CAXAMN010009558.1, read on the forward strand.
GGCAGCACTGATGGCTCGGCATTTGAGGATGTCGACATTGTTGATGGAATGTGGACGCAGCGGGTCGGACCCCAGAACCCGCTGCCTTGGGATGTCCCCAGTCCTTTGTTGGCACACCTCCTGTGCGACCAAAACAACCTGGCTGGATTTTATCTTCCAGACATTTTCCACATCCACTATCTGGGGACAGGTAAGGACTTTGCTGCTTCAAGTTTGCTGTACATCATGAAGGTGTGCTTCAAGACTAGGAAATTGAAAGACGCCCTGACTCCTCTGAATTCAAAGCTGGCAGAGTATATGCGAAACAACAAAGGTGAGAGATGTCACTTCGGAAAGCGCATCACCTTGGAATTACTGGGATACAGCTCCTCGCGATCGTACCCATCTGGCCGTTGGTCAAAGGGTGCTGATACAGCGTTTATGTGCAAGTATGTTGAGCACCTAGTTTCAGAGATCATAAAAGAAGGTGGAGACGGAAGCGCGGATGAAATCATCTTGGCAATCCGTGACGCATGCTGCGCGCTTGGTCAATACATGCGCCTGTTGTTTTCTGCATCATTCTGGTTTACACCGACGGAAGCATGGGAATCAGTTGTGTCGGGATGTGAGTTCGCACGCTTGTTCATTCGCTTGGCTGTGCTGAGCACTAGGAAGAAGCTGTGCCTCTACAAGGTCAAACCCAAACTGCACATGTACATGCACATTCTCCTCTTTTCGTTCACCCAGTTCCAGGTCGATAGGCATGCAGTGGTGAACCCACTGGCCTACTCGACCTTCCAATGCGAAGATTTTGTTGGGAGAGTTGCCAAAACATCAAGGCGAGTGTCAGCGAAAGATCATGGAAACAAGATATTGCACCGCTATTTGGTTGCAATGAAGTCAGCATTGACCCAGGAAGCTGCCAAAAGAAAATGAAAAGGAGTGCTGGCAAACACGGTTCAAATGGAGAATAACAAACGACCGCTTTCCTGCGAAACGGCCACTTCTAATTTAAAAGCAGTCTTCGACCATTTCAAAATGGTTGTTCTGTTTCCTAGGTATATATATATATTCATCAAACCATTCCCCAAGAGTTCTTCCCACATGAGCAGACATGAGTCACAAGGCGTGGTTGGTCGCCTCGGGCAAAAGCCGGCGCCGCTTTTTACCTTTTGGTGCCTCAGCAGGTGGCCTTTCTCAGCGACATTGGCTCGCTGGCGGAACCCATCTCCAAAGATCAATGGGAGAGCGGCACCGGTGAGCGCCACTTGGACATTTGCGACCTGGGATGGGGGCTGTGTGGGGGGAGCAGGCAGGGAGGATGGGGGAGTGGTTTCGAGGAGTGCTTCTGGGTCTGCAGGGCAGCAGTTTTGCTTACGGAGATGGTTTGTGTGAGGAAACACTGCGCAGTTGCCTCAAAGAGCACTTTTTTAAGCGGCGGGCCCAGGTTGCACTGGGCTCTTCTCCCACTCGGATCAGCAGCAAGCTGCTCAGACGCTGACGTGCCAAAATTCAGGTTCAGCTCAGAAAGGAGCAGGTGGGCGAGTGGCAGTGATTTGGCTCAATGGAGAAATTGAGTCAAAAGATCATGCCATGCATATATATATATATAATTACAAACCTCGGCTGCTGGACGAGCTCTCCTGCACCCATTCTCTTCTAGCCGAGGACGCTTTGGCCTCGGGCAGCCAGAAGTTCCGAGTCCCGGTGGAGTGGGGTCGAAGCTTCGTTCGTGGGCTCAAGCGGACCGGTTGAGACTGGGCTTTCGTATTCCGGGTAGTCCATGTTGGATGGCTTCGGCATGCCATGACTACCCTGTAGCTATATGCTCCCCCCGCTTCACGGATTGGGGGTGGGGCTTGGAGGAAAAACAGCTTGATTCACGGATCGTGGATAACCGACACATGGAGCCTTCACAGACCACGCAGACCATGGGATGTTTGTGCCTCCATCCGAAAGATGCCCATCTGATGTGATGTACCACGCTCCCCCCTCGGCTGTTCAACCGGTCGCTACAGACGAGTCAGTTCCGCAAAAAAGAATCTCAAGTCCTTTTTGAACAGTTGCGCAAAAGCTTGTCCTTTGACACAGAAGTAGTGAATCATGTGAGGCGTTTGCAACCAGGGTCAATCAGGCCACTTTACCGATCCACTGCGGTTCCAGAATGGACCGATCCAGCGCGGTCAGGAACCATGTCCTTCTCGGTGGCGGGGATGTCCACGTGGTCCCAGGGGAAGCAAACCTCAGCGGAGATCATCGATCAACACTCAGGCGGAATCCGTGATGGGATTCGGATTGGATTGGGAATTGATGCCAGCAAATCAAATAGGCCGCAATAATGTTGGGGCTTGGATGTAGATGAAACACGGGGATGAGGCAACGTCAGATTTCCGTTCGGGGTTCATTGTCGCACGAGTGAGCGACTTTGATGATCACTACTACACTACTGATGCTGTTTGAGAAACGGCTGATTTGCAGACCCTCATCCAGCTTCTAAAGATTCTGTCGGATTATGATTATACTGTAGCACCTGTGATAGGTGTGATAGATGAAGGAGGAAGTGTCATTGGAAGAATTGAGTAGGACGTAGGACCGAATACACCTGGTTTCTTCCTCCAGTTCATGTGTCTCCAGGTTTTCATGTCTGGCTGAGTGGGAGGAAAGACGAAAGCGACGACGTCGATGCTTTCGCAGAGAGGAACGGTCAGTTTCAAGCACTATGATCGCTTGAAGACCGTCATCGACAACATCACCAGTGTGCGTCATGGCAACATCTATGCTGAGGTGGGGTGCCATGGAAAGACCATTGTTTTCTGAAAAACGAAGGCCAGTGTCACGTCAAAACTAACATGAAAGAGGAAAAACGGAAGGTGTTTCGGCCCCTTTCACAGGCCTTTAAAGGGTCCTTATTCAAGAGGCCCAAACACTTACAGTTTTATTTTCTCTTTGTTGACAGTTTATGTGCCTTTTCTCATCCAGGAATACTCCACGCAGTTCGCCAAGGCCATCAAATTCAATCAGGACCCAAATGCAACTGTGGTACATCCTTTGCACGAAGTGGCCTGTTACATTGGGTGGCCAGTTGCAATGTGTTTGGACCCATTGATATCCATTTGTATACAACATCTATGTTTGCAAATCGCTTATGCAAGAAGAGCATGAGTCATGAGTCCACCCAATTTGCACAAACCAGCTTCAGGAGCTTGGGAACCAGCTAGAGACTGCGAAACTGAAGACGTCGTAGCTCGGCAGAATGCCCAGCTCAGCAGACGTGGCACCGAGCAGTTGCCTCCGAGGTACCGGGTTTTGGATGTGGATGTGATCCATAGATCGTCATAGATCCATGGTCTCTCTTTGACCCGTAGATTAGGGTGAAACCTGGAGAGCCGAGCGACTCTGGGCTGTTTGACCTCCGCTGTTCTGGGCATCTTCTGCAGAGACGCCTCGCCCGGCTTTTCCGAGTGAGCCAAGGTTTCCAACCAATGAGATTGACTTGTCAAGGCACAGTGGTGTCCAAGTGGGTCAAACTGGGCTCCAGGTTGGGACATGCTGGCTGCCAAGTATACAGTATACAACATATATAGATATGTAAAAAACTGTAACGCAGTCTCCCTAATGCAGATGGGCAAGTTAATCCCTTTTTGAACATGCATTGGTTCTGTCTCAAATGAGGTTGACATAGCTGCTGGGTGCTTGACGTGTGGTTTTCTTTCGGGTTTTGCTTCTGAGCTTAATATTCGCTGGGTGTGCTCTTGCGACCCAGCGATGGGATGGTAGACTGGTAGACTTAAACATTCTTACACAATGTCCCCCTGTCAAGCTAACTTTGAGCATTGCAAACGAATTCAGTGTGGAAATGTGATCGAGTCAATCTTCCCAACCAACCAGTTCTCTCTTGCGCTGGAAGATCTATCACAATCACACCCAAGATGGAAGTTCGGCCATTTAAACCGTTTGGCCCAAAGTATCTATCTCCACTTCCTCTTTCCTTTGAACCTTCGGCCCAAAGAGACCGGGTCCGTCGGGTCCATCCGGTCCGTCTTCGACCGGCTTGCGCAGGCAGCTGAAGCAGGTGGCACGTTTGATCTCAGCTCGACACGGAAGGAAGTCCGAGCGTGACGTCTTTTATGCCGCTCGGCGGATGAACATGCATTGCATTGCTGTGATCCTAGCGTCGCATCCTGCACAGGATTGTCAGTCATTTTGCTAGAGAACATGATGAACGAAGCAAGACTACTGCATCATTCTTTTTGTTAGCTGTATTTGTATTGTATTTGTGTTCATGGGTGTGTATCAGTCACTTGTAGCAGCTTCCGAGCTGCGAGCACGTCTTGTGTTGCCTCTTTACCGAGAACTGCATCTAAAGAGCGCACATCATTTTTTTCCTTGATCATCTCGTCAGGTTTTCTCGAAAGGGGTGCCATTTGTTGGAGTTTCTCGAACATGTCCTTCACAGACCGGTTTGGCCCGTCCTTCACAGAGGTAGAGATTGGTGGCTGGGACACGTGGCCCGGATGGAGCGATGTCTCGGATGGAGCGATGGGATGACTTGAAACTGAAAGAACACCTGATGCGGTCGGCTGTGAATCAAGAATCTGGAGGAGGTCTTGTCATGAACGTCTGAAATGGCAAATGTTACACCTCTACATGACTTAGGACTTTCCCTGGCAAAGCTGTATGTCATATCGGACCACTTTGGCCTAAGTCATCTGACCCCAGTATATATATATATGTGTATATGGTATCCCTCAGCATGTTTCTTATTCAACTTCTTGGTGTAGACTACAGTGGTTTTGAGGAGCTGGTGGGAACCCAACCAGTTCATCCATGATGTTCTTTTCGGTCCAACACGGGTGAACGACCGTGGCATGTTTCTGGTCCCATGAGGCACTCGAGTGAGCTGACGCTGACGCTGAGGCACTCGAGTGTGAGTCAGGAGCTCAATAACCGCTTCCAAGAGCTGAACTCAGCGCTGACTTCCTTTGTCAATGAGATGAAGGCGAACCGAAATGGGACACTTTTTTGGGTCGGATGGACGTCTCCAAGAGTTGGGCGTTGTGAGCCACCATGGGTTCTGAGAAGATTCTGAGACTACAGAAGGTTTGAACATGAATGAACCCGAGTTCTATGTAATGAACTCTGGATGATTGGCATCGTTTCTTCACCCACCACCTGGATTGCGCCAGGCACAGAACATCTTTGACTCTACAACCGTGGTGACACATTCAGACTTTGCACGGACCTTGACGCCCAACAGTGAGGAGCTCAACGTTGACGCCGAACGCCGAAGGAACCGGTTGGTCTTCCTCTCCACTTTGCTGACAAACAGTCACCGGAAACTCGATTTGGTTGAGATTCGAGATAGCATGACCAGAAATATCCCAGAGGTTGAGAAAAGATTGTGATCACTCTTGTTTGGTTTTGGTCATCGGCCCTGATGGTTCTTGGCCAGAACCTTTGATGCCCTTCTCCAGTGAGTTCGCTTAGGTGGAGAAGGCACGGATCATGGCTGGAGTGGAAATTACATGGTCCTTGGAGGCGAGATTCCTATACGTCTTTCAGCCGCCTTTCCGGGGGGGAACAACGGGCATGTTCATCAGCGGCTCGGATGAAGCCCGTGGGTGTTGTCTCCCAGTCTCACGGCCCGAACCACCTTTTTCGATCTTTTTCAATGTATCATAGGGTTTGGGGACTTTGTCTCATTCGACCGTTTCGCTGCGGAAACGTCTAAAACAGCGCCACTCAGCGCTACTACGGTCTTCTTGCCACGCTTGCCACAGAGCTTCGTAGCGATGCTGTTTGGAGGGTGGTGATAGTGTTCCAAGTGGCGTCAGGTGAGTGTGTCAAGTCTTGGCTGATTTCAACAGAGGTGGTAACCCCTGATGGCATGTTTGTGGCAATCCATACAAAAAAGGACACCCATAGTATGCATATTAAAGGAACTAAAGCTCAACATCCAACTCTCTCCACACTTTTGCTTCAGATTCAGTTTTCTGCCAAATGGGTGCACCAGGTGCCGTCAAGGGTGGCCGTGTCTACAATGACTTCCCATCATCCTTCAAAGAAGGAGGCACACAGGCGCATGGGTGGTAGGGCTGCCGACCAATGGTGACGTGCTTTTAAGATGAGAGGGGGACATGGGAACTCCCAGGGGGAGCGGCCAATTTGTGACCCTCTGTCCAGTTTGGGTGTGGGTCCAACAAATGTAAGTTGCAAAGCAGTGGTCCACTAGACAGAGGATGCAAACGCTCTTGATGGAGGACACTCTGCACCACCTGGCAAAACAAACAACATCGTAAATGCCGGGCTTCCCCTATCCCAGGAGGTACAGGATTTCGTGCACCAACAGTAGGTCCTCAAGACCCATGCCACAACCATATTGCTTTCTGGGGGTGGCCAAAGAACATGTACGTGAAGATGTACATTGCTGTTCTCTTCACACGGGGTGGGGTCAACCCTGGGTGATAGGGTGAAACACCCCAACCGCCAGAAGGGAGGGACCGCTGTGGGGTGGCATTTCTGCCGAAGTCTTCGGTCCTGGCTGGACTCGTCGACATGACGTTCTCACCGGCAGGACGCAGGGAGAGGCCGTTTGATCCCAAAGTACCCTTGGGAGAACATGATGCTTGGCTGCATGGAAGGTGCCTGTCTCAAGTCACGACAAAACACGAATTGCATCACGGAGACGACCTTCTTAGGGACGACCTCCCAAAGCTTGGTGATACTACGACCCTCGTGAGTCGTGGAAACAACGATCAGTGACCACCTCTGTGCAGAATTGACCCTTGCTGAGTTTGTCAGGATGTTGCCTGTGGCTCAATGGATGGGCTTGGAAAGCGGGCAGATTAATACAGTCTTCCCCAACGTTGGAGCTTTCAATTCATCCTTGCTCTTGAGCAGCTCTACGCTGTTCAAATGAGGCCGCTTGGCTGGAGAGACCTGAGAGAGATGTGGAAAGAACGAATGCCAATAGGCCTATGGTTGGAAGAACTCCTGCAACAAATGTCCCTCCCTTGCACAAAGTTTATGAATCAGTGGGATGATGATGAAGAGGAGGAGGAGGAGGAGGAAGTGTGCTACTGAGGCCTGCTTGAGGCAAGCAGCTGGCTTTTTACTCTGCATAGCACATACAGGTGCGGCAAAAGGAAAGACCGAACTTTTCTAGGTTTTGTCTTGAGATCAGGGAACCCCAAACGATGGAAACACATTCAGAGATACTTTGAACATGTAGCACTAGAGAAAATCTCTTTGACGGTTGATCTAAAGATGCAGCACTCTCAGCATGACAACCCTTCAGGTCTGGGGCCGGCCGCTTGCCAAGTTTTTTCTTTATACCGTCCGGTACGTGCTGGGCGTCGGCACAAGACACCGTCGCCCGGTTTCGACCACGGCAAGAATTCGTCTACAGGACGTCGTTTTCAGACGTCGCCGGCGGGGGATAGTAGGTCCCCCAAGCGAAGCGAAGACTCACAACGTGGTGAGTCGCCAGATTTTGCAAAAGCTTGGATAGTGGCAAGACAGCGATGGAGAGACTGCGCTTTGAGGTCTTTCAGAAACTCATGCTGCGACGAACAAAAGCCTTGCTTGAGTCCAGATTTTCTGTAGGGTCTGCTTGTTTCGTGTGCGTCAAGCCAGGCTTACCACCCATGACATCGGACATGCTTACCGTGTTACGCACTTGTACAAGACTGGAGGACCAAATCAGCATGAGGGCTGCAGCTGGCGTGTCGGAGTCGGTAGAGCCTGAATCAGTCGGCTCTCTGTTTCTTGAGACTCATGGGCAGATTTTACTTACCTCAGAGTCAGAGAATGATGCAAGCGCGTTGGAGAGTTGTGTTGCAAGACATGCGCTGCGTTAGTGAGTCTTTGCTTGTAAAGAGCATGCCGCCCTTTGCTTAGAGTCGTAGAGACGGCACTGGAGACAAAGAGTGTGCCGGGCATATGCTGGATTTGCATTGCACCTTGATCAACTCTTGGCCTGTACCTACCATTGCCACTCCCATACACTAGCTCCGCCCTTCCCTCACGGCCATCTTCACCCTACCCAACAGATCTGCAACAGCTACAGCGTTTTGACCGGCTCATCACCTTGCAGAACCCACCCATGTTGGCCCTTTCACCCCAGCGGTTTCAACACGTCCCGCGCGAGGCGACGAGCGCCCTTTTTCTGCGCATGGATCGAGAGTTGGAGCGTGCCTCGAGCGCAGCGGAGCTCCGACAGTCACAGCTGGAGCAGCTGGTGGGGGGGGAGATTGGGCAGATGGGGCGATGTCGGTGAGTGACGGTTCAAGGCGGGTGACTGGTGGGGCAAATCTTGCTGGGAGAATGGGGGGAGAGATGTTTCCCTTGTTGGATGGCGAACGACTGGGGGATATTCTTGTTTTGGGACTGGGAGATGGGTTGGAGGGGATGAGGTTGATGCGGTTCAAGTCAGGGAAGGCTTCGAGGTTCTCAGCTTGCCAGGATCCATTTTTCTCGGTTCTGAGACTAGGGTGTTCCCACAGATCCTGAGACTCCCGTGCCTCGTCACTCGCATCACCACCCCCAGGGCCTTCACTTCCGCTTGCTGACCGGCGCCAGTTGAAGACCCGCCTCGCCAGCCTCGAAGCGACCCAAAGTGGCGCAGCCAGGCCGGTCGAGTTGGACTGAAGGAAAGGCAAACCGGGGAAATCGAGTCAAGAGTTTTGATGGGGTAACTGGAAGTGATTCTTTGGATACCCTAGAAATGGTGAGTCCGGATGGAAAGTGGGAAGATTGCAGGATCTTCCATCAGTTTTTCTTTCGTGGTGGGCTGAGCCAAAGCCTCCAAGATCAACACTCGATTTGTGATAGTAGCGATGTCCTCCAACCTGGTAGCGATGGCCTCCACCCTAGTAGCGATGGCCTCCTGGTCCAACCTAGTTCTGCGAGACCGACTTCACACAGCTTTCTCTTCCGATTGAAGGTTGGAGTGCCCACACAAGCATGGAATGCCAATAAACTGGCCTAACCTCCATAGCATCACCAGTACCACCATCCCCGTCACCCTGCTCTTCTCAAGCACACGTCTTCCTCCACAGCTGCTTTTCTCAGGCAGGTGGAAGTCGACCGTGTAGATGCTGGCCTACAGGCACCCGCTTGTCACACCACAGGTTGGTGCTGGGTGGGCCATGGTTGATGTTGTCACTCCACTTTCTGCGGGTATGTCTTTAATATCCCCTGGCCCAATGGGTAGACTGGTCTATTTTCCTTCTTCCAGGGGTTCTTTGGCAGTTCTCCCTATTTGAATACAAACCCCTCCAACCGCCGCCGCTCCAAGTCGCCAGGCAGTCCAGCAGGAACATGCCCAAGATGCCCTGGCCGCCACTCGAGTTGGCACATCAGGATGTGGCTGAGTTCCAGGGTCTGTCAATGTGGGTTGGTCGAAACCAAGGCGGCGTCCATGCCCCCGCATGTGAGCTTAAAAAGAGCAGTGAACGCGCACGAGCTGGTTCCTAGAGCTTTTTGCTCACCAAGAGCTCCTTCACTCCTTTGACAAACAAGTTGGGCTTATGATTGGGTTACATGAGAATTACTACTGCTGTCCCAAGTAAAGAATCCCTTCTCGCCAATGATGGGCTGTGTTTTGTTCCACCTATACATAGCCATGCGGGAATATTTCTGGGACACTCAGTCTGTGCTGCTCAGTGAGGTGAGGACTCGTTTGGAACGAATGGAAGGGGCCCAAAGTGGCCTATCCAGGCCGGGAGGAAAGGTTTGGCAGGACATACCGCCAGAACTTCAGTTCTGCAGGGCAGATCCAAGATTTCCAAGCCATTAGAGCCATTGAGACAAAACCCTACAGCACTTGACGTTCTGTAAAAGACATCCCAGTGGAATGCAGTACATAGTGCGCCCAGTGGCCAGCTTGGGAGCTCCAAGATCTTGGTCGTCATCTGACAATCTGCTTCAAGTTTTTTTGGATGAACTGTTTCCCAACGACTTAAGCTTCCCAAGGGGTTTCCAGACTTGGCGAAGAGATTTGATGTCTCCGGATGATCCCTCAGCTGGGTCATCAACTCAGTTCCACCAACGAGTCATTGCTAGGGACTTTTTCATGCATGGAACCCGTGTGGAACCTACGGGACAGCAGCATCCCTTCTTTCCGGAACAACAATGATGAGTTCTTTTCTTCATAGTAGTGTTCGAACAGATAGAGTGGGTCAAGACCCTGTCAAGACCCAGCAGAAGAAGAAGAAAAAGAAGAAGAAGAAGAAAACGAAGACGAAGAGGACGTGGAAGAGGAATAATAATAAGAAGAATATGAGGAAGAAAAACAGGACAAATAAAGAAACAAAGAGAGAGAGAGAGAGAGAGAGAAAGAGAAAGAAAGATAAAGCAAGAGGAAGAAAGAGAAAGAAAGAGAAAGAAGAGAAAGAAGAGAAAGAAAGACGGATAAAGATAAAGAAAGAGAAACAAAGAGACAGAAAGAGAAAGAAAGAGAAAGAAAGAGAAAGAGAGAGAGAGAGAGAGGGAGAGAAAGAGAAAGAGAAAGAGAAAGAGAAAGAGAAAGAAAAAGAGACAGAGAGAGAGAGAGAGAGTGAGAGAGAGAGAGAGAGAAAGAGAGAAAGAAGGAAGGAAGGAAGGAAGGAAGGAAGGAAAGTAGATAAATAAAAAAAGAAATAAATAACGAAAGAACAAATAACAAAGAATAAATAATGACTAGGAAAGAAAAATAATAAGAATAACAATAAGAATAGTAATAACAGGAATAGGAAGAGGAAGACGAAGAAGAAGAACTGGACGAAGAAAAATAAAGAAGGAAGAACAAGAAGAAGATCACGAAGAGGAAGGGGAAAAGGAAGACAAACAATAATGGTATTAATAGGAAGAATAACAAGAGGAAGAAGAACAGGACGAAGAACGAAAGAAAGAAGAAGGAAGAAGAAGAAGAAGAAGCAGAAGAAGAGGACGATACAAATTACTGGAAAGTTCCTCACCGCAGGTGTGTGACATGTTCGAACTCTTCACGAAGCAACAACATTCGGCAGAGTGAATGGGTGTGTTGCGCCGACAAGAACTCGTGCAGCTTGCATTTTGTTTGGAGTCCTGATTCTAGTGGATTCTATCCACTAGAAGATGATCCCGTTCCCTTGGCTCACCCAACTTGGACAGCCTGAACGTGAACGGAATGACTGGGATGACTACGGGAATCTCCAGACTTGCGGAGGAATGAGTTCTTAGCCCCACCGCCATCAGGCAGCTGGAAGAGCTTCATCGACAACATGCGCTTGTGCGGGTGACAGTCTCAGAGAATGCTTGGGAGTGGAAGGCCTCATTTTCCAACCCTCCGTGCTAGTTTCAAGGAAGGCAGAATTGCTTATGACTGGCTTATGTTGTAGAAATGTGCACGGACGGAGGGACGGCTAACTCTTTCTCCATGGAGGGTACCTGAAACTGAATCTCCAAACCGAAGTTGATCCATGGTTTTGGGGGCAGAATGGTGCAATGAAACCAAAGTTGAACAATGCCCTTTTTGCCGTTGTCTTTCTTTTTGTAATCTACAGGCCCCGCTGAATGCAATGGATTCGGCCCATCTGTGTCTGACCAGATCTTGAACAAAGATCTCAGATATCAGAAGCTAATTGTACCTGGTAGAAGGGACATGAGATGGAGATGGCCTCATCATTGTTGAAAGGATCATTTATATGTACTTAATATTTTTCCATGGGGTGGGCCGGGGTGGGGCGGGGTGGGGTGAAGTAGCAGCAAAACAGCTTCACAAAACATTAGTCAACCGCCCGCGGAAAGAGCAAACCGGTTCTCACGGTCTTAATATTCGTTCTTATATACTGTACAGTATCTATCTCAACATGCATGTTCTATGCCGTAAAACCTTCATCAACCCCCATCTGGGATGACATTCTTCAGCTGCGAACTGATTGGCCTGTGCCGCGCAAGGAGCAGTTGGCGCTGCAGGCCCAGCGAGAAGAGCTTCTGCTGAAGGCGAAGATCCCATCTCATGCTAGTGAGCTCAAGGGCGTCTGGTGGGAGTAGATGGCAACTAGCAACCATTCCCAAGATTATATGGCATGTTATATAACAAACCAAGAATATGAACACCTGTGATCACCTGTGCATGGAGTTTGTTCTTTTGTTCCAGCGTGGTTTCCTTTTGGGTGCTTTCAGATGGGACACTTTTTGTCCCGCGTTCGGCTCCAGGATTCAGCCTGGCACGTTGCGCTTAGCAAAAAGCGGCTCGTTGCGCCAGGATTGTCAGGCAGATCTTCGGAAGGACTTCGTCAGCAAGGTCACCGAGCTCCAAAGCCTCGTTGCGAGAAGCGTGCCTTGCAAACGGATTGGATGGGAGTTGTCGGAACCGGAGGTGGGTGAACTGGGCAAAGTCGGATTCTACCATCAAACGTATTTCCGTAAGCATTGATTCCCAAAAACATGAGGTCCATTCAGGATCTACTATACATCTTCAGTTACTCATCTGTTGACAGAGCATCGCTCTGTTTCTTACTCGGGCCGAGCTGGAGGTTTTTTTACCTTCCGACTTTCAGGAATTGTTCAAGAGATTCTTCAGGACTTATATAATTTCCCAAACTGGAAGATTCCCCCCTATACCTGCGGGCATCCTAGGTACAAAGAACAAACCCCCGATTCCCAGAACCGATGATTCAATTGGCACCGAGGCCGAGGAAGCCTCGTCATTGAAGGAGCCAGCGCACGGTTCAGGTTGCAGGGCAAAAGTTCGACCTGAAGGTCCGGAGGTCTTCAAGAATCCAGTTTCCCCCAGCAGCAAAGCTTCAGGGTCTTCAGCCATAGTAAAGACTTTGGAGCAGGTCCTGGAGCAGGTTCCGCAGCAGGTTCCGGAGCAGGTTCTGAAGCAGATTCAGGAGCAGGTTCCCGAGCAGAATCCGGAGCAAGTTCCTGTAGCAAGTTGGGGAGCAGGTGCCGGAGTAGGTTTCGGAGGAGGTTGCAAAGGTGGTTCCGGAGCTTCCGGATGAGGTTCTGGTGGAAGTTCTGGAGCACTTTGCTGATATGCTGTGTACCATGCGGTGCTTGCGAACCAGCTAGCACGTTTATTGCTGACACGCTAAGGTGTTGCCACGCCGATAAGCTGACATGGTGCCATGTTGGTGTGCTGGGCATATAGATCAGATGCCGGCATGCAGATGTGTCGACACGCTGACATGATTTATATTGTTATATGCTGGCGTGGTGTCACGCTGGCAAGTTGTTAGGCTGCCATGCTGACACATTGTCATGCTGGCATGGTCGCACTGACATGCTCACTCATTGTCACGCTGAAGTGCGGAAATGGGGTCCAGCTGTTGTGCTAACTTGCTGGCAGGCCGGTTCCGGAAGAACTTCCCGGGTATTTGCTTGTTGCAGTGACATCACGCTTGCGCCTATGTGGGCACATGTGCGACGTATTGCCGGGTTAATGGTCAATACCCTCGCATGGTACATTAGGGGGTTTGTTGCTTTTGACCTCAGTGGTGTTCAACAAACACACACACACACAGGCACGTCACATTGACATACACACAACCCACTTGCCAATACGGTTGCAAACGTTGAATCTTTGTTGACAAATGCCGAGTGTTGCCAGTGCTCAATCAACAAATTCATGTCCAGCTGTTGAGGATTGTTCTCTTTTTTTTGGGTGCCTTATCTTTGAACCGTAGTCGCAATAATTTTTCTGAAAGGGAGAGCTGGCAGCTGAGGAGTAGTAGTATCAAGCTTTGTTCCACATTCATCAAACTCAGGGCTTTAGAAAGTATGTGCGTAAGAGACTCTTAAAACATGACCTTTTTCAAGATGATTCAACTGCGTGGAAAAACACATATTCTGGGTTGAAACTTGGAAAAACATCAGCAAGTGGGCTGACAGGAGGAGCTGGAGGGTGTGAGAGGAACCCAGAAAGCACAGCGTGAGTCGCTGGAAAAGCACGTGGAGCAAACTTCCTCCTTGCAACACCAGGCTGGATCCCTGGATCCTCAAAGTGCTGCGGAAGTACTCACATTGATATGACTATCTAAAAAAACATCTTATTCCGATGAAACCAATGGGTAGGGGAAAGCATGACAAAGACACGTCTACTTCAAAAAGTTTGTTCAATTTCCATGTCTCGAGATGAACAGTTTCAAGTATCGAGATGAGGCAGCCTCCCTGGATTCCAACATTCGAGGCCTCCAGGACTGCCAGACAGGGCCTGACAGCTTCAGACACTTCTTTTATCCCACCTGATCCACGGGGTTTCTAGTGGTTTGTGCATTCTTGAGTCTTGAGCCTTGATTTATTGAAATCTTTGTACAATTATTGTTTTCACGTGTTTTTAGTTTTCACCTTTTCATTCACCAGGTGATTGCACACTCTTCAGGGTTCCTTACTGCCAGCTTCATTGAACTGGGCCTTCTGTTTAGTGGATAGAACCTGTAATATGATAGAATCTAGTGTTATTCTTATTGTTTTTTGAACATGTCGACCATTGTGGAATGTGCTACATTCACTACAACAGTGCTGATCGGATCACTTGCGACGGCATGGGAAGCAGAGTCGGAGGATCGTCTGGATCCCCTAGAGGCAGAGATCAAGATTGAGAAGGCGACCGGTCTTCGGGATGTCAGTGGGTCAACATGCTGTTCTATTTTTTAAAATGAAGAACTGTTTGTTCTCCTCCGCACATCAACAAACCTGTACTTTGGCCCTTTGAGTTCAATAGACTTTGATATTAGTTGACTTTCAATATGCCACCGAGTCTTCCATAGCAAGACCCTCCACACAGGCAAGACTTGAAAGTAGCGTCGCACTCTGTTCCGCATTCATCCAAGTGCTCGGGATGGCTTTGCTCGCAGCTTGCGTTCATCCCCAGACTTGTTTCAAGATGGTCTGGCTTTGCTTGGAGAAGCAAAAACCCTTGGTTTTCGACTTCTCTAACTTTGGCTGCCAGGAGGAGCTGGAGGGTGTGAGAGCAACCCAGAAAGCACAGCGTGAGTCGCTGGAAAAACACGTGGAGCAAACTTCCTCCTTGCAACACCAGGCTGGATCCCTGGATCCTCAAAGTGCTGCGGAAGTACTCACATGGATATGACTATCTAAAAAAACATCTTATTCCGATGAAACCAATGGGTAGGGGAAAGCATGACAAAGACAAGTCTACCAAAAAGTTTGATCCATTTCCATGTCTCGAGATGAACAGTTTCAAGTATCGAGATGAGGCAGCCTCCCTGGATTCCAACATTCGAGGCCTCCAGGACTGCCAGACAGGGCCTGACAGCTTCAGACACTTCTTTTATCCCACCTGATCCACGGGGTTTCTAGTGGTTTGTGCATTCTTGAGTCTTGAGCCTTGATTTATTGAAATCTTTTGTACAATTATTGTTTTCACGTGTTTTCAGTTTTCACCCTTTCATTCACCAGGTGATTGCACACTCTTCAGGGTTCCTTACTGCCAGGTGGAGTTTGATTGAAAAGGCTCTTTGATTGGGCATGGTTCGGTTTGAAAAGGCTCCGCCCAAAGGCTCCACCGTTCTTCCACGACCGTGTTTCTCACTGACCGCTCTTCCATCGACCGGCTTGAGGACCGAATGGATCCCCTCGAAGCGGACATGAGGCTTGAGAAGGCGACCGGTCTGAGGATGAAAGCTGGTCTACTTAGACACACTGCGTGATGCCTGGGTGGTTTTTTTCTTGCTGAAAATTGTGCTTTTTGTTATCAAGCACCCCAGTCTTGCCTCTGCAAATGCTATTTTAAGGTAGCTGAGTGTTGTTTCGAGTTGGTACGTCCTAGTTTTGTGTCTTTATCGTTGTGTGGAGGGTGTCATCAACTCTGCAAAGCTGATTGACTGATTGATTGATTGATTGACTCGTGAACTCCTCGCTGCCACGTCCATCTTGGAGAGTCCGAGTGCAAGCAACTTGTTATATAAGTATGATGACGATCCGAGAAGCACTTGGCACGGTTTCTGGCATACTTTCACTCACCACAGACAGCGTGTTTAGTTATATATACTTATTGACCTTCTTTGTGAAACATATGTTGAATCCATACATTCGTAGTGACTAACGCTGAAGAAATTATGATTACACAAAGCCCAGCTGCGCAGCTTCAGCTGCGCAGCTTCTGACGCCGCCCGCCCACCCTGTGTCGCCGTGCCAGGTGGAGCGCGAGAAGGGCCTCAACGAAGTGAAGCGGAAGTGGACCCAAATCGAGGAGGCTCGAGTGGCGCAAGAAGCGCAGCTCGAGGAACTGGAGAAGACGCCCGGTTCGAAGACACCGACAGGGTCTGAAGGGTCGATGGTGTTTACTCCGTGGTGAAGATAAACACAAAGGGTGTCATCTAAAGGTGTTTGCTGGTTTAGCATTGAACATAGTTGGTTGCCGTTGGTGGAGTTCCATGAAGTTTGAGCCTTCCGCCACATGAAGAATTCCTTAACAGCTGTGAAGCATGGTGAATCTATGGACTTCCTCATCGCTGATGTCAACCTGCTTGGGATTTTGGCCACACAAAACTCGTCTGCACTTGGAGAACGATATGTTTGTGTAGATAATCACCTCCCAGAAAGAAGAGAAGCTAACACCAACGACTATATAGTTACACTAGTTGCACCAGCTGTTCAAGAAGGTGGCTTTTCTAAAGACAAACGCAGCTTGCTTCCTTTGTTCGCTCGCATTTTTGGCTGGTCAAAGCCAAAGCTCCCAGCTTGAAATCTTAGTGAACACCCCGAAAACCCGAGGAAGGCTTCTACGACTTCGACTGCAGTCGCAGAGGTGGCTGAGACCCTGAAGAGTTTCAAGGACCGCCGAATGGACAGTGGACAGACTCGATCTGGTTGGATGGACTTGAATCCCCGGCAACAGGGGATGAAACTGGCTGGTTGCGGGCTTTCTCAAGTAGATATCGAGAGGTACTCACAGGGGCTTGAGACAATGGCTGTGGATGAAAAGGGATGTTTGAACTAAGGGCACACAAGGAGTGGCAGTTTTCTTCCAGTGCCTCTTTCCCCATCCCTGCTGGTTCATTGCAATAGATATGCGTTAAATATGGTCAATTGTACTTTGTACTTGCGCAGATCAACTCTTAAAGCATGATTCTGTCAAGCAAAGACGAGCAGTTCAACAACAACGGACACTGCATTACTTCAAGTGGGGAGGTGCCGAGGGGGGTTGGTTCACATGCCCGGAAGCTTTGTGTCTCACTTGCAGGTGTCTCACTTGGGGACTGAGCTGTTCCATTGCAGCACCTCATGGACCTCATGACTCATGACAACGTGGAGCAGAATAGGATGTCAACCTTCCCAGAAAGGCTCATCCAATTGGATGACTCACACCCCCCTGTCGTCGCACTCCATGCGTGCTCTTCGTGCTCCATGCGTTTCAACCGTCCGTGCGTTTCAACCGTCTCGGGTGTCGCTCGGTGCGAAAACCCCTCCAGGCCCAGCTGCAAGAGGTGAGTGGGAAAGTCTCGGAATGCGAAAAAGAGGAGGTCGCCGCGAGGTCGGAGCGAGGAAGTCTCGCAGAGCAACTGAACCGGGAGAGCGAGCTCGGCAAGGAGCGCTTGCAGCTGCAAGAGAAAAGCACCAAGGATCAGGTTGATGAGGTGGGGGTAGGTGTCAAAGGGATCGAAGGGATTTGGGCGGAAAGACAGAAGTGAAACTGTTTGCCTTCTCATTCAGTCATTCAGCATCAATGTGAGATTAGATGAATTCATCGGTTTGTCCTTCACTAGGCGAATCTGAAGTTGCAGCTCGATTGAGCTCCAAATTCCAACAGAACCAGAGTGGTTTTGTTTGGCCAACACCGTGCAGACGACGACCTCCAGGTCAAGACGCGGATCCAGCAGCACGTGAATGCTCAGCTTCAACAGATGCAGCATGACTTGCAGAGCTTCCTGCGACAACAGGACACGGCTTTGCAGGAGCAAGTGCAGCAACAGCTGGAGTCACAAGAAGAGGCCCTGGAAAAGCTGCAGTCCACCCTGCTCAGCCGCATTGAGAGGCGCGAGAGTCCGACTGTCTTGCTGGGAGGGGTGTTCTGTTTCAGGTGAAGTTCCAAATCTCTTTCCTTTTCCAGGTGCCATGAATCAGAGGAGTGGTTTTGTCGGGGTTTGAGGATGAGTCGTTTTTCTTCTAAGAGGCATCTCACTCGCCCAAGTCGCGTGCTAAAACAGCTCCCAAACGGGGCATGGCCCTACGAAAGAGAGCACCGTTGCAACAAAAGAGGTCATTATGAACTTGGACCTCAAGTCCTTGTTTTGCATTTATATGTGCTATCAATCTACTGTTTAAAAGTTTACTTGCATATTGTTTCACCACTTATGCCCTTCTCAGTACCAGGGCCAGAGAACTCCCACCTGGTTGGCGATCCCTCCCCAGTTGGACCTGGCCGTTCTGCCTCCGGCTGCCTCCGGGCGCCAGGTCTCAGACCGAGACGTTTCGAAGGACCGAGAAGAACGAGCAGCGGGCCGAGCAGATCGAAGCGACGCTGCGCTCCTTCCAGGCCGGGCGACGGGAGGTCTGCGACGCTGCGGTGGTCTGTCGGAACCTACTCCTCCAGAACATGAAACATCTCGAAGTCCACCTGGCTGGGTGTTGCGCAAGTCCACCTGAAGAGCCTTCTAGAGGGGCTGTTTAAGATTTCTTGTTCCATGCTGGAAGGTGTCTTTGTTTCTACTTGGGTTTGTGTTTTTAAGCCCTTTGAGCACAGGTTTCAAGGGCTGAATCCTGACCAGGAGGTTCAAGCATCCGCGCAGAGTGCGGCGGGGAAGAGAATGCTCGATTTGGAGAAGCGCCTGACGTCAATTGCTGTGGACTTGCGCAGTTTCAAGATTGAGGAGCATGGGAAGGAGGAGGGACCTTCGACCCTGAAGAGCGTGGAGAATAAGCTAAGTGCGGATCTGCAAGCGGTGAAGCAGGGCATTGACTCCATTCGGAACTCCGTGAACGCCGTGAACGGTCATGGACAATCTTGGAGCCCCATGGGGTCTCCACCAGTCCCATTGTGGCCGACCAAGTCCCAGCCGTGTTCCCCCATCTCGGAGCCTCGCACCGCCGCTGGACCCTTGCTTCGCCCCATGTGCTCGCGCGTGGCGTCCCCGGCACCGCCACCCTGGGCTCCAGTGCGTGTGGCCAGTCGGTCGGTGAGCCCCTGCCGGAGCATGAGCTCGGTGCCGACGGCCCCTGTGCCAGCACCGGTGCCGGTGCCGGCCGCCTTCCTAGCACCGGCGCCGTCCAGCTCTACAGAGAGTGGATCCAGTGAGGAGTCGCATAAGCCAACAGCAGCACCAGCAATACTGAAGGTGGGGAGATGCGGGGCAGGGCGTCATAAGGGTTGGTGAGTCCCAGTTTGGGGGGTTCTGCGTTGGAACACACGAGCAACCCGCAACGCGTCGGTGGTTCATGGGATCTCCTTCGGGGATATCATCGGGTGTTGATCTTGAAGGCACCGGGTAACACCCTTTGCCGATGAGATGTGCTATTGCAACGCGCACTCGATAGATTTGTTGTTCTTTGGTCCACAGTCCCGTAAGGAATCCATGAAAGCGGGTATTGACGGTATTGATGTTGAGGAATGACCACAACTTGGCCAGATGACTGTCCAGGCTCCTCTTGGACGACAGTCCTGGAGATAGGCCCTACCATGTCATAGCCTTGCCCAAGCAAGTCAGTCAATAGGAGAGGAGAGCTAGTACCTACAGCAGCAGGAATGAACAATATGAACACCAGCAGCGAACTGGAACCCCTTGCCCAGTCGGAGACTCTTATGCGACCAACTTTCGATGCCAAAGCTCCAGGTGACCTGTCCAGTAACTCCTGGACTACCAGCCATCTCTGGAGATTATTGCTTGGTGCCCGGTGAGTGTCCCAATGGAAGGCCGGTGGGAGAGTTTTCTGCGCAGTTCACAGGGTATCACTGGCACAAATGACAAGCACTTCACAGGTTGCACCGGCTTTCTGAAAGGGGGGGTTGTGGGGGTCATGGTCTTTTGTTGAGTTTGCGAGCAAAGCTGGCCACCCTAAACCCATGTGAGGCCGCTCTGGAAGCAGAAGCAACAAGAGCTATGGCTCTATTGCGGTACCAACAATCGCTGGTTTGTTGGGGGCCCCGATGCTAAAGCCACTTGGTGGCACCCCCGTGGTCTCTCAGCTACAGCGTGGCAGAAGAGTGGAGGCGCAGTGGTCCTTGACATACAGAGACCATGGACCATTCTTGTAGTCAAGCAGTAGATAGTGACCCAGCTTTCCAAACAGGTTCCGAGACCTTTCTGAAAAAAGAGCAACTTCCCCCCCCCTGCTTGGCGTCTTTTGTGCTAAGCACGGGTCCGGGTCCTTGCGGATGGCCAACTAGGGCTCGATTTGCCTGCAGGTGATTTTGAGGGTTGCAGATGTTGCAGCTAAGGGATGGAAGTTCCAGTGTGAAGCTGGATTTATTTACAGCGCGCCTCACCTGCAAGTTGTAAGTTCCAACGCTTTTTCAGAATTCGAGCAAAACAGAGCTGGCTCAGTGGTTTTGTTCGAAGCCCATCGAACCCAGGAGCCGATTGCCAATGCCAGCACTCCGGATCAAGCCTCCGGCTGGGCCCGGTTCCAGGGCGGCGTCTTCCTGGCCGACCCCAGCGTCAGTGTCACGGCCTAGGAACCGCCTAGTGCATCAGAGGTTGTTTACCTGGCCAATGAACGAAGCGTGGGGGTGCCCAAAGAAGGGGGCTCCAACATGGAATTAAATGGTGACTAGGCTCAACGAAGCATGAGTTGGTGGTTTGTTGTGGTAGTTTTTGTTGGAGCCTCGTTGTTTGGGCTGCCCTTCTTTGCATAACCTTCCTTGGCCACACCGAACTGAGATCATGAATGGTCAAATGTGCAACATCAGTATTGCAGTGGCATCAGGCATATTTAGTCAGAAAATATGGAACTATAGTTCAAAGCTATACACCAAGAACGTGACCACGCCAACCTCCGCCGGCCTCCATTGCATGAGACTGGAGATCAGTGTCAACGTTCTCGTGACATCGCATTTGGTTTCTCAGAAAGGGACAGCAATTCTCAGTTTGTGAGAGCCGATAGCCTTGCGATCTTTATCCCAGGGCTTGTTGATTTGATAGCAGATTTTGTTGTACATGTCCAGCTCCAGCTCGTGACATCTCGGTGAAGCGAGGGAAAAGACAGGGCAGATCGGATAGAAGAAGTGCATCCTGGAGGTCACGAAACTTGATATTCCAGCACTCTTGCCTTGCCTTCGCCAGCAAAGACGGATCTCTCTTGGTGCCCATGTGTGAACATTTGCTGTTTAGGATCTTGGCGGTCTCCTTGCAGGCAAGAAGATCGATATAGTACCCCACACGGGCATCGCGGTCTTTGGCAAAGAGTGCCCAAAAAGCGATTGGTGGAGCCGAGAACGCCCTCCAACAAGCACTTTAGCAGCGGCATACTCCGACAGAATGTGTTGCCTGCTTTCCGCCAGCAAATCCAAGTGCAGTGTAAACATATCCCAAACTCATGGGCTTGGAGTTTCCACCAGTCGTGATTTTTTTTGGGGGGGAAGTTGAGACAGCTTTAGGTGGATTGGACTTTGCAGAGCCATGAAGGTACTTCTTTGGAGGAGGTCCTCAGACTGGCATTCCTGGGCAATCCGTGCGCAGAGGGGGGGGACGTTGGGTCTTGGCCTTCAATCTCTTTGACAACGTGAACTGCACCAAGCTTTGCACAAAAACTGAGTGCAAAGCTTAGTGTGCTGGTGAAAGAGAGAGCCAGTAGGTCTTTGACACCATGCACCCATTAAACTTCAACAATATACATACACTTGAGGTGTTGGGGGGGCAATGGAGAAAGAGTAATTTACAACGACTTTCAGCCCTGATTCCTGAAAGAATGATCTTGGAGCCGGATGCTGCAATCAGGATTTCCTGCGTTTCAGGAGGGTACTTGTCCCATCAGACCAGACAAAATGCGGCACAACCCCTATTGTGGGCAATCAATTGTCAGACCAAGTATGCCAAGTATGCTGCAGACAATGGACAGGTGGCATGTTGAGGTGTGGCAAAGTGTGCTGAGAAAGCTAACCTAGAGCTCGATTTGTTTTGCCGCAATTATGTAATGCAAGTGACGCAAGCGATGCAGCAACTAGCACTTAGCGCTTATGCACAACTTTTCTAAAGATTGAATATGTTGTAATATGTTAGATTCCATATGCCTCATCTTCAGCACGAGACAAGTTACGGTACTCCTTGGGGTTGTGTTCTACCTGCTAGGTGATAGAAGAAATCCACAGCCTGGAGCTCCAGGTGATGCCTGACTAAGTCTCCAGACCTCCTTCAACAACAGTGCTGTCGACAGCAGACTTTGAGATTGTCATGTTTCCAGGTACCAGTGCCCGTGGCGCAGGCAGGGGATGAAAATGGACAAGCCTGCGTCCATCAGACTTGGAGGAATTGTCCTTTGAGAACTACTGGTACCTCGGATCTGGAAAACAGCCCCACAAAAGTGGGAAATTGCGAATTGACTCTGCATGAAAGGACAGATTTTGCCCTTGGTTCAGGGCGCTGAATCGGGATGCCAAAACAAATGCCAAGCAACCTGTTAGAACAGACAGTGAATAGGACAATCCTTTTTGAAGAAAGCACCAAGGATCCCCGCTGAAAAGCATGTACTTCTTTTGGAGTTGATGCTTTTTCAGCGGTGTGTTATGGTAGATTGGTGCTTTTCAAGTCGTTTTGGGTCCCAGTTCCCATCGCAGCTCCTCGCAGGTCTTAGAACTGGGTGAGACTTCCAAGACCTGTGAGGAGCTCGAAGCGTGGCCCGGCCGAAGAGCTCGAGGATCGGATCCACAGCGCCCCCGGCGGGGGGCGCTCGCTGTGGGGAACGGAAGGACTGTTTTTTGAAGAGCTCAAGGCTACAGACCCAAGCAGCAACTCCTACCGAACAGAAGGCAAGGAGCTTTTGATGCGGGTGGGCCGGGAGTGCGCTGCGTTTGGATTTTGAAGCATCCTTTCCCCCTAGTATTCAGCTCTGCTGGATTTCCTTGAGATATGCACACATTGATCTTTCCCGCAGTTGGAGTTCCAAGGGAACAAACTGTTGGATTTTGAGATGGCGTGACGGTTGGAGAACAGCATAGCTCTGTCAAGGTTGGATTCAAAAAGAACACCAGGGGCAAGACAGCAGTGCATCTTTCGTGACAAACACGCAAACACACAAGACCGGCACGTGGGACAGGTGACAGAAAGTGCTTCTAGTACGCTTGTACCACTTGTTCCATATCCTGTACAAGTTGGGGCAAGAAGAGATGTGGTTGGTCTACCACGCACAAAACCTAGACACATTGCACAATGCTTAAGAGGAACACCTTCAATAAGTGGTCAGGAGCTCCAGAGCAGGAGCTCCAGCTCCAGAGCAGACCCCCACAATCCCAAGGTACATTCGCGACGTCCTCTCTATACAGCACACAGAGCAGAACTATGACCTGCTCAAGCACAACTGCCTTCATCTCAGTCATTTTTTTGGATCAGACACAAAAGGACGCCCCGAAATGGGTTCTGTTCTTAGAACTGTCGTTCTTTGCACTTTCGCAATCATTTGTGACTTTCATGGCCGTTTTCCTTGAAGAGTGAGCCCTGAAGCTCGATGGTTTCTTACAAGACTGGATCAGGCAACCACTACGCGGATGACGTGGCCAAATTCCTTTTGGATGGCAAAGGCTTGGGACGGACGCATTATCAGCAAGATTTGGTTTTGCATGAAATGGTTTCAGTAACCTGTTGGTCCGGGTCTGATAGGGTTTTGATGAGACCTAGAAAAAGGTTTGAGGATTGGACAATAACCCTGAAGACATGTCAGACATGTGTAGCTGAATAGTTAGACATTCAGAGGCGGGGCGGCCGAACACATTTTGCTCGTCGACTGTGATGCCAAACTTGTTTGCCAATGACTCTGGGCTCCGAACGACCAACCCTTCACAGGCTTGCCGAGTGGCATCGTGAACGTCGCAGAGGAAGCGCTTTCGACGCCACAGGGCCAGGCTGAGAAGACGGATGGGTTGAGACATGGGACAGGCTGAGACAGACGGGCGGGTAGATCTGGACTTGAAGGACATTGCATGGCAGCCGCGGCAATCTTTTAAAGCTTTCCTCAGAGAAGACGCAGTGACGACTTGTAAGGCCCCATGAATTGATCTTCTTTTATTCAGGAAGCGGCAGGAAGATGTTGCGACCTGCAAGTGACTTTTCGATGTACCTTTCAGTGTGAGAATGTACCAGTTCCGGGTCGATTTTCCTCGCGCCTTCCTCTACTTTGTGGGTGTGAAATGTGACCCGACCTAGATAAGTTGCGACTCCAATCAACCACCAATTTCACCATCTTGTTTGGCTCCTGAGTTCTTTAAAAGTCTTTCCACGCCCTCTCTCCGTCCTCGAGACCTTGAAAGTGATGATCGAGAACATGGAGCGCAGCATGCGCTCTGGAGGCCTGTTCATCGGGTGGGGACAGACAGTGGTCTGGCAGACGGTTGAAACCGTCGCTTCTCTTGTTGATTTGATTGCGGTTAAAACGTTATATATCAGTTTTACGTTAGCGTGAGGATATCCACCTCAACAGTTATTGCTACTTACAGTATATCGACCTGAATGGCCAGGATGCAGCTAGGAGCATTATCCAGTGGGGATCTCGTGCAAGTATAACCTATGTTAGCTGCTCAACAAAAAACAACAGACCAGGGTGGAGTCGAACCACCAAAGTTTGGAATGCCCAAGCTGCAAAAGCTTTGGATCACAACGCCTGACCCATTAGGCAACTGGTCTTGCATTACTCATTATAGATTTGATCTTTCTCGCGCTGTGGGTCTGGATGGCTGGGGCTCTAGGCAGCTGCAAGCGCTCTCCGGACTGCTCCAGCTCACCCATCGACCAGCCACCTGGCAGGTGCTTCTATGAATCCTTTTGGCTCCCAGGTGCGTGCGGGGCGGGTGGTCCATCAAATAAGTGGCAAGCCCAAATTCTGAAGTATGATATACCAAGAAAACCATGAGCGTGGCCTCTGCATGCAGAGAATCTTGTTCCGGATCACGTCCAGTGTCGCACTTCTGCGAAAAGCGGACGTTTGAACACCAAAGAATCCAAAGGCGTCGCATGAAACCAGGGTCCTTTCCCCATGAACTGGTCACTGAATGTACCCCAAGGCGCCTGTCCACCGGTCCGGCAAGCCCGAGGCCTCAATGCCCAGTGCCGCACCAGTCCCTGCGCCGGTCACAGCAGATGAGCCTGGAGAGCTGCAGGCCGCCACGGCGCGATGGGACCACTTGAGATGTCCTGGTGAAGGATGTGTTCAAGGTGTTCACGTTGTTCATGGTCTCTCCCAGCGAGCTGGAGTGTTTTTGAGAAATCTTGTTCGTCTTGCTTTGTTTTGGCAGAGAGTGTGTGACTCTTCTCCGAATGAGAAACAGTCTGGATATCCTAACCCGGGCACTTGAGGTTGTTCATGTTGATCTTTGTTGCTCGGAGACATGTCTCTCAACAACCAAAGGTGACAAGTGATTGTGTCGGTTTTCAGGTGCTTGTCCACTAAGTCGCTCACCTTGTTCACTAAGTTGCACTGTAAGAGGATCATCCCCGGCTTAGGAGGATCATCCGTTCTGCAGAGGGTTTCCAAGCCATCCTGCAACCGATCGTTTTGGTGCTTGGAGATGTAGGTCTTCGCACCGTTTGAGGCCTTGACTCCTGGCGTCGTGCTCATGGGTGGCCTTGACCTTCCAGTTGGTTTGGGTTTGTTAACATCATAGATTTTACTACTGGTTGGTTGATTAACAGAGGGGATACCCCCAAGTGCACAACCAATCAATAGGTATAATATGGTACCAAACTGACCTCTTTACTAGTCTTCCGAACAGGATATCATTGGTTCCTATGGATTTTTTCCAGAGGCGGCCCTTGCGGAGCTGGCGAAGAATGAGACGGAGGCGTCACACAGCGAATGCGACGTGGGGATCACCGCGGATGGGTGTCCGGAGAGTGGAAGGCTAAACCGTGGGTGGAAACGGGAAGTTTCGATCGATTTTGGAGGCCAGTTCTGTCAGGGGAGCAGTTCTTGTGCTTCGATGCCCAAAACTGCACCAACGAACTGCCGTAGTCAGGGATGAACCCTTTGGGTGGGCCAGGTGAGAAGAACCGCTTTGCAGATGCTCCTCAAGATGACCAAGTCTCGTCCTGAGGAACGCTCAGGAAGTCTGTCCCCGAGGAGAGAATGACAGAGAAGTCCACCCCGCCCACGGGATTGGGAGCTCTGAATTCTGCTGTTCAATCATGTTCAATCCAGTGTGGCTGCAAGCTCCTTGGAGTCCCACTAAACGTTCAAAGAGTGTTTCAGAGTGTTTCGTGTGCCACTGCACCTTGGAAAGCGAGGAATGTCGAGGAGAATCCCACTGAACCCAAGTTCCGGAGGATCAAGATGGCCAATCCGGCCAGACACCTACTGACAGCATGGGCAGTCTGACAGCATGGAAACCATGGGCAGTCTGACAGCGAGTCTTAGTGAGTCTTAGTTTACCTGTCAGAGCGGCCATGAGAAACACACTCTTTGCGGTCCCCAAGATTGCCATCGATTTGCCCCGCTCGCCTTGGTCACCAGTTCTTCATGCCGGATGTCCTCCGACCACTGGTCCGCCGCGGCCCAACCGCCAGCTGTTTTGGACTCAAGAAGTGACCAAGGTTTTGGGGGGCCATGCGACATTGAGAGCAAACAGCAACAAGAACCATTGAACTCCCCAACTGACGAAGGATAGTAATTCTTTGGAGCACTGCGAAGATCTAACGCCGTGTCTTTCAGGATCCAACACCGTGTCCTGCTGGCGTTCCTGCGACGACACCAGTCGTTCCTGCGACCGTAACACTCACCTTGGCGAGGTGCCCAATCAGCAAAGACGGCAAGCGCTCTCCTCACCACATCCTGACACGTCTCGACAAGCCCAGACACGTCTTCCACCAGGTTAGACGCTTGGCATTCGCCATGCCGGCGGCGACGGGGAATCCCTTGCCATCCCTGGCGGAACTGCAGATGCCGCCACGGCTGCATATGGTGCTGGTGAAGGAGGGAGGTGGGACAAATTCACCCCGGATCCACACAGAAGATGATTTGTTCGGAACCTGAAAGTAGAAGCACGGAACACTCTTTTCCTTCACAAGTTCCACTTGTTTCCAAGTTCCATTTGTTTCTGTGTAGGGTTGGTTTGATCTTTTTCTCCCTCCATCGTCATCACCAATCGAACATAAACGAACATCAACACGAACAAGCGCAGCTTGGGCGCGTGGAGCGCTTCCGACACGCGGAAAGCGCCTGAGGCATGGGCGGCACATCAAGGAAGCCATTGATGAACAACCCACGCCCGTTCGACCCTGAAAGCAGGACGTGGTGGTCTCTGTGCTTCTTTTTGCATCTTTTGCTTTTGGGTGACTGAAAATATCTGATTTCAACCAATGCGCGCAAAGCTCGAGATACACTGTCCACATGACATTTGTGTTCAGTTCACCGGCATCCTTCATGTTGCTCCGTGACAAGCTGGGAATCTTGTCGAGTTTGCAAGCTGTTCGAACAGACCAGGGCTGCGATGGTTCGACTTTTCGACCAAGCTGGGAAGGTCGAACTTCGGACCGGTCGCAGTTTCCGTGAAAGGGTCCGAAGAAAGGTCCGTTTCTGGTCCTTTCTTCGTCGGCCGTGTCGCGTCCGAGAACCCCTTGCCCGTCCCGATGGAACGCCCCGAACTCGCCGAGATTCGCTTGGCCTCATATCTGGGTCCTGGTGGCACCCTGGCGCCGCTCGGTCGCAGCTGGGGCGGCCGATGACACCGGCTGACACCGACCTGCGGTGAGCATGGTTGAGTATATAGGGCGTGGCCAGTGGCGACACGAAGTCCATATCAACGACTGAGAAGGACATGTTTCTGGAAACAAATGACATTTCTATAGGTTCTAGGCAAGGCTTTTTATTATAGAGGTCTTCAAGCAGAGAGACACGATACACGTTCAAGGAGCTAAAGAAAATTCTATCACGCTGTTGTTTGGCAGTTTTTCTGAGGCTTTTGATCACTGCTCTAGTTGCCTCATCAACTGCTGTGCCAAGCTTAGTGCCTTTCCGTCTCGGCATCGTGGGAGACCCGTCGTCGTCATGCTGTTTAGAACGTCTCCCCCCACACGGCCCCACGAACGTGTGAAGCGCAAAACATGAGAAGCTGCTTGTTTCAATTGAAATCAATTGAAGACCCAGAGACCCAGAGTGAGAGCTAAAAAAGTTCTGTGCTTTTGTTATATTTGTCTGTATTTGTCTTACTTCTTATAGAAGTTCTTTTGAAGGAATCCCTCTCAGCATTCGGCAATTTCTTGAATTTACTTCGATTCCACTCACGAAGGATTTCCTTTATTGCTATGGTTCGTCCTATTCCGCCTGAGCCTTTATTGCGCCCGCGAGAGGCTTGCCTGGATCACTGCTTGCGGGTCAGTGATGTATTGGAAGACAGGCCGGACTTGCGATGGCTCGATGGCTTGGCTTAAACCAAAGAGTGTGTGGTTCGGAGCATCCAAGTATCCAAGCTGCCAGTGTTTCTTCTCAGATGGATTTCAATCATCACATCTTGCCACAGCTCAAGA
This sequence comes from Durusdinium trenchii, assembly GCA_963970005.1. Classification (NCBI taxonomy): domain Eukaryota; class Dinophyceae; order Suessiales; family Symbiodiniaceae; genus Durusdinium; species Durusdinium trenchii. The sequence goes on from CAXAMN010009558.1 coordinate 76,487, forward strand.
GCGCGTTGGCATGTCTCCAATTTGATCCCATATTTGGAATGTCAGGCTTCTGGAATGCATGGACAACTGCGAGGCCTACGCAAAATCTCCTCCACCCTGGCAACCTCCATCAAAATGTGGCTCTCTTTTCGTGGTCCAGACCTTTTTGGAGAGGCATTCGGAAGTGCTTCTACTGGTATGATCTGATGATATCTAATGCACTTGTCAGTAAGTTGCGGTTGTGGTCTCAAGATGGTCGGTACTAGCCTTCATCTGGTCTTAAGATGTCTTGAGCGTTTGATCTTTGGACTTTTCGTGCAACAACTGCACAACACCAAACATGAACACCGCGTTTTCGCTTGAGCCGTATCCGGGCGTTCTCATCGCACAGGTGACCAGGCAAGCGAGTGTGACGAAGACCTGTGAGAGTCAATGCCACTCTGAGGTGGGAAAACAAGCTACTAGGAGCAAAGGGCATCGCTACTAGGAGCAAGGACGCTGCTGGGGGCTCCTGGCCTTACTACTAGGAGCAAGAAGCTACTAGTAGTAAGGGCATCGCTACTAGCTACTAGTAGCTTCTTGCTACTGAGCGTGTCAGCGCTCCATGGCCCGTGTGCAGTGGGAGAACGTTTCCCAATTGGTCAAATGGTCCTGGTAGCAAAATAGGGAGGCCACTACTAGGAGCAAGGGCATCGCTACTAGTAACAAGGGCATTACTACTAGTAGCAAGAGGCTAGCTCCTGGCATTACAGGAACAAGAAGCTGGTCAAATTGGTCCGACCGACTCTGCCAGCCAGGTGCAGTACACTCGACGGCAGGCTGGTGCAAGACGTGGTCACAGACGTCCCCATGACACCCGTGGTTTGGGTGCCGGCAAAATCTTCATGGTAAATACAGAAGGACATCAGTTCTTGTTGGGATTGTTCGATTTAAGCCATCCATCCTTAGATGTAGTGGCCACGAGAAGCCGCTCTTCTTTGTTGTGTGTGGGCTCCAGGAGAGGATGAACTCATGCAACCGCTTTCACAGATTTCCCAACCGTCAGACGCATCCAAACATCCACCAACAGCAGCCGGTCAAGAGAACACCATGGCGGCCAGAGCACGAAGTCTACTGAGCTACCTGCTGTCGCTCGTTGCATTGGGAGGGCAGCTAAAAAATGAGCGGCGGAATTCATTTGGTACAGTCTAACAGTTGGTACATCTATCTTGAGGGACCGCAGTTCGCAGATCGCATGATATCTTCTTTCCGGGCCCGGGCCCGGCCCCTGTCTTGTTCACAAGCGGATGCTGATAAGGAAATAGTGCATGCCCGTAGGCTACTAAAGTGGCTACTAAAGTACAGCCCCAAAGGCGTGCTTAATGGATTGCACTGTTGCACCGTTCGATCACACAATGATTTGAGGGAAGGTTGGATACGTTGCTTTCCCAACGAGACTTGGAGAACGGATCAGTGGACTCGAAGTAGTCACTAGTCCAAGTGAGATGTTGACTCACTTGCTATGCTGAGGCTCCTTCTGGGCGCAGCGGTGATGCCGAGGCGTTGGAAGAAGCTGACATGACAGGAAGAGACACCTGTTTTTGCTTAGCAGACGCATCTTGATGTGTTGATGCCAAACATTGCTGCCGATGGTTATTTGACGCCGCCCTCGCGACCAGGCTGGCCTTTGTACCTCAACCCAAGGCACGGGTGAGATGTCCAGAGAGAGGATTCTCTTCCTTTTCTGGTGGCCCAAAAATGGCCGAGGGTGTGTTTTTCGGCGATCTGATGGCGCTGCCCAAGATTCAGCTGCGCACCCCAGGTGTTCTTTTTGTTTTCACACCAGCAAATCATCCAAGCCGAGCGAATGACATTGAAAACAGTGAAGAGGAGCTGTCCAACCTCAGCTCCTCACACCAAGTGGAGTTGCGCAGGTCAAGGAGTCGCAGGCAGCAGCAACGTCACTTGTCTCAAACAGATCTCTCGAAGTTTCGTTTGTTTCTTTTAGCTTCGTTGCGTCAACCCACCATGCCGTAGCCTCATGCAGCCAAGTTACCGAGTCTGTCTGAAGGTCTTCGACCCACAGCCCAAACCAAGGGGGAACTTCTGCAGGTGTTATGCAATGTATTTACAAACCTGAGCCTTTGAAGACTCAGGTTGGCCATGTTCTTGGGCTCGCCTGCCTACGCGCAAGTGAAGGCCTGACGTCTTTTTGTTGCCACGTTTATTTGTTGGTTATCATCATCATCATCATCATCATCATCATCATCATCATCAGCATCAGCATCAGCATCAGCATCAGCATCAGCATCATCATCATCATCATCATCATCATCATCGTCATCATCAGAATCAGCATCAGCATCAGCATCAGCATCATCATCATCATCATCATCATCATCATCATCATCAGCATCCTCATCCTCCTCCTCCTCCTCATCATCATCATCAACAGCAGCAGCAGCAACATCATCAGCAGCATCAGCATCATCAGTATCATCAGCATTATCATCAGCATCATCATCAGCATCATCATCAGCATCATCATCATCATCATCAGCATCATCAGCATCATCATCCTCATCATCCTCATGCATCATCATCAGCATCATCATCAGCATCATCCTCATCCTCATCCTCATCCCTCCTCCTCCTCCTCCTGCTCGTCCTCCTCCTCCTCCTCCTCATCATCATCATCAGCATCATCATCATCATCATGATCATCATCAGCATCCTCTTCCTCCTCCTCCTCATCATCATTATCATCATCATCAACAGCAGCAGCAACATCATCAGCATCATCAGCATCAGCATCATCATCAGCATCATCATCAGCATCATCAGCATCCTCATCCTCATCATCCTCATCATCCTCATCATCCTCATCATCCTCATCATCCTCATCATCCTCATCATCCTCATCATCATCAGCATCATCATCAGCATCATCCTCATCCTCATCCTCATCCTCCTCCTCCTCCTCCTCATCATCATCATCATCATCATCATCATCATCATCATCATCATGGTCATCACCATCGTCATCGTCATCATCGTCATCATCAGCAGCAGAAGCAGCGAGACTTGTGGGAGGTCAGCGGTCCTTAAGTGATGACATAGCTCTGTGCCTTCCTTCCTGAGGTGCCGCGGCCGGAAGGGCTTCCGGACTTCCTGCAGACGCCGGAGAAGGAGCCAAGACTGACGTTCTCGCGGTGAACTCGGCCAGGAACCCCCGGTTGCTCGGTGCGTTTTCGTAGCAACAACAGGAGGGTTTCGACTATTTGCAGTTTCTAGTAGCGATGCCCTTTCCTCCTATTCGCTTTTCCTTTCATGTTTCCAATATTCCATTTCAACTTTTGGTGTTTCTTTTGTGCTTGTCCTTGCTGTTCTTCATAGCAGGTCACTCCGTCACTTGCAGTAACCCTGTTCTGATGTTGTCCCTTTGCTCTTTGTTTCTGTCAGCACCAATGTTAATATAGACATCTTAACAACTTGGTAACTTGGTGATCATCAAGCAATCAAGCTATATAAAGCATCCTTCCCACGCCGACACGACAGACAGCTCTCCCCACGTTGGAGACAGCGCTCCCGTCTCAAAGGCCACCGCATGCCACCGCCCGCAGGCGGTGACACGTCTGAAAATCCCTTCCCAAACTTCACCCGATCTCTGCAATCCCCAACGAGGTCTCTTACGGGAAAAAGAATGAGATGACTCCGAGATGAAAGGATTTGAACGATCAATCCTTGTACATGCCTTCAACAATACACTTTGTCAACTTGTACATTTGTAACGGCATTCTAGATCTTAGCTCTGAGTATGGTTGATATAACATTTGCTTACACTGGGGCTCAAGGTCTTGGCAGCAATGCTGCAGATTTTTGCTTTGTCTGGCGAGCTAGTGGCCAATCTGGATGGAGAGGAGCTGCGCTCGATTGTGGAAAGCGAGAAACCTGTGGGGGCGCTGAAAAAGTTCTTGGCTCATGAGACCAATACCACAAGATTTCGCCTCAGAATTCTCGATGAGCCTGGAGAGCTGCAGGACCATGCTCGCTTGGCCCCACCGCAGACTCTGCGGATGCTAATCTTAGACTTTCAGCCGGCGAATGCCGAATGCACCACAGCATTTGTTCATGCGTGTGGAAGGAACAAATTGAATGCAATTGAAATTCTGCTGGCCACCCCACAAGACCCCAACCAGAGGCATCCAATCCGCGGAACCGGGGTGCATGTGGCAGCCGAAAACGGCCACTTAGAAATGGTGCGACTACTGCTGGAGGCTAAGGCTAAAGTGGATGCTGTGATGCACGATGGGGCAACAGCTTTGCTTTTGGCAGCTCAGGGTGGCCACTCGGACATGGTGCGATTTCTTCTGGAGAGTGGTGCTGAAAAGGACGCCAAACTTCAGATCGGGGCAACAGCCTTGCACGTGGCAGCCCAGAACGGCCACTCCGGAGTGGCGCGATTGCTGCTGGAGGCTGGTGCTGAATTGGATGCTGCGACGCGAGATGCTGGTTCAACAGCTCTGCATTTTGCTGTTCAGAATGGCCACCGGGACGTGGTGCAAATGCTGCTGGATGCGGGTGCTGACAAGGAGGCTGCAGAAACGGATGGCTCAAGAGCGTTGCATGTGGCAGTCTTCAACAAGGAGCTGGACCTGGTGCGATTGCTGCTGGAGACGGGCGTTGAAAAGAATGCTAGAATGCGAGTGGGGTCAACAGCTTTGATTGTGGCAGCTCAGACTGGCCAATCCAAAGTGGTGCAAATGCTGCTGGAGGCTGGGGTTGAAAAGGATGCTGCAGACAAAGATGGCACAACACCTCTGCAATTGGCATCCCAGAATAGCCATGTGGAAGTTGTGCGATTGCTTCTGGAGAGTGGTGCAAACACAGATCTTGCACAGAAAGCTGGGGCAACAGCTTTGCACGTGGCAGCTCAGAGTGACAACTTGGAGGTGGTTCGCTTGCTGGTGAACGCAGGCGCTAACATGGAGCTTGGGATGCATGATGGCGGCCAAACACCCCTTCATTTGGCGACTCACTTTGGCTACGTGAGAGTAGTGAAAGAGCTGCTGGAAGCTAGGGCTGACATTGAAGCTGAAATGCGCATTGGCTCAACACCTTTGCATGTGGCCGGTGCTCTGGGCCAGTCGGAAGTGGCGAAAGTGCTGGTGGAGGCCGGTGCTGACAGGAACGCCAAACAAAAGAATGGCTCAACACCGTTGGACTTGGCAATGATGAGGGACCACTTCGAAGTGGCGCAGGTGATATTGGGCATGCAACCATTTGAATTTGAATTTGAGATAGCTTGACCACGAAGCTGGCAAGAGTCTGGAACAACATTTGCTTATATAATTCGAGACGAAAACGAAGAAAAAGCGCAACGGCAAAGAAAAGGAGCTCGGTCGAATTCGGGCGACCGCGATGGATCCAGCAGACAGATAACCGATGACTAAACAGAGTGGTCACTCGGACAAAAACCGCCCGGTCTTTGACGTCCCAACCGGGGGGTCCCCTGATTTCAATACACAATACTTACAGTAGCTTCCTTCGTGTCCTTTCCTACGGTTTAGGTTCTGGTCGAGTCACCACGCGTGTCCTTCTGCATCCAGGAGGCAGACTATGCAACCATCTGGAAACAATGGGGCGAGCAGACGCTTGGAGTTGCGAGAAGAAGACTTCGGGCTGGAAGCCCGAAACACATCCCCTCAGATTTCATGAAAAAACACCATGTTCAACTTCCATGTTCATTTTAACCAATTTCATTTACTGTAACCACGTAATGCCCACGTACATTTGTTGAAGCTTTGTCCGATGTCTTCCTGCCCGAACACCATCTCTTTCGAACGCCGCGGGTCGCGGCGCCACGTGCTGGGCACGCGTGCCGCTCTCAGGGCTCAGAAGGCGCCGGAGCCCAGCCTGAGCGGGCTCACCTCGGACGACCGGAGTGCTATCCTAGGACCGGGCGGGCCGGCGTTGAAGAACGCGTGTTTGGGGGAGCAGGTGAACTCGTCTCAGTAAGAAGCGTGCTTCTTCAGGGAGAGGTTGTTTTTTTTTGGGGGGGGGGGGGGGGGGGGATCAGAGAGTCGCATGCAGGAACTGGGCGAAAGGTCATTCAAAGAAATGAACAGGAGTTCATTTTGTTGATACAATTGAGCTTGGAATACAAGGCAAACAAACAGTCTTTATTGTCAAATTTGCATCTACAAAAGAACACAAAAGGAGATCAACAGGACATCCTTGGTGTCCGACTGAATTCCTTCTGTGCTGAACACGAAGACATCCAAAGGAAATCAAAAGGACATCAAAAGGAATTTGAGGGTAAATGTCCTTTCTTGATTATGCCCTGCAAAGAATTCACAAACACACACACACACATTGTTGAATCAATTCCAGCGCGCATGTGGACACCCCTTGAACAGATCTTTGTTGCAAAATCGTGATTTACTAAGAGTCCCAGAACTAAAGATGGACTAGCAATACGAAAGAAACAGGAAGCAAGTTGGAAAAGGAAACACAAGGGTACCCCAAAAGGCACCGAAGAGTGGCAAATTGTATTTTGTTCCGATCCCCTAAGCAATTCATATTATGCATTCATATATATATATATACATATATATATATATATATCAGTTCAAGGGTGTGTGAGTGGTCTTACCACTTTGAAACCATTCTCTTGGCAATACATATGTTGATTTAGCAATTCTAACAAAAGGGAGCCACCTACAGTCCTGGGTCCAGAGAGTGTCTATATTCAAAAAGGATGTTTGATCAAACACCGCAGGTATGGTGATTCAAAGCAAGACAGGGGGGAAGAAGAATCATCCCCAAACGGAAAGCTTTGCATTTGGAACTTGCCTTTGGAAGTGCATTTGCTTTGAAACGCACTGGCAGGGCTGCGTGATGTGAGTCTTGTTGTGCAGATTTCGTGGCAGCCGCAGTGCGCAGTACATTGAAAGCCTGACAGTGCAGATTTCGTGGCAGGTGCAGCACTTTGTCAACCACGAAGTCCAGATTTTGCAGCGGGCGCACTCGAAGTGTAGATTTCGTGGCAGGCACAGCGGTAAACCTCATTTCGTGGCAGCTGCAGCATTTTGTGGGCGTCGAAGTGCAAGCATGTGCTCTGATGTGTGTGCGCTCTCACTTTTGTGCTCGCGTAAATGCGTGCTCTCATTTGTGTGTTCTCACATGTGCTCTTGTTTTGTGTGCTCTCACGTGTTTGCTCACATATGTAAGCTCTCATGTGTGTGTGCTGTTTCACACCTGTTCTCTCTTTGTGTGCTCTTATGTGTTTGCTCAAACACGTGTGCTCTTATCATATTTGTGTGCTGTAATATATGTGCTCTGATATTTAAGGGCTTACGCCCGACAGCCGGCCAGGGGCCCAAGCAAAGGGGAGGGGGCAGGGAAAAAGGGCACGGGGGCTGTAGGTGGTTGTGGTGGTGGTTGTGGTTGTTGTTGTTGGTGTTGTCGTTGTTGGTGGTGTTGTTGTGGTTGTTGTTGTTGGTGGTGTGGTCGTGGTTGGGGGTGGTGGGGTGTGTGTGGGTGTGAGGGTTGGGTGGTTGGTGTCAGTGGTGGTGGTGGTGGTGGTTGTGGCTGCGGTCATGGTTGTGGTGGTGTTGGCGGGTGTTGGTGGTGTTGTGGCTGTTTTTGTCGTGGGCGTTGTGGTGGTCGTTGTGGTGGTGGGTGTGGTTGGGTGGGAGGTTGTGGTTGTGGTTGTGGTGGTGGTCGTGGTTGTGGTTGTTGTTGTTGTTGTTGTGGTTGTTGTTGTTGTTGTTGTTGTTGTTGTTGGTGTTGTTTTTCTTGTGGCTGTGAGTGTGGTTGTGGAGGTGGTGGTGGTAGTGGTGGTGGTTGTGGTTGTTGTTGTAGTTGTGGTGGTGGTTGGCAGAGCGTAGCTCAGCCAGCCGATGCCAGGGATGCCAGGCATGTTGAGAGGCGGCTCGGGGAAACAAGAGGTGGCCCCTTGTGACACAACTTGCCAGGGAGTCTTGCGGATCTTGGCCTTTAGCCAAAGCCAATGAAATGTTGAAGGTAGAGAACTTCTGTGTGGTTGAGATTCTTTTGTGTGGCTAGAATTTTTGGATCACCAGGGTTGATATCTTGGGTGAAAGCCCATCATAAGAAGAAACGGAGTAAACTTCAAGCTTTTGCGCATGTTGTTTTCAGTGGCCCATTGAGCCTTCACTTTCACGTTGACACTCTGTCGCTTTTCCACCTCCACTGTCACGGTCTGGATGAGCACAGTCTGCATGGCGAGGGGATCTCTTTTGTCGGTTATATATGTTTTGTGTTTCCAACCAATCAAGGATGAAGGGATATGATAATCCCAATGTTGTACAATGTATATACTGAGAGCCGGACCTTGTCGGAATTCGCTTTTGCAAACAACCCCTGAAGACGGGAACAAGAAGCACCCCCAGCTGTCCATACTATAAAATATTTTTAAGCCTTGCAGGGTTCTTCGTGAGGCATGACCTTGCATTTAACTTGACCACTTGCAGTTGTAGGCATTTGGATCTGTGTGGCCCAGCGGTGTGAGTTCCTGGCGCCATGTGGGTGCGCTTGGTGAAAGTGGTGTCGCCCAACGAGTCCATGCGCAGTGCATGGGATCTTCGAAGTGCCGATGGTCTGTCTGCTGCAGTGCAGGAGGCGAGGATAGGGCGTACTGGGCGAGGCGCCTGGCTGGTGTGCAACAGTAGCGCCAAAGTTGAGTGGAGTCGTATGGAATCATTTTGGTTGGTTCGCTAGTACAGCAGAGAATGCGAGTGCAAACATGCTTCAGTTTGTTTCAGAGCCATGCCCAAGGAGAATTGTGTAGTCATGGTAAGCCATTGCAAAAGCAAGTCATCCGTGTGTTTGGGCGGCGTTTTGGTGCAACATGGTTTTGGCTGGTGTGTTGTCATTTTGGAGGAGCTCGCTCTTGTTCTTTCCCTTTTTCTTTCTCTTTCTCTTTCTCTTTCTCTGTCTCTTTCTTTGTCTCCTTCTCTCCCTCTCTCTCTCTCTCTCTTTCTCTTTCGCTCTCTTTCTCTGACAGTTCCTTTCTTCTTTGGAGCATACTGTCACCGAAGAAGGCATCACTTGCGATTTGCGGTCGTTTTTGGTGGATTGGAACCTTTCATTGTAAGATTGCTCAAGCGAATCGTAAGTCAAAGCTTTTTGGGTTTTTGGGAAGCGTCCCGACCATGTGGGAAACTCCCCACTGTGAACATCTATCAGGGTGGTGTTGTTGTTGTTGTTGTTGTTGTTGGTAAGCGTGGGAACCAATGGAAAAGAAATCGAATTCCATGTCCTACGTCCATTGTGCCTAATGTTGACCAAACCCCGCGGTTGGCCTGGATGTTTTTGATTTAGATGATCGTAGATCTGGGCACTTAGAAGTCTGGGGTACTTGTCTTGCTGATTGTTGCTAAATGTGGGGAAGGTTGCCACGGGAGAGGCCACCACGTACCGTTTTTGGCTGTTTTTGGTCGATTGCAACCTTTCACTTTAAGACATTAAGACAGCTCAAGCAGAGATGCCCTCTTCATTCTCCTGTTGCGTTATCTCCCCGTTTTTTTGTGGCAGTGTGATCCGCCCTGCTTTGCAGGGCGAGCCATCTGCGAAGACGGAGCATCAAGTGATGGTTCTTTTCAAGCAGCAGCAGGTGATCAAGGATGGCCGGAAAGATGCATTGGCTTTGCTGCGGAAGTATGTGTCGCTGGGCGAAGGGGCAGTGGAGTTGGCGAGCGTGGGTGGATGGGGCAATGTAGGGGTGAGCACAACTCGCCTGGGCGAGAGCGGGGTGTAATTTACAGGACACTGGTGAGTAGTGCAGGGGGATATGTCACCGGACGCACTGTCCTATGCACATCTAACCTGGCAACCAGGGGATGAACATTTTTCCAAGATACCCGGTGATTTCAAATCCACTGAGGCCGCGCGTCCAATGGGGGGCGCACAATTCCTTTGTCTCAGGGATGGCGAGTGCGCGCCAGTGTCTTTTGCAGCAAGGGTGAGTTGGAGGAGGTGAAGAAATGCTTTTCCCAGGTCGGGGAATTAATTGAAGGTGGTGAACGGTGAGGAATTGGAGGTGGAGAACAAGGCGGGATTGGGGGGGATGCCGCGCGTTTGTTGGACTTTGTAGACCAAGCATATCTATGTGTGAGCGGCCGTTGTGAAGTATTCGTTTATGAGTATAGTATGTTTCTGCCATGGTTCGCTCAAGTGGAGACAATCCCTGGGGTACATTGAGTGGCGCCTGCCGCGTAAATTGACATCTTAGCAGACCATTAGGAATGTAATTGCTTGGATGCTCGGTCGGTAGTCTAGTTTTGGAGGGTAGGAGTGGAACTGCAGACCCCCTGCTCCCACTGGTCATTGCTTTCTTGTGTCAGGGCCGCAAAAGAATGCGGATGCAAATCGAGGAAGTTGGCGCTGCATCGGCGTTCAGTCAGCTCCTTTTGCAGTCACGTCCTGCTGGTGGTAAGAGGTCCCGTTGGCAGAGACTCATCTCCTCAGTGCCTAGGCTTGATGTGTTGGGGCGGAAAGTGGCGCATGACATCGTAGGGGCAAGGGGGTGGAATGGAAATGAGCGAGCCAAGGGGCCTTTTTTGAGTTTTCCTTCGTAGCATCGAGTCTCCCGGTGTGCTCTCGAGCGGCTTCATCCAGGGAACCAGCATTTGGAGGATGAGTTCGGGGGATAAGTGTTGGTGTGAGGGGTGCCATGGTGCAGATCGGTTTGGACAAGTAGCCAAGCTGTTGTGGCGCAGCGCGGGCTGTTCCTGAGGCACCAGAGTCAAGGCATCTCAGCTTCGCGCAGCCAAGCGAAGTGTCAGTGAGGAGTCGGAAGAAGAAAAAGAAGAAAATTAGCAGATCCTTGAGTGGTTCAAGTGCAGCTGATAGCTGTGACTTGAGGCCGTTTTTTTCTTCGAATGGCTTGAAGGGGCTGAAAGCCGTGGCTTGAGGCAACAGCTTTTTCTTTGTGATGATGGTACGGTTGCAGCTGCTGCATGTGAGATGGATTCGGTTGCCATGGGATGTCAGCAATCTTCCTGCAAGAGTGATACCTTTGTGGATTGTTGAAGGTATTAGTTGATTGGATGCAGGGTGCGTGCTGTGAGGCCGGTCTTTTTCTCCGAATGGCTTCAAGCGGGTGAAAGCCGTGGCTTGAGGCAACAGCGTTTTTCTTGTGATGATGGCACGGCTGGAGCTGTTGCATGTGAAATGGATTCGGTTGCCATGTGATGTCAGCTACTTTCTGCAAGAGTGATGCCTTTGTGCATTGTTGAAGGTATTATTTGATTGGATTCGGTGTGCGTGCTGGGAGTCCGTTCTTGTGCTACCGCCATTAGGCTCAAACTTTTGAAACCTGCAGAATCGTGGAGACGGCTTGATTGGAGTGCCATGGCCATCGCTCTGAAGAAGCGGCGCACGTCTGGCCAGAGCCAGGCGTCGGAGGTGCCGGTGACGGTGGCATCGCTGTCCGAGGCGCACGGCTGTGCCAATGGGGCATTGTGTGGCGCTGTGGAGGTGACCATCGTGCATTGCAGCGAGCTTCGCAGCAACAAGGTGGCCGATTGTGTGGTTGCGGATGGGGGCGCTCTTAAAATATCATGAACATGAAGAGGTGGCATGGCATGGTGCACCGTTGGTTGAATTTGTTTCGGGGCTGTGATGGCAACGTGGCACAAAGTGTGTGTGAGCCCCAGGCCGCCGGTGGTGCCCGGCCTGCAGATGATGGTGCTTCACTCCACGCCAGCTGCAACAATCGAAGTTCTTCGCGATCCCAACCGTGCGAATCCTCAGATTCAACCGGTTCTTGCCAACTACAAGGCCAACTTTCACGACCTCATTGGTGTTGAGGGGACGGTCAACATCGTTGGCAAAATTCAGGAGAAGGCTGAGGTGACCATGAGTACGAGGGGCAACACCAAGATGTCGATGTCTGTGGTCGATGGCAATGGCTACTGTTTGCAGTTGATCATCGTGGGAGTGAATGTGGAAGAAGCAAGTGAGATGGCAGTCGACACCCGCGTTCTAGTATTCAACGGGCAATTGGTGCAAGCCGGTGTGTGTCTGTGTGTGTGCGTGATGGATCGTGATGGATGACAGTCGGATAGGGAGACAATTCGATGTTTTGGTTTAAAATTTAAGTGAAGAACAAGCAGGCCACAATGATTGAATAATAACGGGGACCACAATGGTTAATGATGGGTCACCAGTCTCACACACTGTTTATAAAATGTTGCGCCGTATGCATGGCGACGCAGTCCACAATGTTGTTGTGACATGTCCATGAATCATGGCTGTTAGAAAATGGGGTGGGCATTGACAAAGCAACACGTGTTCAGCATGGACGTCAACCTGAGGGCTGCTACGCCAAGAAAGCATGGACCCGAAATATGCGTTTATTGTGGGGCTCCCAGGGTCACATGTTGAGCGTATGTGGGGGATTCATTGGTGTACCCCGGTAAGCTTGTCGTGCTATGTTGTATTTGCGCAAGCTGAAGCTTCCATTTTGAGCCCCTGTAAAAAGTATACTTTTCGTGGGGGCCCAAAATTTCTACTTGCATCCGTTGATTGGTGCATGAACTGTCATACGTTGTCGCACTATGTTGTACTTGCGTGTGCTGACGCTTGCATTTTGAGCCCCTGTAAAAAGTATACTTTTCGGGGAGGCTCAAAATCTTTACTTTGCATCCGTTGATTTGTGCGTGCATTGTCGTAGTATGTTGTACTTGCGTGTGCTGAAGCTTGCATTTTGAGCCCCTGCAAGAAGTATACTTTTCGTGGGGGCTCAAAATTTCTACTTTGCATCCGTTGATTGGTGCATGAACTGTCATTCGATGTACTATGTTGTACTTGCGTGTGCTGAAGCTTGCGTTTTGAGCCCCTGCAAAGAGTATACTTTTCGGGGGGGCTCAAAACCTTTACTTTGCATTCATTGATTTGTGCGTGCGTTGTCGTATTATGTTGTACTTGCGTGTGCTGAAGCTTCCATTTTGGGCCCCTGTAAAAAGTATACCTTTTAGGGGGGCTCAAAATCTCTCCTTTGCATCCGTTGATTTATGCGTGCATTGTTGTACTATGTTGCACTTGCGCGTGATGAAGCTTCCACTTTGAGCCCCTGTAAAAAGTATACTTTTCGGGGGGGCTCAAAATTTCTACTTTGCATCCGTTGATTGGTGCATGAACTGTCATACGTTGTCGTACTATGTTGTACTTGCGTGTGCTGACGCTTGCATTTTGAGCCCCTGTAAAAAGTATACTTTTCGGGGGGGCTCAAAATCTCTACTTTGCATACGTTGATTTGTGCGTGCATTGTCGTGCTATGTTGTACTTGCGTGTGCTGAAGCTTCCATTTTGAGCCCCGGTAAAAAGTATACTTTTCGTGGGGGCTCAAGAGCTCTCCTTTGCGGCCGTTGGTATGCGTGTAAGAATTGTCGCGCAGTCCTGCCTTTGCAGTTGCTCACACTTCATATCTGTTGTTGCCCGTTGAGGATATGTTACCAAAGGAGCCTGCCACAAAAACCGTCAAGCGCTTCCAAGTGTCAAATGCTGATGTGGGCAATATTGTGAATAAACTTCAACGGTCATCAGATCCAGGCCGTTCATTCTTGGGCCCACGCGTTGCAGACACTGTCAGAGACACGCAGCCAATCAGCTGCCCCCGACAACAGCACCAGGACGGGCTTATGAGGAGATGTTGGATTCACGTTAGCTCCCCAGGGTCATATGAAACTATGTGGGGGGCCTTAGCGGGGCAGACTCAGAATGCATTGCAGCAGAGATGATGGGTTTATGTTAATTAACTTCGTTGAAAGTGGGGGGCAGACATGCAGAGCGATGGCGCAAATGCAAGACGCTGAGTTGTGTGTCAGCAGCCCGAAACGCTATGCGCAGCTGTGGCAGGCTGAAGGTGAAGGACGCCTCATGGTGTATGACTCCAGCTACATCGTGGTGTTTCCGCAGGTTCTTTGGGAGTCGGGTTGGAAGAGGGGGAGAGAAAAATGATGGGGAGCACCGAGTTCATGTGGGCACTTTCGCAGCCAAGACCATAGGGATAAAACACATATGGAAATTCCATGCGTTTGTCGGCATAGATCTCATTGGATGGTTCAAGGGATTTCATGGAGTGATCGCGAGGCCGAGCAGATCCAGGAGGAGGTTGGTGACACTCCGCAAGGAGGAGAAGAAGAAAACGGAGGCGACGCTGCCCAAGAAAGAGAGGATGGAAACGGAGGCGAGTGAGTCCAAATGAGTGTTGCCATTTGCGCGCAGAAGTTGCGCCCATCGTTTTTTGAACAGTGGTGAAAGAGTTGTGGCCTTGGACTGCTCACCAAACAAGTGTATATATATATGGTTAGATATAGGGATTTTGAAAATGCAGAATCTCTATGGTTTAGCAAGGCTGCCATCTCTTGCCACACAAGTTGCTTGGGCTGGGCCCGGAGAATGGTTGCGCTCTGTGGGTCATACCAGTGGCCCCTGGATTTTTTTGATGGATAGGCTGAGGCGTGACCGTGCAGAAGCCATGCCTGCTTGTCCTGGGTGGCAAAAAGGGTTTGTGATTGTGGTTGCGGTTGTTATTGTTGCGGTTGTTATTGTTGTTGTTGTTGTTGTCGTTGTCGTTGTCGTTGTCGTTGTCGTTGTTGTTGTTGTTGTTGTTGTTGTTGTTGTTGACGCATTGACAGCAGGTGCGCGCGCGTGATGGCAAGGATTTGGAAGAAATTGATCAGAGTTTCTTGCCAACTGGTTCTAATCAATATTGGTACCGACAACTTTGTATTGCTGGAGCAGATGTTGGACGTCTGCCTGTGCCGAGGTGCGATGTTTTCAATGACAATTGCTCGTGCGCGGGTTCTCAGCCGAAGTGTCTGGGGGACCGGAAGCGGTTTTTGCGCCCAAAAGTTCAATGATTGAGCATGGTGGGCATTGTCACGCCGTGCGTCTCGACGTTTCGAGGGTTGACGCTTGCAATATCACTGATTTATTTATGGTTGTTCAATGGTTGGTGCATGGTTGGTCATTGCTAATCGCGGGCATGCTTGGTTCATGATGACTGCTGATTGATTTGTGTTTGGTGAATGGGTGTTGAATGGTCGATCATTGTGAAGCCACCTAGCAATTGTCGGTTTGTGGTTGATCAATGGTTGGTTAGCGGTTCATCACTGGTTAAATCAGTTGTTGGGTGATTGTTGGTGATACCCAGTATGGTGAATTGCTAGTTAACGACGGTGATTTGATGCTTGGAGAGTTAATTTGTGGGTCCGCTCGTGTTGAACATGGTTAGTCATTGTTGGCTAGTAATGAATTGTCAGGGATTTACGTTTTTTAGTGATTAATCAACAGATCCCTGGCAATGACGAGCTGTATTAATCAACATGCAAAGCGTAGCTTTCAAAAGGGTTGATGGTCATGAATGCATGAAGAATAGGGTTCAATGATGGTCATTAGTGGTTGATGAATGATGGTCATTAGAGGTTGAGTAATTGTTGATCAGTGTTTCAAAGCGGTTGAATAAAGCTAGCGTCAATTATTTCATCCAATCAACATTGCTTTCCAACCATCAACCGAATACGAAACAACCACGAGGCAGAAGTCAATCAACCAACGATGAATGAAAAATCAATCGTCAATCAAGCATTGGCCATGAGTTAACCGTTCATCATCAATTCCCAACACCAAGCATCAACAGCCAAACAGCCACTGCATTTTCCACCGCCATTTTGGCGCGTGGGGGAATCTGGGCATGTGCATCGGCGCATGTGCGCTTGGGCTGCAGGTACCTTTGGTTCGGCTAGTCGGGCGAGCTGCTGGCGGTTGGCGAAGAGATCAAGGTGAGGCAGCCTGCATTTTGAGCCCCTGTAAAAAGTATACTTTCAGGGGGCTCGAAATCTCTACTTTGCATCCGTTGATTTATGCGTGCATTGTCGTACTATGTTGTACTTGCGCGTGATGCAGCTTCCATTTTGAGCCCCTGTAAAAAGTATACTTTTCGGGGTTGCATAAGTTGATTTGTGTGTGCATTGTCGTGCTATGTTGTACTTACGCGTGCTGAAGCTTGCATTTTGAGCACCTGTAAAAAGTATACTTTTCGTGGGGGCTGAAAATGTTTTCTTTGCGGCCGTTGGTGTGTGTGTATGAATTGTCACGCAGTCCTGCCTTTGCAGTTGCTCACACTTCATATCTGTTGTCGCTCGTACCATGTATCATCATGTATCATGATTCTTTTTGACGCATTCGGATGTGAGGATATGTTACCAAATGAGCCTGCCACAAAAACCGTCAAGCACTTCCAAGTGTGAAATGCTGATGTGGGCAATGTTGTGAATAAACTTCAATGGTCATCATATCCAGGCCGTTCATTCCTGGGCCCACGCGTTGCAGACACCTTCAGAGACACGCAGGCAATCAGCTGTTCGCCGCAACAGTACCAACTCAATACGGCAGGTCATGCTTCTTGGATCCCCCCTTCGACTTCACCAGCTCCTGTGGCCTGTGCTAGTTGAAGTTTGTCCTAAGGCGCGCAGCCAGTGGAGCCGCGGGAATTCTGGATGATGAGTTGCTGACTGACAAGGTTGTCAATTAAGTATGATGATGAAAGTCGCTGTGGGATGGGGGCGATGATTCGTGGTGATGGCTAGCAGGACAGCTGATCATGATTCATAGTAGTATATAGTCGTCGATAATGGCTAGGGGTTCTTGACTATCGTAAAAACTAATTCTTCGATGATGATTCATAGCTGGTGTGGCCAGCCGCAAAACCATTGTAGCCCTTACTTCGGGATTTCATACCGCTAGCGATTCCTATGAACCATCCTCAAGCATGGATTCGTCAACCGTTCAACCATGCGTCAACCATGCATCAACCATTCTTAACCGTAGATGGCTGTGAGTTAAGACTCGGCGCCTCTGCATTACCACCAGTCATCATCATTCATTTTTGTGTTTCAGCTAGTTTGGTCGGTTATGATTGCTTCTGGAAGTGATGTATGTCAATGGGTACCCAGGGCCGAAAAACCAACTGCGCTAGCTTTGATTTTTTCTATACTCTTCTTGTGTTGTCCTTTAACCAGTTATACCGCTGTTGACATCTTGCGCTTGCCGCTTTTGTAGAAACATTGAGCGTTACCAAGCAGGTTTGATAACTCAGTTTTCAGGTACCCATTCCCGAACCTCTTTGCCAAGCCGATGTATGATCGGTGATGACGATCAAACTTGCATGGCTAAGTGATGATCAACTTAGTATCAGCAACCAGCAACAAGCATCAAGAAGCATGAACAAGTATCAACAGGCAGCAACAAGCGCCAACTAGTGACAACAAACACAAACTCGCACCAACCAGTTTCAACAACATAAACAAACATGCACAAGTATCAGAAAGCGTCAACAAGCATAAGCGCATATCAACCAGGATCAACCAGCATCCACCGCGGGAAAGTGGCGTCGTGGCAGTTGGACGTTGAAGACATGTTGTCTACTAAAACTGAGACTCCAAAGCGAGACAATGTCCTCTCTTTTCTGGCAGCCACACTGCTTTTGTTGCGTAGATACGCCCACAAAAGGCGACAGAGCAGCAGAGCCTCCAACCCGCGCAACGCGCAGTACAAACGCTGGCCGAGGAAGGTCGCTGGATTGAGGGACAAATCCTGGACAATTCGGTTTGTGCGGCCGAATGGGGATCTGTTTGCCAAGACGTTGACACCTGGACACATTCTACGTGCAATGAAGCTGAACGTCGAAGCCACAGACGAGTGTTCCTGTCTAGCTGACGCAGCGCTACAGACCTTTCATTCTCACGAAGACCTCATGTACAAAGCATATGTGGCAACTCGCGCATATAGCCGGGCAGCGCTGAACTGTCGCGCGTGGCGCCAGGAATGGAAGAGTGTGGCAGACGGAGTCCAGAAGCTACTTCGCGAGATCAAAGAGCCAGCCATGCTGTTTACGACCGCGTTCAACCCTGCGAAGCGGATACACCACACGGTGCGAGCGTCTAAGAATGCCCGCAAAGCTGTTCTAGAACAATTCGCGCACTGCGAAATGTCTCCAGTACAGTGGCGCGTCAGGTCCGGCAGAAGCTGGCAATACAAAACACGCGAGGAGATCCTGGAACAACTCTTAGTGTTGCCAGACCTGGGGCCCCTAGGGCGCAAGAACTTGTTTCAACTACTCCGTAGACACGACCCGGAAGCTTTGTCTTCGCCAGCTGCTGGTCGCAGGCGAGGCACACAGATGGATGAGTTTGCCATCACGAGCGTTGGCGCCCGATTCGCGTTGAATTGGTTGTTGAAGGAACCGGGAGGACGACATTTCTGCGCCTTTGCAGCCTCAATGGCATCCTTTCCAAAATTGGTTCGCGTCAAGAAGGATTTGGAACGCCATGTGCGCGTGCTCGCTCGGAAGCTCCCAGACGCAGATCTTGATGACTGTGCTCAAGACTTGTTGAACAATGACGGTACCAACTTCACCTTTGACCTCTGTGAGTCCTGGAAGGTGCTCGAATTTGCCCGGTCGGAGAATGCCAAATACCTTCGAGAACACCCCGAAGGGGACGATGACCATTGAGGCAGCAGGCAAGAATGCTTGCAGGGTCACTTCCAATTGACGAAGGCTTTGCGTTGTTGCCCTCATGGAAATGACCAATCAGAAAGGTCTACGTGGTTGAATAATTCAATGTCTATATGGAGACCCAATTAACTGGTCGTCTACCCGAAGGGATGCAAGCGTAAATATCGTCGTAACAATCCAAAAGAAATTTGTTGGCTAGTGTTTTGCAACCATTACTGTTGCTGATGGTCACTACTTATTATTTACAGTTGGGTAGACTTAGACAATCCATCACGTACTACGTGGTTTGTTTATTTCATTTCGGCGGCGCTTCAGGGACTCTCTAGTAAAGACGGAAATAAGTAAAACAAAAATCAACCATAGAAAGAAGTCAATTTTCCCATGGTTTTCCTGTCAAAACGGGATAGTTTTCCAGCCACCAATCTGTCAGTGACTCCCAGGATGGTCATTAGCCATGGCCCCCCAAGTTCTATCTCGCTTAATCCCCCGCCGGCTCACCCCTGCCATGGGATGTAGTCTATGAGCTGCTAGTATTTGGTCACACAACTCTCGTGCGGCAGAGGCCATCACTCCCGCGCGGCAGTTTCAGATGGAACAAGCAACGGAAAAAACACTCGGGATTCGATGACGAGAAATCTGCCAGAGCAACATGGAAAATCAGCACACCCCAGAGAGAAGCCTAAGGAAACTATCCATTTTATGAATGGATTTTCCAGCCAACAAAGTGTTTGTTTTGCAGAAGCGAGTTGATGTGAATTGGTTGATGATGATGAGAACTACTTCCGGTGATAGATGATTCAACTATGGTGTCCAATCAGCGTTGATAGATAGATATAGATGATGAAAATGGCCTGTCGCTCTCCAATACAACCCTGGGACAATGTAGCTAAACAGATATATCAATAAACATGGGCACGTGAACATCCCAACAGATATATTCATTTGTTCATTGTAACTTGGGGCGTGGGATTTCTTTGCAGGCTGTGGTATTTCCAAGAATCGTGCATGTTTTTCGCGATTTGGCGTGTGGATTAGGGACGCAAAAATCAATGGGCTCATGATATTCATCGTGATTATGGAATAAAGTGCGGGCAACAACAAGGGGAGTGTGCAAGTGCTGCTGCCTGCATGGACCACTTTGGCGTGCGCATGCTGTTTTTCAAAATATGTGCCATGTGTTAACCATAGTGATGTATTTAAAAAGCAACATGCATTGACATATACGCAGGCAAACGGCAACCAGGATGCCTAACGTTGCTTTCGGAACCGGAAGAAAAGAGTGCAAGACGATCCAAAACCAGAACCGGGGCCCCATGCTTTTGCCACATTGCCACGCAAAAGAATGCCTGGAGAACGTTACTCTGGGAGGACCGGGCGGGTCATTGGAGGGCGAACACAGCCTGAAAGGAAGAAGTTGCTCTGGGAAG
>CAXAMN010009558.1:96431-123934 GCA_963970005.1 Durusdinium trenchii
CATTGGAGGGCGAACACAGCCTGAAAGGAAGAAGTTGCTCTGGGAAGTGGTCAGCATACTTCCTCTTACGCGCTCCCCGTGCTGAGAGCCACAGGGGGTCGGCGGATATGTGCTTTGATGTGTGCGCTCTCATGTGTGTTTTGACATATTCTCCCATTTGTGCACTCTCTGATGTTTATGTTATTTTATGTTCTCTCATAGTGTGCTCGCCTTTGATTGCTCAAATTTGTGTGCTCTTATGTGCGTGCTCTAATGCGTGTGCTCCCTATGCGTGCTCTCTTCTGTTTGCTCTCACATATGTGTGCTTTCATGTGGGTGCTCTCAAGTAGGTGCTCTTGAGTGCGCAAGTTCGCTGACTATTCAAGACTCTATGGGGTCTGTTGCCGGGATAATTATATTTAAAATATCCCTAAGCCACTAGAATATTCCTTGAAGGCTTCTTTCCTTACTTAAGTATTCAACGCAATATGTTGAACCTTCAGAGTGGTTGCCTCACCGAATTTAACCAGACTTGTTCACCTACCTTTTGTTATCGGGCTGAATCACTGGTCTTAGGAGCTTTGGTCCGATCCTCAGTCAACTGCAATGGTTGCGTTTGCTGGGCCTCCGCCAAATTCTCATATTTTGTGTTTTGACAAAGGGCTCACCTAAATCATCCGGGTTTCCAAGAAAGATCATGGTCGTCCCATCGCTGAGCTCAACCTTTTTCCTCCCGACCTTGATGAGTTGTTGCAGTTTGCTGGCAACCCCTGAGCCCGATGAATTTCATCCTCAAAATGGAATGACATTTTCTTTTCATGACTCTGAAAAGACCTTTGGCGTCCAGTTGAGTTAGTTGCCAACCGCTGTCCATCTTGGGTTCACGACTTGCAGTGAGATCCATTCTTCTTCTGAAGGTGTTCTTTTTGGAAGGAACTCGTAACCCCAAAGTCAATTAACTACCGGCACACGCAGGCGTTGACAGAAATCATTTGCTGCCACCGCGACGGCGTTCACCGCGACCTCTTCAGGACGCCCACGTCTCGTGTCCACCGCTCAGGTGGTGGCGATCTTCGTGGTGCCCGTCGCAGTGATGACTGTCTTCAACGCGGCGCTGAAGGTCCCCTGGGCCCGACCCGAAAAGGCCCGGAAGGGCGACTTCCGTTGCGGCGCCGCGCGACGCGAACGCGAAGTGCTAGGAGTTCAGGAGTTCGGGGCAGCTGGTTTGATGCTTTGGTCGAGATTTCTAGGGTGACCCGTGAAACCATGGCAGATGGACACATGATTGTATCGCACCGCCACAAGCAGAGTGTTTGGAAGCTTCTTTTGTTGACGTCTCGTTCGATCAAATGCAGTCAGCTTGGGGTGATCCGTGTAGTGAACAGACCGCTTTCGGAACTCAGACAGACCGGAGGAATGACAGACGGGTGACAGACGAGGGAATGATACTTTTGAAGCGAACAAGGGAGTGGGTGGGCGATGCCTGGGAGGGAATTTTGACTACTGCTTTGACTACGGCAGGACCCAGCGAACCCAAGTGAGAAGAAGGTGGAGATTGACTTCAGTGATTTGCGGGACATTTGAGACGTGTGACTGGGCCAAACCAATTGTTTTGCATGATCAAGTTCAGACCCGATACATTGCAGTACTTCAGCACCTGCTACATGACCAATCATCTCTCGGCATCAGACACGGTCTTGCCACAAATTTTCGACTGTACCAAGCATGATTCTCCAGCCCGATCTGGAGACTTCTGATGTCAAAGTGCAACAATTCAAGGCTTGGTAGAAGCTTGCCAGAGGCAGTTTTGGCAGTACAAGAGCAGCTTTCTGACCGCACGTCGCTGCTTTGAGAGCTTGCTTGGGCCAGACACTGCGTACGAAGCAAACATCCTGCGTGATGTCGGCAGATGAGATGAAGGGCTTTTTGAAGATGATTGAGTTCCCCTTTAGCCCTTGTTGTAGATGCTCACACAAGATCAATGCAGACACATGTGCACAGCAAACAAAGCCTACAAAGATATCGGCATTTGTAAGTGATGCATGTAGTTGTATGGCCGTCCCTGCTTTCTTTCGATGGATCTCCACTCGTCCCCACACGGAATGCTTCAGGTGCAACGGCAGAAGACCGAGTGCCGCCACCCCAGGGGACGGTCGTTTCAAGGCTCGCGGTGCTGACTGATCGTGCCCAAGTTGGGAAGCGGATCGTGCAGACTGATATCACATGATATAACCAGTCATGCAGGCGGTTTATTCATATAAATTATGGAGATCTAACACCGTTCTGGTGCACATGGTGTTCCATAAATCACAAGCTCCAAGCCTTTTTCAAAGGTCAATCCGACTGTGATCGGATGCCGGTGACGAACCGATTGCTTGTCTGGGCCTCGGCGGAAGCAAGCCTTTGGGTCAGCGGCATTTGGTTTCTCGGTGCTGTGATGTGCTCCACATGTGTTTTCACCCCCGAAGAAACACCTCATGCGTCTCAGCTCTGCGCCTTCTGTTTTTGACACGACAGTCAGTGTAGAGCTTTGGTGGCTTTTCCACTCTGGTTTTGCTGGCATTCGCCCTCATTGATTGCGCCCATTTGGCTGGTATGGCGGGTCCGTACGGTATGTCCAAGATTCCGCCGCTGTGAACGTGAAATGGTCTAAGGCCAAAGCGGGGAATCTCGTAGAGCAAGTACCCGAGACTCTCAAAATGAGGATTCGGAATGGCAACCCCGGTGGATTAACTTTTTTCTGGTTTCACTCACTGGGTGGACATGGGGTGCACGGGGGTTCAGTGCCATTTTTGTGCGTTTTCCTGAGGCACTAGCTGGAGTGATTGCCATCCTCCCAGTAGTGCCTTTGCTTGGCACCTACAGGTGCATCACATCGGTTGGTTCTGTAGCTGGAGTCCTACTTGTAGCCGGGCGATGCAGTTTACTGGGAATGGAGCCATTTTGTGATGCAAGCACTCGAACAAGATAGAATAGTTTGCCAGATGTTATCCCAACAAGAGCGCAACCTTTTTCATCACTGTAAACAGGGACGCTTGCAGCTGCGAATGCTGCAAAGGACTGCGAGTGGGACAGCACACCAGTTGTTCCAAGGGAGCAGAATGTTGGCTTTCTGCAAGCAGATAGAACAAAATTGAGCTGTGCAAACTATATAGAAGAATCTGGTAGAGTTCTGCCTGGGTCCTGAGTGAACAAGTCAAGTTGCTGGCTTTGCAATTCCTTTCTTGCATCCAGGACTTGGTTGCTCCCCAAAGCTAGCGCTCTTCATAGTAGCAGGGGTCTCGGATCATGGAACATGGCGATGCATGGTGTCTGGTGAAGCTTTGCATGGCTTGGCGCAGGTTCCGGTGCGACATGATTTGCAGTGGACTGTGCTTTTTGCAGCACAATAAATAACAGGGTGGACATGCAAAATGCAGAAGTCGTGCACGCTCGTCCAGCTAGGCCTTTTGCAACCTTTGAGTAGGGGTGAAGTGACCGCTTGGATCCAGCAATATATAGGTGTTGCTGGAACATTGAGGGTAGGGGGATAGAACAGGATGCGGGAGATTTACTAATTTGAGAGATTAGTAGTTGCTTGCGCAGCGCAACACCCACGATACTTTGCTGGTTTATTCCTTTTTGTTCGAAGCAAGAAGGTCTCATAAGCTAATTGTCTGAACCCGCAAAAATTATGCGGCTGTTATTTACATCATTGTTTCTTTTGAATCAAAAACACGTGCACGTTTACTTAAGGACTTGGCAGTTTCTGGATGGATCGAACTGCGTCGAACTCAGTCTCCAAGCAGCCCGAGGCCTGGACGACGTATGGCTTCAGCACGCTTTGGCCGCTTGGAAAGGAGCCCGTGGCGCAGTCCAATCGCGTCAGAGCAGTCAGGGAGTTTTGTTTTCGCTGAAAGTGTTTTCTTGACAACCGACATATCTA
Organism: Durusdinium trenchii; assembly: GCA_963970005.1. Taxonomy (NCBI): domain Eukaryota; class Dinophyceae; order Suessiales; family Symbiodiniaceae; genus Durusdinium; species Durusdinium trenchii. The sequence goes on from CAXAMN010009558.1 coordinate 100,336, forward strand.
AGACATTAGTTGGAGGGGGCCACCAATTGAGCAACCATCAAACCCAAAGATCGCACAGCAACCCTCTCCACTCAAACAGTCATCGACCAGGAACAACATCCCAAGTAACCCAAGATAAAAAGCAACAAACCACCTGGACCTGCATGTTTGCAAAAGAACCTAAGCCAAACTCTCGGCACACAAGACTTTGGCTGCGCCGCGCCTTTTTTCAAACCACCACTTGGGTTTTGGTGCGTTGAGCGATAGGCTCAATTGAGGGTATAGCTGATACTTGATGCTTCGATATCATTGAATCATATCAAGAGAGATTCCTTCCGCTTGTTCTTTTCTTTTTCCCAATCAGCCTCATGGCTCATGAAGCAACCACTCGGTGATCGCCGAGGGTGGTCTCTGTGGTCGCAGAGGATGCGGGAGAGCTTGGTGGTAAGGTGAGCCCCAGTCGGATGGGAGTTGAATGGATGCAGGCCGTCATGTAGACGCAGGTGCTTAAGCAGCTCAAACTGTGTGAGGGTTGTTCAGCAGACGAGAGTTCTGCACGTGCACGTCGGGACCTCCGCTGTTCCTAAATTTCACCTCCTTCTCCCAAGTTCGTTCTTTGGGTCAGAACTCTGTGAGGATTTTGGTCAGAACTGCATGACACACTCATTAGTCGCCCTACAGGTTCTCTTCATCATCACCCAGGGCGTGTCTATTTCGCAAAGAGCTTAGTTTTCTGCTCGAGAGGGCGAAGCTTGTCTGCAGGTGGTGTTTCTTCGAAAGGATCACGTCTCAGGATTGATGGATCACACACCTTTTTTGGGCCAAACACGTCAGGCACAACCCAACCAACCAACAGGTCAGGCCGACAGCTCCCATCATTGCCTCTAAAAGCCGCACACGGGCCATTTGGTAGCTCCACCAAAAGAACGGGAGCAATCTCCAGCTTAGTCGAACGCTTGTTTCATTCGGGGTGCGTGTTTCCTTTCATCTGAATCATTTGAACACTAGACTTTGACGCTGTCGCTTTCCAGGTTGCTCTTGGGGATCCCAAGTTCCAAGCACCGCGTGTTTGGGGATGGTATTCGCTGAGGTCCATGGCTGCCTCTCGGAAGATGGCTGAGTTGGCAGAGGCAACGGTGCCGGCTGTGGTGGGTCTAAAGGTGTCAAGAATCTAGAATTTGTTATTTGTTATCCTCCTTTCTTCTCCATTCTTATAATAGATTATTCAGATAGATAGATGGTTGGATAGATGGATAGATGGTTAGATGGATGGATGGATGGATAGATGGATAGCCTCCTGAATACTTTCACCTCGACAGAAAGAAATGGTTACGGGAAAATCGCTGTCAGGGGGTCCATGATTGCTTTAGTGGTTACCTGCAACCACTGTCATTCCCCTCAGTGTGGAGGCCAAAGCCACCGAGAGCAGCTACCGCATGGCCGAGTTTGGCTGCACAGGTGGGTGACCATCGGAAACAGTGACACGTGTTTTCTTTTGTGGCACCAAACGAGTCATGGGCCTCCTGCGAAGATCAAGTGAAGATCAGGTGTTGTGCCCGTTCTGGGCGCCAAAAGAGGCTTTTGCTTCCACTATCGTTCTGGGCGGGGGTAACTGCGACGAGTTGGAGCTTGTTGTATATTCCCTGAATCTTGGCCCGCGGGGAGGCTCTTGGTTCACCGGTGCATGTCCGGGATGATCCAGGAAGCTTGGGGTGGGCAACACTGGTCGATGGAGAAGTTGAAGGCAAACCAACCTGGAAGTGGTTGCCATGTCCCAGACTTCATGGCCCTGCAGCATGTCATCTGGGTGAGGTGGTGAAACCTCTGTTCTGGCAGGTGCTGAAATGGTTGGAGCCACCGTGGGCTCACCAGTCATGGTCGGACCTGCCGTACAAGAGCTGCAGTCCACCGTGGAACGCTTGGAGCAGCAGGCGCGCTGGTTGGTTGGACCTGCATGCATCACATGGCACGCGGTAGCCCACATGGGGCAGCGGTGCGCCATGTTTCAAGCGGCCCCTGCCAACCCCAGTCACCTCAGTCAACCAACAAGTTAATTTCATTATTTGGAGAACGATTCAGAGAAAAAATCCTTTGCTCCATAGTCCGGTCTTCCACTTTTCCGACATAGATGTACATACCGATTTCGAGGTGGCAACTTTGCAGCTGGGGCCTTCAGATCATCCAGCCCCTCTGATAAAGAGAGCAAACAGAGACCCGAAGAGATTGGCTGAGAGATCTGAAGTGATTGGACGACGCTGGACGCATCGCATCTAAAAACAACCCGATGCGTTCGCGAGGTGCAGGATTTGAGCAAGAGGCAGGCGATGATGGAGCGGGAACTGGTGACCTGGCATGTTTACTTGGAACCACTGACCCGACTGGAGAATCACCCGAGGGGTTGTGGAAGATTTCCCGGAAAATGGGTGTTGTCCATTGTTGCTCGATTTACTAAAGTTTAGGGTGTTCAACAAACCAGGGCCTCTTCTTGTTGATCCGCATCATGTGAAGCTTTGGACAGAATTTGCGCTAATGCATCCATTGGTCTACCAAATTATTCCTTTGGAGGATACCCGTAAGCCTCATTCCCTGCAAGCACCAGTCAGCTTTCTGCAGAAGGAGAACAAGTCCGACCGAATAAGAAGGGCACAACACATCGGCATGACATCCGGCGCCTTTGCCACCCACCAAACCGACAAAATGTTCTGAAGAAAAGATGCTGTGAAACATGGTCTTTCTGAACCCTGGAGAACTCTTTATCAGATTCTCCAAACATGGTATTGCTGTGTCGAACCAGGAAAGCATTTGATCCTTACGGGTTGTCCCAAATATTTCAAACTACTGCAAATATTTATGTGATTTCCATGGCGGCCAGGAAAACACATAGGACTGGAGATGTAGGTAGAACCATTCTGGAGACGGGGGATCTTTTTGCATAATTAATCAACAGTCTACATTATATGGTTTCCTCCTGGGTCGTGTATCAAAAGGCCTTTCAGCACCTACGTCCAATCAGAGGGCACGGCAAGGCTGCGGAAACGTCTTGGAATAGAGCAATTAGTATCTTAATTGATGTGCTCAGTTGGATGCCAGGGGCATTTTCTGCTATTCCACAGGTAATTATATACTTTGTACCCGCACAACGGGCATGTTACCAATAGAACTCCCAGACTCTTTGTGGAGTTTAGAGAAAGTAGAACTGACCTAGACAGCCACATCATGTGACAATGGCAAATGAAAAATCAAATTTCTCCCTCCGCCCCTCCCCCCCCTCCCCCTCTCTCTCTCTCTCTTTTCGTGGCTTTAGCATGATTACCTCCCTCATTTTGTATCCCTGAGGCAGTGAGCCGGGAATCGCATCAGATCGCACAGGACAATACACAGGAGCTCATTTGAGAGTTGGTCCACAATTGCTTGATTTGTGTTTCTAAAGTTCCTAAAGTTGTTTGGATTCCCGTCCTAAAAGCCACCTTGAAAGGGGATAACCATCCTTGTAGCCAAATGATTGGAGACTAAGCCAAGCGTTCTGGGTGGGGAGGGTTTCCTTTCTACAATGGGGGACATTTCGGCCTGTGTGGGAAGGTGACCCGCTTTTGGTATGAGTTCATACATCCATCCTGGACCTTTGCTCAGATGGGCTTGCTGTTCGGTGCGGTCAGACCAAGGGCCACATGTGCCACTCTGAAAAGACAGAGCGACAGAGCACCGCGAAAGAGAAACGGAAGGGGATCGCGAAGCAAGACCCAGGTTGAAGATTTCCACATTTCTTTTTGCCTGATCCAAACTTTGATGATCAACATGGATCATTTGTAGAAGCATTGGGTTTGTCAATTGCGTGGCTTGTGGGGCGTGTTGGCTGAGGCCTTCCAAAAGAAGGTGGAAGCTGCAACTGGAGGTGTTGACGTGGCTCTGGCGCTGTTATACGGCCTGCACACAACCAATCACCATAACTTGCATGGTATCGAGGAGCCACACAGAAGTTTAGTCAGTTGGGGTAGCAGATTGGTGGAAGATCATGAACACGGAACCGCCGGCGCATGCCATCAGGTGATGATGGCTGCCGGCTGGCTTCCAGACACCAGCCCCGAAGGGGAGGCGGATGCCTGAGTCAGACGTCTAATGGACCTTCTTCCCTTCTGATTTGTCACCAACCAGATCACGCACACTCAATACCATTGTAACAATTGTATATAGATTGGGTCTGTCCTATTTTACCTGTAACAGTTAGTAAACAATTGTCACTATATTAGAGAAAGGCCTCTACTAACCATCGTCATCCACTGTTACTGGTAAGAGGATAGACCCAATATATATATATATATATATGACATTGATTGCACTCAGTGAACAGTGCCGAGTCCCTCTGCCGAACACACGACGTGAAGGTCTCAAACGAATCGAACCACGAAAAAGACCCCAATACCCCTGCCCCCTGCCCCCTGCCCGCTGTCAAAACCCACGCCACCTGCCCACCACGCTGGTGTGACGTCACCGGATCATCGGTGACGTCACCGGAGCGTCGGTGACACCGAGCAGGATTGCTGGCTGCTGGGCGATGCGGCCACCTCGTGACTTGCACGAGGGATTGCAATCGGAGGGCGATGAGAGGGCTGGGCGCGGTCTGCTATAGGTCAGATCGCCTGTCAGGGATCCTTGAAAGGGAAGATCATTTTAGCATTTTAACAGCCTGGGGCTTTTCACTTGCCACAGTGGTTGTTGCTTTGTTTGACCTCCTAGTCGTGCCATGTGTGTAGGTCCCAACACAGCTTCATTGCCGCCGTTGATGAAAGCCCTGGACACCACCAAACACTTGTCAAGCACCGTTTGCATAGTTCAAGACATGAGAGGACTCTCCATCAAGGGTCAGTCAGTCCCATTTCTTGAAAACCCAACACACACACACACACTTAGGATAGGGTGTACTGAACTGAAAGCGGTGCCACACGCCGGCCTAGGGTTCCAATTCCTAAGGGTACATGTACGAACCACTGGATCCTGGTGGTCTTCAAGAGGAAGTAGGGCCCAAAAGGAAAAGAACGATCGACGAACCGACAAGATGACGTCGTGGCGTGCAAGTCTGCGGAATGAGGTTCTTGGCTTAGCCTCTTGCCATGCGGAAATGTTGGAAAAAGTGCTGGAAAAAGTGCAGGTACGTCGGTGAGCGTCCCCACCGATATCAGTGTTCAATGCAAGCCTCTTCGTTGGGCTGGTACTTGCATGAACAACCAGCCCCCCTGCTGTGAAACAAAATCCAAAAGGACCCCTATGACTCCAAGGGTTACACACACACGCCTCCCCGAAGGGAGGCATGTTTTAAGCTCCGCGCCAAAAGGTGCGGATAAAGTAGTAGCATTTCCAGGAACCTCTAGTAGCGTCAAAGTAGCGACCTAGCACCTAGTAGGAAGGCCAGGAGCCCCTAGTAGCAACCCAAGCTAAGGTCCCGACAGGAGGGAGGGGTAGGGAGAGACGAGAAAAAGGAAAGAGGAGGAAGGAAGGTGTTCCCAGCTACGACGCAAGCGTCCAAGGACACACCAAAAGAAGAGCGGAGAAGGGTTCCCAGCTATGACAAAAGCATCCAGGGACACCCAAGGAGGAGGGAAGGTGGAGAGAAAAGAGAGAAAGAAAGAAAGAGAGAGGGAGAGAAAGGGAGAGGAGAAAAAAAAGAAAAGGCAGGTGTTCCCAGCTACGAACAATCGTCCAGGGACACACCAAAGAAAGAAAGGGGTGATCCTGAGTCTTCCATTCAGGAAAACCTCAAAAAGCAAGGAAAGAAAGGGGAGGGAAGGGGAAGCAGGGGGACTAAGCTCGCAACAGGTTCCAATGAACCTTGAACAGACTTCGGTCGCTGCGACCACGTACGGCTTGCCCGAGGGTTGCCACCTCTGACCGCTGCGGTCACGTATAGGCATGGGCCAACTTGGAATTCCAAAGATGGGACAAAAATCATCGTACGTACGGCCTAGGCCACCTACGCTCGCTGCGAGCTGCTCTGTATCCGGGCAGGGGATACGTTGGACATACACCCGTTCGACGGGTCGCGGGCTCATCCCGGGTTGGCACGAGGCCAAACACACTTAGGATAGGGTGTACTGAACTGAAAGCGGTGCCACACGCCGGCCTAGGGTTCCAATTCCTAAGGGTACATGTACGAACCACTGGATCCTGGTGGTCTTCAAGAGGAAGTAGGGCCCAAACGGAAAAGAACGATCGACGAACCGACAAGATGACGTCGTGGCGTGCAAGTCTGCGGAATGAGGTTCTTGGCTTAGCCTCTTGCCATGCGGAAATGTTGGAAAAAGTGCTGGAAAAAGTGCAGGTACGTCGGTGAGCGTCCCCACCGATATCAGTGTTCAATGCAAGCCTCTTCGTTGGGCTGGTACTTGCATGAACAACCCCCCTGCTGTGAAACAAAATCCAAAAGGATCTATGATTCCAAGGTTTACACACACACACACTTCCCCACCATGGCGCACCGTGAGTTTCTTGCATGACACGCTGAGGATGCAGGCGTCCGTGTCCAAGCGCCTCTCTGAAGAGCTCAAGAAGCTGCTGGGAAACCTGGCCATCATGAGCTGTGAGAACTGCGGGCAAGAAAGTTCCGAAGAGCCTGCCATGGGTTTGCTTTCGAGCACTACTTGGAAAACACGATGAGGTTCTTCAAGCAATGATGTGAAGCGCTGGACGTGCTGGATCTGGTCCCCACATGTCCCACCGACGCGTGAATGCTGTGATGGCCATGTTTCAATGGCTATGGCTCAAAAAAAGGGTACCAACCAAATTCATTGATAAAGGAATTAAAACATACTTCAAGAACCCTAAAATTTACGCTAACATGACACTTGCGGTCTACAGCGGATCGGATTGACACGTCCATTTTGCCTGACAGGTACAGCAGGTCAGCTTTCCACACCCGTTTAAAGTTTAATACTTGTAAGGCTTTCAGGCGTGGAAATCTGACCGCAAGTTAGGTGTCGACATGTTGCACGTAGGATTCTAAGGGGAAAGGGTTTGTCTTGTTTTAGAAGTTAAGAAACGCAACTTTCGGCACCCCAGTGTATAAATACATATATTATATATATATACACATAGTATTATATATTTATATAGACTAGGCCCGACGAGTCCCTGGTTCCTATGGTTCTTGTGCTTTGAGCCCCATCCAGATGTGGTTTCCCTCCAAGGCCAGCCCCTCCGACTCCGGCGCCTGCACCCGTGCCAGCGCCTGTTCCGTCTGGGGGCTTAGTGGTCTGCAGTACCAGAGCGGTTTGTAGATGGATAAAGAGGAGATGAAGACAAGACACCCAAGAACCGTGGGACAGAACTTCCCCTTCACTTGTGGCTTCGGATTTTTTCTTGAGATGCACTTGGCATAGGATTAGCTGACAGGTGCATGTGTTGGCTATAGTATGCCACCGAAGAATAGTAGCTGACAAGATGAATTAGTAATAAAATTAGTGCGTATATTTTCGATATTTGTCCATGTTTTTTTTCAAAGATAGGGAGCTGCCTTATCAATTCTCAATACACTCGTGTCCTGAGTTAGGGAGGCAAAGCTGTCCTAGCAGCCTTTCCGAGCGGACCAATTCACGTCGTTTAGGTCACCCTCACCTGGAGGCTACGGAGGCGGGGCACTCAGGGTGGAGACGTGTGTAGGACGTGAGACATGGGCAAGGCTGAGACCTAGATGCTAGACGGTCCGTTGACACAGGATATGCTTGGCTCGCCTCCTGCCTAGCTGAGTGACCTAGCCGACCTCCATCGATGCGATGTCCTTGCCTAGCTGGGTGAAGGAAGAACTTCCTACACTGCAGGCATGCCCAGCCCTGGGGGCTTCCCTGGGCTGGGTGGCCTGCCTGGGGGTTTGCCGCCTGGAATGGCCAACAATCCAATGATGCAGCAGGCAGAGCTGGGGCCAGGGGGGTTCATCTACGTGGTATCTTTCTTTTCTTACAGAGATAGGCGGGAATTTCTGATTCACAACTCCTGAACTCCTGTGGGCCAGAACGGATCACATGCTGATTTGAAGCTTTGCGTGTATGTGTATATATATATATATCTACACACATATTTGTACATCCATCTCTATCACGAGGAACACTGAAACTTGGTGAACAGCCGGGGTAGCTTGGTGTCAATCAATGTGACCACATCTAGGGTTTGTATGGAGTGTATTTCAACTTCATAGGGGACACGAATGAGTACTGGATGTGCGGAAGAAGTCACAGGTGAGACTCAGGAACCGTTGATGACCATCGCAATCGAACTATTTTGCCGTTGAACGACACATCTCTCAAGTGACCACATGTGTTGCGGAACTTTGGAACGACATTGTCCATCAAAACGACGTAGGTGACACAACAAGGACAAGATCCTTAGGAAAGGTGTCCAGTGATTTTTGTCTTTGTCCAAATTGTTAAGGCACTTCAAGATTTTCGACACGCCTGGTAATTCAAGTCTGCTCTCAATGGTGCTAAGAGACCCTGCCCAGATGATGAACAACCCGCAGATGATGCAGCAGGCAGGCTGTCTGTCACGGGATCTGGCCTCGTTGCTCTCCAAAAACTGCGCGGAGCCTGTGTCAGGCACAGCAGATGATGCAAGATCCCAACATGATGTCTCAGGCCTACAAACCGCTCAGAACATGTGTGCCTACATGATGCAGCCGCTGCTGCCACATGAAACCAGCTCAGTACGCTGGTATGGATGATTTGCATGTCACTAGGGCCATTAAGGGTTTCTTCAGACATCTTCAAAGGCAACTGACGGTTCTTCTGGCGGCAGGCTTTCAGAAACACTTGTTGTATCTTGTTGTTGTTGTTGTTGATCGTTGGTCCAACTCTGTCGGAATAGGTGCAACAGATGATGCAGAACCCACAGGCCATGGCACAATTGCAGCAGATGAACTTTGGCTGCAGACGGATGGGCGAGATCAGGTGGTTTCTGCGAACAATCGAACACGGTGTTTGCGAAAAAAGACAACCATAAAACAACAAGCTTTGTAAATGGTCTATTCCAGGCTTCAAAAAGCCGTATCTGTCCACAGAGCCATCAGAGCGATGTTGAGGGATGAATTTCTCCGAACGAGCTGAAGAGATGCTGAAGATGCTGAAGAGATGCCCGATGCATGAGGCATTCACAAACATGCCTGAGGCATTCATTAAATATATAAAACGGATCGGAACCATATCGGAACCATCGGAGAACCACATGGGGTAATATGAACTATTGAACCTTCCAATTTGACTCCGCCCTCCACAGGATGGGCGGTGGCGGCTTTGGACGTTGAGGGTCCGAGGAGCCCCAAAGGGGGCCCGGCTCGAAGATATCTGGAATGTGATAGAGCGATTTGAGAGGACCTCCTTCCACAATCCCTAGCTGATATATATATATATATATACATATATACACACCTGGAACCCATTTGACCACTGTTTTGATAGGAAAAGACTGTCTTTTGGGTGTTTGTGTGCTGTTGATGCGAGAACGTTGTGGGGGGAGAGGGCTGACATGTCTGGCATGTCTTCCATAGATACTGCTGTGGTTTGAGGTGGAAAGAGGCCCAAAATGGCAATTCTTTCCTGGCACCCTCATGTGTTGGGTGTCTTGATTCCCGTCATCTGTACAGAAACGCCCTGATGTGGTAAGAAAAGTTGTTCTGAACGATCTGATGTACGAACAGTTCCAGATTGCAGTTTGGAGCAGCAGCTAATTGTTTTTATTCTGGTGCAGCTGATGCAAGCCACTCAGCATCATGAAATCACAGTAGTTGCAGAACCATTAGGAAGCATCGAGTCTGGCAATAATCTCTTGACGTAGTGTGAAGCCGGCTGCACAAAACTGAGTTTAGTTCCTAACGTGTTGAGGGATCCTTAGGTTTCTGCCAACTGAAAGGCAAAGTAAACCGATCTACATGGTGGGTGGACGCGCACTCCACTTGAGACATGCCCACAGTCACTACATGCATGGCGCATGTCGTGCCACAGCTCTCAAACTGTGACTTTTCCGCATGAGGGTGCAGACGCTGTGTGCCACCGGTGCGGAGGGGCAAAGAAATACAGTGGACGTCGTCATCCGTGGACGGCCACAAGGTACCATCGTCTTCTTTCCTGGAGATATTTCTGCTGGGCGAGAAGAGATGAAGGCCGATGAGGAGTCGCGAGAGTGGCTGGAGTGGAATACAGAGGCCATCTGTGAACTCTTGGCCAAGCGGTGCCCTGTTTCCATGCGAGTGGTGTTGGTGCGGCCCTCACGGATGCGACAAGGGTTTAGCTGCTATGATCACTTTCTGACGACGAATTTGAATGGTGATCCGTTGGATGGCGAATATGACCCGGAAGGGTCTTGCAGTTTGCATCTCTTGATGCTGCTTCAGGATTTGTCAAGGACCTTGAACATCTCCGAAGATGAGTTTTTCTCATCTTTTCATATCCTAGCCTTCAGCAAAGGTGGGGTGGTCATCAATCAGCTGCTCGCCGAGTTGGGGGCTGATGTTTGTGTGGAAGGTTCGAGGAAACTGCTGGCGGTCACCCGCTCGATTGGGTGGCTGGATCCCGGGGTCAATGAGGGCAGCTGTGTCTTCCTGACGAACGAGGAGCTGCTGCGACGTGCGGGGCGCCGCTTGCGTGGCGTGACACCTCCAACCACGCTTTTTGCGGTCTTTACGCCGTTTCAACTTGCAGTGGAGTCTTATGGCTTCGAATACCCGGAGGAGGAAGAGGCTGCGACTTCGGAGGAATTAGGATTGGACCTGGTACAGTCGATCATGAAAGAGGAGGAGGTTCCATTTGAGGTGGAGTTTTGTTGCTTTGACCGGGAGCCCACGATGCAAACGCATTTCCATGTGCTGAAAGAGTTTCGCACCTGGCGCTTCTCTCGTAAAGCTTGGAATGGCCAAATGACGAACAAAGAAAGAGAGAGTTTTACGCGGAGGATCACCCTCACGCTGTCCCGGTCATGTGTACTCATGTGACACTCTCTTTGAAGCGGTGCGCATGTGGACGCTGTAACCCGCTGTCCACCCTCAAGCTGTGTTTGAAGCGATGAGAGCCAAATCCTTTTTGGCCCAAGGAGGCCAAAGCTGAAGTGGCTCCCGTGGCACGTCTTACAGATCAGCTGTGAAAAGAGCAGATGCAAAGCATATGCCGGTGATTTCATAGAGCCAAGGTCAGCAAAGCCTGGCATGGTCAGCTTTGGACATGGAAGTCCAAACACCTCTTCAGGACGTGGATAGGGTCCGGGATGAACTCCCGGATGCGGGACGGTCTTCTTTTGTTTTGGAACACCGTGTCATGCATAGAATGAACTGTCTGCATCTGTCGACGCATCTGTCTGCTTTTGCTCAAGTCCTCTGTGAAACGCGCTCTAGTCTTTGCAGCCCCGACGTTGCGGGTGTTGCAGTCCGGCCACCAAGTCTGTTCCCCTGTCACTTTGCGGTGACCGTTCGATCTCCGAGCTTCTTGCTTCGTTCGCTTGCGGTTCCTAAACCCGAATCATGGATTGAAAGAGAACGTGAGCACACACGGTGCTTGCACCATGCTACACATGGTGTAGCACTCCGTGCCCGGCCCAAAACAGAAGGCGCCAGGCCTTGGGAGGTCCCTCCCCAAAGGCTCCGCCAGGCCTCGCCCCGGTGACCGGCCAGGTCTGACCGAGACTTCGCATGCGGTGACCGGGGGGGACGGTGAGGACGGCTCGGATTGGCCGGGAAGCTCAGAGAGATGGATGTGGGGATTGGCCGGAGGTCGGGTCCGAAGCACGAAGACATGAGATCATGTGACTAGTGGATCTGAGGATCTTGTGGTCCTTGGTATTTTTGAAAGGGCACGGTGTGGTCTTGGCGAGGCTGCACCCGAGCTGTCCAACTTCCGACCCCGTGAGGAAACCAGTTGTCCACCTTGGTACATCAAGCCTTCGTGATCCATGGTTTGGTGGATCCCAGGTCGAATCGGCTGCTCAATGAGGCGAGTGAGGGACGCGCTTGCGCAGGAAAGACTCCGACAACAAATCATCTAGAATTGTCGCCAAACTACACTGGAAACACCACAAAAAGAGCACAAAAGACTCCAGAAGTCACCAGGAGCACCAACCTTACAGTGCAAGGGAGCGAAAGTTATTCGCATAACACCTTTCCGGAAGTACCACTATATAGGGACATCCCGCAAGGATAGGAATAGAATATCCCCAATGCACCTGTACCTGGGTGAGGATGGACTTTCCTTCTTGGAGGACGACTACTGTAGATATCTATAGACTGTATATGATCTCCCACAACAGTCCGACTTGCTTGGGCAACTGGGCTAAAAAGAACCACTCAGAAGTAGTCGAACAGCCCAAGATCTAACCACCCTTACTGACAACCCTTGTTGATTTGAGTACTGTGTTATTGACACACTTGGGCAACAGCGGGGGGCCTTTCATCCAAGAGATCATCACGCCATGCAACACATTCTTGAAAGTAATTCAACATATTGCATCCAACATCCGTATGTGGATGTTCAAAAAATAATATAGAGAGACTCAGAGAGACCTCCAAAGACTCTCTGGAAGAAGGGGAACAGGCCAACACCCTTTGAGAACAGGATGTCTCCCCGTTAAAATACACATCCATGTGATTCCATGTGTCACCAATTTCTCTCAGGTGGATTTTCCATGTGCCCTCGATCCTTGGGCTCACTCTTGCTGACGAGTTGTGAGGAGCTCAGTTGAAAGACTGTGACTGGCACGAATCAGAATCGGGACCTCAAAAAAGGGAACACTCCCAGCCAGACCTCTGTTTTTTTGGTTGAGGAGTCGTGGTTTCAGAGACAGACAACTGAGCTGAGCTGGCTAGCTGACATGTAGACTCCAACCACCTAGAGGTGCGACCATGCCGCTCCCGACGATGACCTGTACAAGGTTGGAGAACTCTGTGGCCGAACCCCTTGAAACACTGGCCCCTCGCTGAAGTAGACGTCAGTTTCTGGGCGGAGCACTGGGGCGCCCGGAGGGCTTTTGTATTGCAAGGAACACCGGTGTTTTCCTCGACAGGGTCCATGGTCGTGGCGTCGGCCGCCCGGGCCGGGGTGAAGAGCCTTGGTGACGAATTTCTTTAGACCAAACATGGAGGATTAACTGGACTGAGAAACGCCCTCCACCTCCACACGCAGAAAATGGATGGACATCCATTGGTCGTGCGGGCATAGATTTGAAGGCGGCACACATCACATTCATATCCCTTCCAATGTGAGAAGCGCCCCGTTTTCAGGCCTTTGATGTGTCCATCGAGGAGGATTCCAAGACCTTGAAGCTTTTGCAGGCGCCAAGCCTCTCTGAGAAGAAGAATGGATGAGACGGTGCACGTACTCGGTAGGATATGGTAGGATGAGGATGTTCTTGTAGCATCTTGTAGCTACGTCGGTGGCATCTAGAGTTTCGGGGAATGCAAGTTTTGTTTGCATCAATTTGATTTAGAGTGATTTGCCTTTATATATGCTGCGTTTGCATTTACACCCCGGAAAACCCAGAATGAGTCACTTGAGGAGACTAGTCTTCCAGGGGTCCACTTTCTTCAACGCCCCTCACTGGTTCAGTTCAGGTTGAATAAATCGTTTGGGACCTTCAATGTTCGCTGATGTTCGCTGTCTTGGGGTGTGTCAAAATGTGTCCAATCAGCCGTAGCACTCGATACACTTTTGGATCACGTCCTTCGACGAGGATCACATCCACGGCAGGTTGGGAGGATCGCATCACAAACGGTCGGACACCAAACCTTGGAGGCGAAGGGTGTGCAGTGTGCAGGTCACGCGTCCATTCGAAGGTGTGCAGGTCCTTGGATGGGGGATGCTGGTCAACTGGTCATTCGCACCAGATGGGCCATCTTCGCATCCCTTCAACACTGATTTCGCACACATTGGTTGGTTGTTGTAACAAGAAGCATATATTGGTGGAGGCCATCGCTATTAGCTTGGAGGCCATCACTACTAAGGAAGCCATGAAGCTACTAGGGTGGAGGTGGTTTCTATGGTCGTCACTTCCAGCCACTGATGGCATCACATCCACCGGACCGGATTGTGGACCGCGATCCAGCCTCTCAAGCGATCCGATCGACACTTTGGGTGCAGAAACACAGTGGACTGAACCCCCTAGACCAAAGAAAAGGTGTAATCTTTCAACTGGCAGAAGCATGTTCTAAGACCACCTGGGCTCAAAAGGTTTCAATCTTCTCATTGGCGACCACCCAACCTGTACGAACGGTTGGGAACGCCTGACCCACTGTCCTTGGACACAGATGGGTTGGACCACTGTCCATGCCGATCCAAATTCAGGTGGAGCGACAGACACCGCAGTTGCAGGAGCAACGTACTCTACTCTACTAGCGCACAGTACCTGGACTTTCGGGAGCTGTACTCATCACTTCTGACAGTTGCTGTGAATAAGAGGCTCATAATTTCCAGAAGTCCAGGAGGGATCAGACGCGAGCAATCTAAGAACACGTTGCAACAGTTTCACCGGAATCTCCGCTTTCGCCCGAACAAGCCGAACGAGACACGATCAAGCCTGCCGCCTCGATCAAGCTTGCCGCCTCGATGGTGCAGGTGGAGAGCAATGCCACGAAGGCTTGGCGCTTGGAGTGGCCGAAGTCATGGCTAGAGGAGCGTGGCCGAAGTCATGGCTAGTATGACCGTCCTGCATTGCGAGTACGAGCACAGAAGTGTGGTTTGCTTGGTCAACTTGTAAGCAGAGTTATATATAAAATGTAATAGTAGGGTTTACTCACTCGCACAGAACTTTTGATGTAAATAACAATCTCTTGCCGCAACTTGCCAAACACACAGACAACGACCAAGCAGCATCTACCTTGTCTGCACCTTGGACACATTACGGAACTCCTGATAACCGTTTGGGATGAGTGCTAAGTTCAATATGGCACGATCCAAAGGTCATTGTCACTGTGCATGCTGCATCTTGTGCACCACTATGAATCTTGTGACTTTGCGGCATTGCATTCACTCCTGAAATGAGGTCAAGTGTTGCTTCCACTGTTGCAGTAGGGCTTCAGTAGGTTTGCCAATAGTGAGTGATCCCTTGTTCAATGGTTGGCATGAGTTTCTAACTACTTCAGACGGATGTGTGTTCATCCCCCTGCCTCCCTAGATCCATTCAAGGCATATCAACACATGCCAAAGCAAGATGGCCACCCATCCTCAATCATCCTCATATCAGAGGTACCAGCTTTGCAAACGATAAACCATCCATGGCAGACACATCGCACCCCCCCCCAAAAAAGTAAAACACCTGCGACGTCCTTGTCGTTCTGCCGTCGTTCGTCCCAACGGCCCAATGCGTCCAACGGCCTCATCCGCGGCCTCGCGCCGCAAACGCCGCTGAACAGGAGACCGTACGCGCCGCCGGGCAAGGACGCTGGATGCCGCTCCTGGTCTTTGTCGGGTGCGCCTCGCCTGGTCCGTCGCGTGCGAGTGGAACCGGGGTGGGTTTCATGCGCGGGGTGTGCGGTGTGGAACTGTGCGCGTCGAGACGCCGTTCTGGGTGCTTTCGTTTTGGGGGGAAACAGAACATGGAATGGTCTCCACCAGAAGCTAGGATCCAAACGCACCATAACGATTCAAAACGCACCAAACGCATGAGAAGTGAATTTTGACCTATACCCAACTATGGGGAGACTGCAACAGCACGCAATTCATACCAAATTCGGACCTCTGTGACCATATGGTAATGAATTGTTCGATCAACAGTCAGGACACCCTCTTTTTTAGACACTTCAGCACGCATCACCCACAGTCAATTTGTTATGCATACTTTTGTTGATGCTTACAGCATGACGTGTGGAGCATGTGGAGTTTTCAAAGGTGCATGGGACAGATAGAGAAGATCCCACTATACACAGCATCGTGGTGACACAACTCCAGCCTTGCGCCCTGGCGCTTTGGTCACAAGAAATCTGCTGTTCTGCGGTCTGTATATGGATTACTTCGGATGGGCGTGGCAACGGATTGATGGGGATCTGCCAGGCTGGCCCTGTTAGTGGGGTTCTTGATCCTCCTCTTTCTGCAGCGGTGCGGGTCACAGTCCGTGTGGGAATGGTTGGATTCGGTTGGATTCGGTTTGGGTGTGTTGAAACAGGGACACCCCCAAAGACCTTCTCCGGGGGTTTCTATCCAGAACGAAATAGCAACAGCCGAACTGAGATTTGACCACCCACCTTCAGCGGAAGCATAAAGCAAATGCTGAATATTCACAATTCACCACAGTATTGGATGCCATCCTGTTCTTGATGCAATGTCCCAAAATTGGACAATGGCTTTGAAGCTGGGCACCATCCAACCCTCCGGTGTAAGTACAAATAGACTAGCACCCGTGGGTCCCTTGGTTTTGCTTCTTCAAAACACACACATCCACATTGTATCCGAAAGCTTTAAGCGCTGGACAATGGAAGTCTCCGCAGGCGAAAGATGTATCTTTCGACATCAATTCTGAAAGCTGGACCAAACACGGCTCTTAGGCGGAATGTCCCTGCGATTCTGTCCAAATCACTGTTTCAATCAACAAACATCATTCTGACTTGTGTCAACGAGTGGCTTTGGAGGACCCTCCCAGAATTCCAGATATTGGGCTGTGCGGAATTTACATATTTTTGGTGAGACTGCCTACAGAAAGATATCTTGACATATCTTGGCCCCAACATCCCTAGTGAACATTGCGGAAGTTTGAATAGATAACGGCAGGTTCCATCCGTCTTGGTGTCTTGATGAGTTGCTCCTTTTGGGACAATCAGTTGCTCTGTGCGAGCCATTGCAGCCCTTAGGTTGGAGAACTCAAAGAAGACCTCCTGGCCGCGGCGAGGCCTGAGGACAAAAGAACCAGGACAAGCGCTCTGGGTTTTGGAATCGAGATTTGTGGTAAGTAGTAAGAAGTTAGAAGGGTAAAGTCTAGTATAGAAGTGGGGTATAGCAGGTGGTAGTGCTACCCAGAGTTTTTGAATGGTGCATTGATCGGGTTCTGGCAACTGAATCAGCAACTGGGCCTTGGCCTCGAAGTCGGGTCACTGAAACGAAATTGTCAGATACATCGACAAGTCAAGGTTTCATCGTTGATTGTTTTTTTTCGTCCTTCGTTGGTCCTGCATATTGTTACGTCGTTTTTGTTGTCTTGTCCTTGCTGACACTCGGAGTTTTTGAATGTCACTGCATGGCCACTCATTATCATATATATATATATACACATAGTTGTATATAATTATATATAGATTATATATTATACTATATATATATATATATTCTAGACTATAAATATACATGTAATTATGTATATATTATTTAAGGGCTGACGCCCGACAGCCGGCCAGGGGCCCACCACTGGTCGTCGTCGTCGTCGTCGTCGTCGTCGTTGTTGTTGTTGTTGGGCCTCTTGGGCCTATGTTGAGCCCATCTTGGGCCTACGGCGGCCTATGTTGGGTCATCTTGGGGACCTCTGTTGGATCATCTTCGGGCACATTTTGCGCAATTTATGTTGACACGGGCCCATCACCAAAAAAAATGCCGATTATGCATGTCTGCGCTGCGCGCGTTACCGACACCACCCTTGGAAAACACACGGTTTTTGCATTTCGTGAAGACACAGGGGCGTAGGCAGCGATGTCGGTCTAACCCCCTGGGTCGGGGTGGGGTCGGGGTGGGTCGGGGTGGGTCGGCGGCAGGGGGTGGAGCCGCTCCCTCCGGATGCCACGGCCAGAGCCGGGGCCGGCGACGGGCGCCTGGCCGGATTGTCCCGGCT
Organism: Durusdinium trenchii; assembly: GCA_963970005.1. Taxonomy (NCBI): domain Eukaryota; class Dinophyceae; order Suessiales; family Symbiodiniaceae; genus Durusdinium; species Durusdinium trenchii. The sequence continues at coordinate 118,081 of CAXAMN010009558.1, forward strand.
CACGCGCGGCGCTGACTTTGAGCCGATGGCCAGTCAGGCAAGTCAGGCCGGGTTCGCTGCAAGGGAGGTTGATGGAGAAGTTGGACAAATACATCAGAACTGCCTGGGGTCGGTGTTCTGGGGGCCTTATGGTAAAGAAGGTCTCAGAGAGCTGAAAGGACACTTGAAACAGGGGTTTTGGCCCAAAGCCCCTGTTTAGCTGTCACAATGTGGTTTCATCAGACCTCCTTCACCAACAATTCCATTATTCTGTATGTTGCGCCGGGCCCGTGCACGAGGTAGTGGCTGCAGCTCCAGGGGGTGAGTGCGACACCGTGCGGGCAGTGGTCGGGCTGGGGGGGACAGCGATGAACATGCGTCGTGGATGATCATGATGAGATGAGATTGGGGACGGGATAGGCAGATGAGGAGCATGGCGATGGTGATTAAGTAAATGGCGAGATGGTTCGAATGCATTTATTGCAAATGGTAGTTGGTTTCAGAGATCCTGTTCTTGTCTCAACTCCGGGATGATTGAAAGTAACTGGTGCTGATGTATCAGCGGCCATCGCAACCTGTTGCCTGTGTACGGGAAATATATCTGTGTGTTCATTTCATCCACAAGCACAAATGGTGGTGATGCGATGGTAGCTGACTACACCGAGAGCGGTCAGGTGGTTGGTGAATTGGCCGTGTTCTTTCGGGCGCCACGCGTTCAGATTTTTTGCTCGAGATCAGAGGCTGAGATTGTTTCGGCGGCATGGGGGACAGCGCGGCATGTGGTGGTGTGTCCCTGAAGTTGGTGGGACTGAAGAAGTCAGCGGATGTGACCCTAAAGGGCCTTGGGATTTCAAGGACGCAGCATCTCCGAAGCAGGCTGGTGGGAGCTGTGGGTGGTGGATTGAGCTGCAACTGGGTTGGTGGGCAGGCGTTCGATGCACCTAATGCGGCACTGATTGTGCATGCGGATTTGTTCTGGCGATGTCCATCGTTTGTCGTTTTTGCTTGGCAGATTGGTATTAGGTTTTTTGCGAAGTTTGAGGCATTGAAAGCAGTGTTCCGCCCACAGTGTCTTCTTGTGCTTGTCCCTGATGCGTGTGCAGGCTGTTGAGCGGCTGGTGGGTTCCGTGAACATGACGGAGGAGCTTGTTTTGCAGGGTGCTGACAAGGCCATCACCACGGCGCTGGAGAAGCATTTTGATGTTGAAGGTGTGGAAGCATCTGACTGCGAGATGGAGAACAAGAAAACAGTAGAGGAGCAGGCCGTAGAGTTGTACTCCTTCTACTTACGTTTGGCCACAACTCAGTGGTTTCAGAGTCGTGATGATGCTAAGCGCTTTCTTATGGCGCACGGAATAGTGTTACTTGGGCAGCAGTTTGTAGCGCGTCGCGGGGTAGGGACACACGTGGAGTGGCGTGTATGCAGTTCGGCCTCGGGGGCCGGTGTACAGTAGTTGTGCGCAAGGCAGACCTCAGAGTGTAGGCACGGGAAGTTGAGGGATCATGATGGTTGATGAGGCAGGGGCTGCAGGATTAGGCTTCGAGGCGCAATGGTGTGAAGGTCCAGAAGTTTGTGCCGATCCAGCATGGCGCCGCCATTCGCGTTGATGTTCGGGCAACGGAGAAGCAGTGGAGTGTGGTTAAGCGGGCAGCCAAGAGCGTGGGTGGTGTCCAGCTTCTGTCGGGTGCTGATCATTCGCGTGAGAAAGAGACCGTGGATTTTTGATGGCAGGGGATCTGACAGGGGGGGTCAGGTGTAGTGTTGATGCCATTTTTGTGATGATGCTTTTTGGGAAATGTTGTCTAGCAGGTGGCGTCGGAAATGAAGCGTCGTGCCGAGCAAGTGATGAGCGCACAGTCTTTGGCGTTGGAGATGATGGTGGCATATGGACAAGGTGGTGCAGGGTCCAAGCGCCGGAAGGTGATCGGACATTCAGCTGAGGCGATGGCTACGAGTGGCTTGGTAGAAGTTTGAAGCCTGCGCGGATGACGGGCTTGGAGGTTTTAGCTGGGGGGGGGGGCGGTGGGGGCAATTTGATTGGTAGGCAGCTAGGTCGAGAGAGGCATTGATAGTGTGAGGGAGTGAGGCACGGAATTGGATTGAGTTATGAGTGGGGTAGCTAGATTGTGGGGGCAAGTGGAGAGCTTGACTGCAGGGTCGTCTGTGTAAGGGAGTTTGGAAAGTTCATCGGGGTGGTTTCCGGCTTCTGAGGTGTGCACGTTTCTGCAGCTTGCCTGAGCGACGCGCCAAGTAGCGTTCTCGATTCGTCGGAGCAGGAGGATCCAATCGTCTGAGGTCTTTGAGTTGCAGTTTGTAGCAATGCCAATGTGGCAGCTTGGGAATGAGCTCAGGGCAGGATGTCATTGGAATCTTGATGTAGGAGTGTATTGCAGCAGATTGATTCATCAGAATCCTGTCGTAGCAGCAGTAGCAGTGGACTTCATTTTCGAGCAGCCGTTTGAGCGTAGCAGGGCTGTGAAAAGCAGCACTGGGATCAAATTAAAAATTTTGTTGCGACAGACAGTCGGCGGCCTTGGCCCTCGGTTCACAGAGGTGGTAAAGCGGCAGTTTAGGCAGCAGCTGTTGCATACGTGGGGTACACTGCTGTCGGTGGAGGGGTTGTCTAAAGCAACCTCGGATACCTTTCACAGATATGTGCGTGAAGCGCTGCACTGTAGAAACTCGCGGAGTTGACCCATGGAAGATTTTCAGTGGGAGGTGGCAAACCTATTGGTTGTCATGTGGTATCATTGGGTTGAATTGCAAGAACTCTGTCTGCGGCAGGCGCCGGGTGCTGTGTGAAAAGTGGGAATGGGCTGGGCGCGGGCGTTGGCAGGAATTCTGGGCAGCGCAGAGAGGGTGGGTGTGTGGAACGCGGATGTGTGCGTATGAGGAGGTGGACAATGTTCCTGGGTCCACAGGTGTGTGTTTGATGGTGATGATGATGGGTGATATATACTTGTGGAAATTTCTTGCCATGTGTGTGTTGCTTGGAGATGCATTCGCAACTTTCCTCTAGACCCTGGCATTCAATCTGTGGCACTCGTTTCACACCATGAGGCAAGTACCTTCTATATTGTGTCATGATGTTTGGCAGGGAGTGACGTAATTGCTCTGCTGAACGAGATGACTCCAAGTTGCCATCGATTCCTCCGCAGTTGCGTATCTCAGAGCAGTTCCCATGATTTGGTTACATACGTTTGCACCGCGCCCAGTTGGCTCCCCCCCTGGGATCAGGTGTTCGGCCGGGGAGTGCCCCGCGTGGGGTGGATGGTATTTCGTTGATGGTTTTGATCAGGTTCACAGTCTAGCTGCCCTTGTGAAGTTTGCTTGATTTGGTTGCGATCGTGTTCATTTCTGTTGCCCTTCCATGCTCTGGCCAGGGTGTCACCCTTCGAGGACCCGCCCCAGCTTGGCTGGCTGAGGAGCTGGATCGCTGCCATGGCCGCTGCCAAGACATGGTTCGCCACTCCGTTCGAGAATGGGGCGCTGCGTGGCACGGAGCTGTTGGGGGCCTTTCTCAACTTGGGCCAGCCGCTGATTCACAACATCACGTTTTGTCAGGCCACCTCGCAGGTGGAGAACCTGCGCAGCCTGCTCGATCGCATGTTGTCGGTTATTGCGCTCACGCTCACGGAGGCCACGGCCGAGCAAGGGCTTCGCTGGTGTACCCAAGCGGTGGGTGTGCAGCGCCTGTTTGAGCAGGTCCATTCGTGGGAGCTCTCCAGCGTGTCGGGCGTGTTCGTCGCCTTCTTCACGCTCGTCCTGCATGAAGTTGACTCCGTACTGTGAGAATGCGCGTGAAGGCTTTGGGCCAAGTGCCCGTGATCCGGGTGTTGCAGGGTCAAGTCGCGATCGGTGACGGCCTTGTGGCTTAGGCCGGGCCGCGGTTTTTGATTGAACGGCTCCGTATGAAAAGATCGTTGTCTGCCATAGTGCTTTTGAGCAACTTCAGAGTCTAGCCAAGTGCACGCGTTGGTCCGGTGCTGCATTGTTCTCGGTTGTGTTTGCAGATTTTCCTGCCCCTTCAGCTGTGTCTTCAAGTGGATCAAGCAATTTGCGTGTGGTCCTGCCTGTCAACAGCCATGACGACTCCTCAAGCCATCTTCACGGACTTGTGTGCCCGCTTCCAGTTGGCCGATGGAATTCGTGACCAGATCATGTCTTTGGGGCTCACCAATTTGACTGAGTTCCGCCACTTTGTCACCAAGGTTGACGAGTTGGAAGCTGCTTTCATCACCCCTATTCGAGACCTGGACAACCGTCGGCTGCAGCTGTCCAGGCTTCGCCATTGTTGGACGGCGACGGTGGCCGCTGAGCAGCAGCGAGAAGGGGCCTCCTCTACGCCGTTGACGCTGGATGAGGATGAGTGCTTGCCAGCCACCCAGCTTGCGGGTATTCGCGAGCTTTTTCGGGCCCGCTACCACCTGGTCTTCCAGCCGGAGTTCACGCGGGGAGATCGTTTGTTGACCAAGGCGCAGAGAGCTCTGCAGAAGCGGTCCCTGGAGGTTATGGATGTTTGGCAGGTCCGTTCTATTGCCACGCAGCGGCTGTCGCAGGCAAAGCGCCGGCGAGTGGGCCAAGATCTATGGGTCGGGGCGACGCTGACGAGCAGGACTCGTCCGCGCGTACATACCTGAATCAGCTCCTTGCTCTTGGCATGGCTGGGTCTGCCAAAATGGATCCTCAGCCCACTGACGCAGGGACTTTGACCTACTAGCTACGCGCCGGTCCCCTATGATCTTCTGGTGAAGTATCTCTGTCGAGCGGAAGGACTAGTGCTGTGTATGCCGGAGCGCCAGCGCCTACAGCATTGCGAGGCCCTTGACCGGTGTCCCCACCAGCGGGAGAGACGCTGCAATGCCGGCGATCATAGATGTGCAGTCAGGTTCAATTCCGGCAGGGTGTGTGGAGAACCCTCGGCTGAGTCGCGGCCAGTTGATCCGGGGAGTGGCTCCGCAGATTTCAAGTTGCCTCAGTCTGTTCAGAATACTGATTTGAGCTCCCCCCATGCTGGCCAATAGTTGGTCGCATGAGTTTCAGCCGAATGAAGCCAGCCTGAAAAGCCTGGCTTTTTCGATCTTTTGTCAGGACCTCGTTTTCCGTTATCCTTAGTGGGCCGTGGAAGTGCTGCAACCCATCGATTTTGAGATTGATAGTGGATTTGACGTCACTACACCTAGAGCCCAGCATGCCATTGCCCGTGCACTTCCGCAAGTGCACGTTGCTTCGTGTGCTATGGATTTTTGCACCAAGAGCCGAAAAAATCCCTCTCCCAGGTCAGACAACTGCACCCAAGCCGCTCCGATCTTCAGCTGCTCCTCGAGGACTTCGAGGCCTGCCCGAGCAGGGCAGCAGCGTGCCTAACGTTTTCGGAACTGACGAAAAACAAGCAAGCGGACTTCCACGCGGCCCAAGCTTCCTCGAAAAACGATCCCTTCGCCACGCCCAAACACCAGCACATTTCGCGACGAAACGGGCGCCCAAGCGGCGGAAGCGGCATGCCTAACGTTGCTTTCGGACCCGAAGAAAAACAAGCAGAAGCGGACTTCCGCGCGGCCCAAGCTTCCTCGAAAAAGGGCTCCAAAGCGGAATCTCTTCTCCGCTTCTCTCCCAAAGCCGTTCTCTCGCCTCCCACGTGCGCGCCACGAACCTCTTCTCCGCTTCTCTCCCAAACCCGTTCTCTCCCCTCCCACGGGTCTTGTGGCTGGTACTTGGGTGAGCGGCCTTGTTGCTATGTAGTTGGTAGACTTGGCTGACTTGCATAACTCAGTTGGTTGATTTAGTAAGTGCTCCGTGGGGCAACATGCTATGTTGTCCTTGGCCTAGTTGTTGCATGTAGTCCAAGTATGCCTGGCAGACTTGCCTAAGTGT
>CAXAMN010009558.1:138934-167201 GCA_963970005.1 Durusdinium trenchii
TCACCATCTTGGCTAACTACATAGCAACAAGACCGCCCATCCAAGTAGGCACCTGCTCCCAGCAATCTCCTCCGCCATGCTTTCCACAATCTGATTCCACCCAAAAAACGACTCAAAATTCGTGGCGGCGTGCCTAACGTTGCTTTCGGAACCGAAGAAAAACAAGCAGAAGCGGACTTCCACGGGCGCCCAAGCGGCCTAACGTTGCTTTCGGACCCGAAGAAAAACAAGCAGAAGCGGACTTCCACGCGGCCCAAGCTTCCTCGAAAAAGGGCTCCCAAGCGGCGGCAGCAGCATGCCTAACGTTGCTTTCGGATCCGAAGAAAAACAAGCAAGCGGACTTCCACGCGGCCCAAGCTTCCTCGAAAAACGGTCTTTTCGCCGCGCCCAAACACCAGCACATTTCGCGACGAAACGGGCGCCCAAGCGGCGGAAGCGGCGTGCCTAACGTTGCTTTCGGACCCGAAGAAAAACAAGCAGTTCTAGACTATATATACATGTATATATTAAATATTATATATATATATACATTCTAGATTGTCGGAGCATTGTAGCGACCATCTCCCTGTCACCCTGCCCTACCTCACTTCCCCGCTATCATGCGACCGGTGGCGCGGATGGACCGTGTGCAAGATCTGCCTGTTCTTTGGTGTTGGTTTGGGCATTGCACACCTACCCAAAAGCATCGATCGGTTTGAAACCTGCGAAGACCCCAGCTGTATGCTCAACGGCTGTCTCACAACAACTTCAAGTCAACCAGTTTCTTCGGCACCTCGCCCGATCACGCGCAGCATCTCCACATAGACCTGCGGGTCTTAGTGAGACTTACAGGTCCAGGGCTGAGGATGCCAATGACTGGCTGCCGTCCAGCTTCACCCGGCAGAGGCATCCTCCAGTGCTTTAGCGACGGGGAGCGAGCCGGAGTGGCCGGTGCCAAGAGTGGCCGGAGCTTGCCGGACTGCGGGGGGTCACGCATCACGGGACGAAGGAGTTGGGTTTTGAAGGGTTCTCTGCTTTTTCACCACCTGCCAGGTGACGGTTGTAGAGACTCCCGGTCCTCAACTGCCAGTGCTAGATCGCACCACGGGACCTCAAGTCAAACGCAAGTGCTAGATCACAGTGGGCACCGCCGGACCTCGACAGATAGACTGCGAAAATGTACGCCAGATAGGATGGCAAATGTGCCAGATAGAGTGCAAGAGTTAATATGTGCCAGATAGCGTACCAAATAGGGCAGATAGAAGGCAAGAGCTTAGGCCAGATAGAATGCCAGAATATATGCCAGAAAATTGCCAGAATATTTGCGAGATTGAATGCCACTACATGTCAGAGTTTAGGCCAGATAGAATGTGAAAAGAATAGCAGAAAATATGCCAGATAGAATGTCCGAATACTTGCCAGATAGAATGTCAGAATACTTGCCAGATAGAATGCCAGAGTATATGCCAGATAAATTGCTAGATAGAATGTTAGAATGTCCGAATATATGCCAGATAGAACACCAGAATATATGCCAGATAGAATGCCACAATGTATGGCAGAATTTTTGCAGATAGAATGCCACTACATACCAGAGTGTATGCCAGATAGATAGAATGCTTGAATATACGCGAGACAGAATGGCAGGATATATGAACAAGTGCATATATATATATATAAGCAAGATAGCATTTGTCCGAGTACATGTCAGAGCATCCGAAGACGGACCATATGTCACAGCACATGTCGGACTTCACGGCAGGAAAAAATGCGGAACACATGCCAACAAGGACGTCAGAACACAGCTCAGAGTATTTCCCAGCCCTTTTTGTCCAGATAGATTATGTGCCGGAGCACAAACCAGACTTGATGCCAGAACATGCATCGGAACATTGTGTTAATCCGCATGTCCACCTTTGTGAGGCTAGTCTGTCAATGCATGTGCCCTGCCTTTCCAAATCGCCTCTCAGTGTGGGTATCAATTGAAGTAAGGTAATTGTTTTCGACATGTGGCTGAGCAAAGACCAAAAAAGACTCTGTTCCTAAGGGAACAAACTAGCTGTTGAGTGCTCCTTTCATGAGCAGAAAAACAATCATAAAAGGGTGCACCACCGCTCAACTTCACCGGCCCTTTGTTTCTTCTCCTCTGCGGCGAGGAGGACTATGCACAGCTCTTTGAGGCACAATCCTTCAAGGGCTCCAAGCTTCGGCGTTGGCACGGGGACCTGGTCAAACACCACAGCCGCCGGCAGCCTGGTGTTTTTGGAAGATTTGGAGACTCGAACCATTTTTGTAAGCTTGGCCCAGGCGACTCTTTCAGGATGGGAGAAAGTGTCAGCAAACCTAAGAAGATCCAGGATTCGGATTGAAACTAATTCAGTACCTGTTGCGGGTGACGGTTTTGGACATCCACGAAGACCACTTGGGACACCTATGACCCATCCATCCCAGGGACATCCATCCAAGTGGTGGGCATAACGTTGTTTGTAAGGAGGACACTAGAGTCCAGTTAGGAAGATTTTGCAGTTGAACAACATGCGAGATGCATGTCAGGCAGACTGTCGGAACTAGCTCCTGGGTAGGTCATGGGCCCATGATTGGCTGATCCTTCGGAATTCCATGGTTCATCCGAACCATTGGATCCTCGAAGGCTCCAAACCGGCACCGATCCTTCGGTCCCAGAACCATTCCTTCGCTCCGTCTCGCGAAGCGAGGTGTCCTGGCATGGGTGCCAGCTTCACCCCAGGGTCGGAGCCACATGGGTGGGCGCGAAGCGGGGGGGCACGAAGCGGCGTGAAAGACCAGAAAGGGCGGTGGGGCACGAAGCTGTGAGACATGTGATTCTGTGATTTGGCAAAGACGTGAAATGACCTGACTTGTGGGAGAAGTGTTTGCAGTTATTCCATGTTATTCCTTATTGTGGGTGTTGATGGCAATACACTGGACCCTTTGAAGGTGTCCCTTTCTGTATGAAGGTAGTGAGACTCTAGAATGTGGCCCATCAAAATTGTGCCCACTGTTGAGGGGTTGTGGGTTTCTCAGGCAATTGCAAGGGGAATCCCGCAAAAGGGTCACCTATCCCGTATCCAGAGTCCAGAGATGGGAATACTGCAGTGCAGTGTTGGTGTTGTATAGTAGTTTGATTCTACTTTATAAGTCTTCAGATTCCCAACTGCCTTTCAGAGAATTTTAATGTGGCAAACAAGATTTTTGCTGAATCAGTACAAGCAAGCTAAGCAACCCTCATCTTTGATGGCCAATGCGAGTACAAACAGCGCTCGCAGCGAGGGCTCGATCGTTCGCTGTTTCGCATCGACTCTGTGAGCTGCACCGACTCTGGGAGGCCCCCATTTTGTCAGATCTTGTTCTATGGTAATCGTGCATAGCCACAGAGGCAAACCTCTTTTTTCAGAGGTTTTCTTGAAGCCTCCTATTAGCCTCCGATCTGAGTGTTCAGTCGAAGCTTTGCTTCTACTTCAGTTCACCGTCCATCCCGAGCATAGACCCAAAGGTTCCCAAGTCTGCCACCAATAAGCTGCTCCATGGTTCAGAAGGTTCAAATCCCATGTCGTCCCCTATGGCGTCGCACCGAGGCCTGTGGCGTCGCCGGCGGAGTTCTTGGTGTCAAAGGGCAGCACCTCATGAGGTCCACTGGTGACTGGCCGGCTGGGGTGTGAGTTTTCTCGCAAGTCAGTGAGACTCGCGGCTTATTTTGGAGGCCAAGAAAAAGGAGTTGGAAAGGTGAAATTCGCAAGGGTTGCTTCAAGATGAACTAGTCATAAGTGAAAGAGCCTTCCCAAAGAGGAATGTTGAGCTACGAAACTCCCTAAAACTCACATGGAAAGCTCTGAAAACAATTTAAAACACAGAAGCACTTGTCTTCATGCACCTTTTGGAACGTTTCTTTGGAACGATTGTATCGGCTGGGCTGGTCCCTTGCTGAGCTGGTCCTCCACTCGGACAGTGGCCATCAATCGCCATCCGCACCACCGTCGCAAGTGCGCACCTGGGCGAGCCACGAGCTCCGCTGAAGTTCATCTAGTCAAGGAACATAGATACTCCTAGCGACATAATAGCCCAAAAACTAAGAACACATAGCACATCGTGTTCAGCTAGCGTGTCAAGAACAACCCTCAAAATCTTTTGGGACACGATAGCCACATGTCGTAAGATTTTTCACAATGATTCTCTCCTTCTCAAGTAGCTATGGAGCGATCGCAAATTGAGCTGATCCCCACTGTTTTGGACCGATGAATTCCCAGCCACGACGTCTAAGGTCTGCAGTCGTCGGGTCCGTCGCCCTGTCGCCCCATCGGCTGGGCCGTGAGCAAAGGCTCACTTGGGTCAATAGAATCCAAAATCTTTTGGACCTCGTAGTTGTTGTAGCTTTCACCAGATTTTGGAAGGTCTAGACCAGCAAAAAGGTGCAGAAGCAAACCGCTGAGTGTGGGCGTTGGGCTAAGCACATGCGGGTGAACATGTCACAAGCACATGCTGACTTCTTGGATTGGGTGTTGAGCTGCCACGGCTGTAGAGTAGGATGTGTCCTCGAACATTGAGGCATGCCGAGCATTTACTTTGCTATATATAGAGCACTACTTGCATTGCGATGAATAAGAAGGGGTGATTTTCGCCAATCAGGTGATGCAACACATGCATCTTTGCATGAAGAGTGCAGGGCTCCCTTTCATCTCCAATGTTTCTTAGCTCGTCACCTGCTTACAACTGAGCCGAAAAAACACCAGACTAAGCTAGTCAAATTCCAGGAAGACCTTATGCTGAGTTGGCATGTGCAGACAATGTATTCCGAAACAAAATAGAGCGGTATTTTACTTAAAGAGCGATAGGGTCTCTCTCCCCATGCCGCGGCCTGCACTGCGAGAAAGCGAGCCTGAGCTCCCCAGCGAGGCGGTAGCAAGAGAGTTGCGCCTACATTGTCACACCATTAGAATATCGGGCTGAGAATATAGATACATGATGTAATATATATATATATAGTATGCGGATGATGTAGGTATGTGATGATGTATGATATTGTTAAAGTGTGAGATGTGGCGTCAGGTTGCTGTCTCATGTTTACGACATGGAACCTAAGGCTTTTGAGTTTGCCTACAGGAAAGACAAAGTGTGACTGTTCTCAGATATTGTTGATGGATGAAAGCCCTCCCCACCTAAAATGCGCAGTCAAATGCTTCAAAAACGCCCACTCCGCTTCAGGGTTCTGATGAGATCTAGTGATCTCAATGTCCACCAATTCAGAGTTCTATGTCAAGACTAGCACTGCAAAAGACTTTAACACCGGCCCGAGGGCTCCTTTGGGCGTTTTTGTATACGACTGATGCATCGAGTGGGGATGATTTTCCCTCCGCCAATTCATGGAGACGATCCGACAGAAAGATCGGTGAGGTTTGTTTGGGTTTTGCTTTTTGTGTCTTTTTGGGAGGGCTCCCATGTTTCAATACAGATCCAGCGAACACCCTAGAAGTCTTGAGGAGCATGTTCAATGGGAGGATCCTCGGCCCTGGTTCTTGCAGCCAGGAGAGCGCAAAGCCTCCGAGATCCCTCTCACCACCAAGGCGGAGTGTCTCCAGGAAGCAGACATCAAGAACAGAGAACTCAGAAAGTTTCAGGCCGCATGGATTCCACACATTTTCGAAGATGCTAGAGGAGGCATCCTTGAAAACTAGAGGAGGCCTCCAGTGGACACCGCCCATCCGAACACCGGGCCACCGCGAACCATCCGAACACCGTTGTTCAGGTTCTTCAGCGACCACAAGCCGCGTGAAGCTTCACTGAAGGTTCGAAATGGAACTTCAGTGAATCATTGTCCTTCACGCCATGAAGAAGGCCTGGGCTTCGGTGGCCTGTCAAGTTCCCGCAGGGTTCCTGGGTGTTTTCTAGCTTTTGAACAGGCGAAAGTCTCAGACGTGAGACTCATCAAGGTCAATCCTCCTGCATCTTGCCAGTCGTCGGCAGAATCTGAAATCTTCCGGTCGGAAGATGTCGGAAGATTTCAACACAAACCAATGGTTTTTTTGTTTGTTTGCTCTTAGGTTGGAGGCCATCGCTACTAGGGTGGAGGCCATCGGCTCTATGCGGTTCCTTTTCTGATCCGATCCCGATCGGACCTGTGAGACGGCATGACGGCCACCGCTCGCTTGCGGCTGGATGAAGCCTCACGACTCTTCCCGGAGGCGAGGCGATGCAGAGAGAGTGCATGCCGAGGGTCTGGAGGTTCGGGGGGAAAGATGGTGTACACAAACTTGTAGACTTACCAGCGCATTCTCCATGATCAAACACCTTGTGGTGCTTACTGCAAAACGCTATGATTGATGTGCTTTTCTAAAATTTTTCAAGATGCTGCTTACTGCAGGCATCCCTTCTTCTTTTCGTGACAAATTCCTTCCACTTCGTGGTGGATCGCGGACACCTTCGGTCTCCTTCGGTACATCCGGAGCGCGACATCGATGCCGCGTTGACAGAGCTCGCCGTTGACAGAGCTCGCCGTTGGTTTGGGATTCATGAGACATCAGACGTGGGTTCACCCTCATGGGACCCAGGTTTCACATGGTGAAACACCATAGTTTCACCAACTCCAAGTATCCGACTCCATCTCCACCTGAAGTCCGTCAAGCTAGCAGGCGACCGAATGGAGACCAATGACCTCTTCATCCGTCGCCTCATTCCTCCCTCCGCCGCCAAGTCCGACCAGGCACATCGGCCTCATGACAGGAGAGCGAAGCAGGAGACATCGGGTTTTGACGGACGCAGGGTTCTGAAAACGTGAGGAGGAGGGTCATGTCAAGACCGATGGTCATTTGAAGCCTGTTTGGGTGCTATAGTTTTAATCACTCAGTTTTGCCGCCCAAAGGTTTCTTATCGTTTGTTCTGAACCCAAACACCAAGACACCAGTGATTCTCAGAAGAGGCCTCCAGCGTCAGCGGTGTCTGACTGACATGCCGCTTCCATTTTGCCGTGTGGCTTGGGTGACCATGACGATGGCTAACTGGCAGGCACTGTCAGCCAAAGGGACCCTGCGAAGGTTCTCTTAAGCTGCGCATCCAAGTAGATAATCTTTGGCAGAGGAACATGGTCTTCTGCGATCTCGCCGGCGCCCAGCGTCGTGTCGATCTAGCCGGGCGGGTCCGCGTTTAGCAGCGTGTTCGGCCTGGGAAGATGGGCCGGGGAGGAAGAATGTGAAGTGAACAGGAACAAAAATAACCATGCGCAGGAAGACACGAAAAAATGCCCCAGTGGGCCAGAACAGACTTTCCAAGATGAACGATCACGAATGATCACGAATCTACAAGCCCGGGTTCCACCTTCAGTTGATTTTGCGCAAGAATCGGACCTTTACATATCCGGAACAAGAAGCTACTAGTAACAAGGACGCTATTAGGTGGAGGCCATCGCTATTAGATGGAGGCCATTACTGAGCAAGAAGCTACTAGGAACAAGGCGCCTTACTACTAGTAGCAAATCATGCCTTCCACCAAAAGTGGTCAAGCGAGAATTCGGGATTCACTTTGACATCCCCAACGACCGCTTCGGTCGCCATGCTGCCTTGCTCGAGCTTCGACCGTTCTTTTTCGACTCCGTTTCCCTGCTCTTTCAGGAGCCCTTCCCCCACAGCTTCGGAAGGCTGCACAGGCCGACCGCTTCGTGATCGCTTGCTTTCTGGCCACTACTCTGGTTGGAGGAAATTCTGCACCTGGGACAGCCTGGAACCCTCGAATTTCTCATAAAGACTGGTGCATTTCCTCGACTCTCAGAGGTGCAGGTTTTTCTGCCGAAATCCTACTGAAGAGTGGTGGGAGTACCAGCATGGCCCTTACAACTATGGTTGACTTCACTGCAAAAACAGGCAAGAGGGTAATATAGTAGACTACTGACTGTAGATGGATAGAAATGAACAGATGATGAGCACATGGATCGTGGTCCTTGGCTTCCTATGGAAGATCCTAGATCGAAAGAGGAGGGGGTTCCATGTTCAAACCGGAGTCTCCTCACCTGTGGAGTCGAACTTCTTTTGCACTCATGGAGTCAATGTGATCGAAGCTTTGGAAGAAGCAAGCAAGCACAATCCGAACAAATGTGCGACGACATTGAGACGTGGTTGTATCAGTTCTGTGACATCAGTTATATTGCAGAAACTGTGTTGAGATTTCCAGAAATTCTTCTGATCAGTTTTTCTGGCGGAGTCCATCAGCAGATGCGACAGAGGGTGTCTCATCTTGGGTGCGTAGGCTGTTGAAACACCTTTTGAAGTTGCAACTTTCGAGCCAAGGGGATATTCGCCTGGAAGAGAAGACGGACTTGGAATGTGCAATCGCCAAGCTCCCAGCCTCCAGTGGCCAGCGTTTGGGGTTTGGGTGTGATATCAACTACTTGGTGGGAACAGATCTGGTAGGACAGCCTAAATGTTGGTAACTGTTGGTGACATCGTGTGTTTGAACAGTTTGTGTTCAGGGCCCAGTTTTGTGTGCCGATTCGCCGATCGGACCTAACAAATAGCTGTTTTTTTTGCATGCGGATAGGGACGCCCTACTAACAACAGTGCATAGGCTTTTGATATTTTTGCGAGTATTGATTGCAGCTAGGATTGGCACACATCCAACATATGGGCCACAGTCATTTTGTCCTCAAATCTGTACAGCTCTGGGCACATTTTCTCACTTCACTTACAGTGGTTTGAGAGTAGATGGCACAAGTGTTCAAGTTCGGTGGTGTAGTAGTGGACCCTCATCCAAACATCTTGGGGGGGAAACGTGCGTCGCGTCGCGTCCAGGTCTCACTGGCTTCAGTCCGACAGAGGCTGTCTGACGGATCTGGATCTGATGAGGACCACTCTAGGACTCTGGTAGGAGTTTTCAGGATGTAAGGAAGATGAACTATCCGCAGACATCCAGTCTGGTAGGACCTGGTAGGAAGATGAAAGTAAAGGACCTGGAAGATGACATTTGTTCCTTTATGACCAGGTCCTTTACTTTCTTATCCTTTGGGACTCACAATTTTTTTGAACAGGTGTGATGAACAACCATGTGAAGCATGTCTTTGCCTTCATGATTTCTGGGCATTCATCTTCTCCTCGTCCCCCATAAACAGCCAATTGACAATCTCCATCTCCTCTTGACAAAAGTCCCATGCAGAGTTGCTGTGGCTCGGCGTTGGCAGTCAACAACATACTTCTTTCGTTTCTTTGCACAAGAAGGAGTCCTGTTGATGAGCAAAACCATGCACTAGATTGGTACCATGGAGTTTACTTTCTGAGGTATTCCCCTCCAATATTTGGTGCCCTGTCGACAGCCATGACTTTGCAGCGTTTCGTCAGAAACAGGCCTCTCCGGCCTTGCGGCCATGGGCTTTGCCGAAGCCAGGAGCAAACGATTTGATGCTTTCAAGAGGATATATGAAATGGTGTTGATGACCAAGAGCCCCCTACCCGTATGGTGACATCTTCATGTGCGTCTTTTTTGAATCAACCGGTGTATTTCAACAGGCAGATGACCAGACCTCCTGGTCCGACGGTCTGGTGGTTCCAGCGGCGATGCCACACTGCTCGGAGCACCTGCGACGAAGTGTTGGGACAAAGCTAGGTCTTTGCGGACAAAAGTGTTCACATTCTTTTTGTTCGAGCAGTGTTACTAGTGTTGATGTTGACTTCCTTTCCACACACACTTATAGAAATGCATGTACTGATGTGAATGCCGCTCGCCACACGGCAGCCTAAGAAACCAAATTCCTGAAAAGTCAGGTATGAGGAGGCCTGATCATCTCTAGTCGTTAGGATGCCAGAGGTCCAAAGTGCAACTCCAAAGCTCAAGTCACGAAAGTTGCAGCAAGGTTCAAAAACGAGTCGCGAACCGACAGGGACGACGAATTCGTGCAGAATCCAAAGTAAAGCCCTATGCTGCGTGACTGCCAAGAAGATGAGGGTAACAGCTTGTGAACATCACAACCAAGCAGGTACACGGAGGTGATCAATCTCCGCTTCCCCCATCGTGGAACAGCTTCGTTGGCACAGGTATCCACGATGGGCATGTGCCCCCTGCTGAAAAAGGAAACAATCGAAAAGGAACCTTGCGACTCCAAAGGTTACACACACACAGCATCGATCCTGGTTGTCTTCACGCTGAGAAAGCCAGTGCCCCTTCTCGGAGGAGTATCATCACAGCCGGTCCAGCAGGCGCACTTGGAGCCCGTCTTGGAATACACCCTATATAATCAGCTGACTTATGGAATATATTATACAACGCATCTGTAGGACAAACGTAAAGTTGAAGCATTTTCTGGACCTGTCGCGCTGGCGTTCGGTGGCTGAGGAATGTCTGGACACTGCCACATCCTCCATGTTCGTTCCAAGGGTTTCAAGGGCTGGTCTTGACAACATGTATAGAGTAGCTTCTTGTTCCTAGTAGTAATGCCAGGAGCTACTAGTAGCGTCCTTGTTACTACTAGTAATGCCCTTCATTGTTACTACCGACTCCATCCGATTCGCAGAACACCCGCTGTCACCGGGAGTGCCGGCACCGGATCCCGCGTGTCGGCACCGGGCCGTGGTGCGTGGTGCGGGTCGGAGGTCGTGAAGCACGCAGGGTGTTTTTCGTGGTTCCGAATCTTCGTGTTTAGCTTGATGGACCAGGCCGTGTGCACCAGGTCAGAAGTCTTTGCCAGCCAACTATGCCCCAGGTCTGTTAGTTGCTGTACTACGCTCCCACCACGGTGTTGGGAGTATAGCGAATTCGACCAACAGTGAGAAGAATTTCAAGCATCGAACGAATGCATTGCAACGCCATTATCGTGCTCCAATGATTGGCCATCTCGTTCCATTTCAGTCACATAAAAGGTTCCTTATTGTTCCTTAACAATAAGGGCGATTTTGGTACGTCTTTCTAGGGTTCCCTCCCATTCAACTGGTTTGGGAGGCGACTCGTTTGGTCCACCACCATGGAAAATCCTCTCCGTCGTTCCACCAGGCCATCGCCCTCTGCGCTGTGCCCCACGGCTCTTTGGGGCCACCCGGGGTAGTACGCCCGGCCTACTCCGCGGCACAGGCGGAGCCGCGCAACTGCCGAGCAAACTGCGTAACTGGTGGGGTATGAGGTATATAGAATATTGATCAGAAGAACCCGTCGCCTCAAGAGTTGGAAGTGGACGCGGGTCGCTGTCCTAGATCTTGATAGACACAGAGTGTAAAAATACTTGTCGGAAGATATGCGGGCTCGAACCGGGAGCGGCCTGGTCTCACTAGAGGTCCAAGAGGTCTCTCACCGGCTGAATTCTTACGTTGAAGTGAGTGCAAAGACTGAAAGGGATTTAGTTTGAGGGTGCATCGTG
Source organism: Durusdinium trenchii (assembly GCA_963970005.1). Lineage (NCBI taxonomy): Eukaryota > Dinophyceae > Suessiales > Symbiodiniaceae > Durusdinium > Durusdinium trenchii. The sequence goes on from CAXAMN010009558.1 coordinate 150,252, forward strand.
TGGTGAGTTGGGAATGATAGGAGGCATAAAAGCTAAAACTCACCGAACAGTGGCGAACGGCTTTGTAACGACGAACACCCGCAGTCGCGTCGCGGGTTCCGCGACGGTCCCAGGAGCCTGGTCACGGAATCCGGTCTGGGCCTCAGGTCCTCGTCTTCGTTCAGGTCTGTCCTGAATGGCCTGGCTGTGGATTTCAACTAGCGATGCCAGGATCCCCGTTCGTAGCGTCCTTGCTCCTAGTAGCGATCTTTTACCCCAGCAGGTGGCTGGTACAATCCTCTTCCATCCAACGTCCAATCAATCCAACCGACGTGGAAGAACAAAGTTTCTGGTCGCTTGAAATGACCGGGAGTTTCTTTATATATTTCTTTTGTCAGGTCAGGCCTCATGCTGAACTCATTGGCTCTGGGGCAGCAGCAGAAGGCCTGCAATTGAATCTATTTGTCTATTAAATTTGTCTGTCTATCTATCTATCTATCTATCGGTATAATTAGTATATACATATTATACTATTTACCATTTTATCTGTCCTATATTAGAATATGTTCTACTCTGTCTACTCTACTATATTAAACTATATCATATACACATACATATTAGTGTTTCACATTGTTGCTATTTGCTTGGGAAGTCGTATGTCTAACACTTTATGGAGTGGCTTCCTTCTGCTAAGCGGCACAGCAGCAGTATTGGCACTTGCTGGACTGTCCTTGTTTGGCTCTTCTCCCAAGGTTTAGATTCGAGACCGAACCTTGTTGGTGTAGATAGACTCCACTGAGTTCAGTCAGCCTATATACTGGAGCACATTGACCGCCAGCGGTTGAACCTCTTTCAAGAGATCCGATGAAACCAGCATTCATCATTTCTTGGGACGAAATGCAATAACGTGCGGCAGCATGTTTCAGACACCCCAATTCCTGGGTGCTTCCAACCACTAGCACTTCCTGCCCACAAGGCTCAGTCGCAAAGAAGTTTCAAAGAAGTTTACTCAATTCTCATTCTGCAAAGGTGAGGACATCCCACTTCTTTCCATCCACCAAAGTCACAGCCCATCACAGCCTCACGCTTGGTCTACTGCACCGCACCGACGGTCTACCGGTGAGTTTGATCGAACGCCATGGCGGATGCTGAGATGGGCCAAGAAGGCCGAAGATGGGCCAAGATAGTTTCTTGTTACTAGTAAGAATGCCACTAGTAGTAATGCCCTTTGTTACTAGTAGCGATGCCCAGGAGCCCCTAGTAGCTTCTTGTTACTAGTAAGGCCAGGAGCCCCTAGTAGACTAGTAGCGATGGGGTCCCCTTGTTACTAGTAGCTTCTTGTTCGTAGTAGCAATGCCAGGAGCTACTAATAGCTTCTTCTTGTTCCTGTTCTCCCTTCGTCCGAGCTCGAACGCAGAAAGAGGAGTTGAGTCATGCACAAAGGGGAGTCGAGCGCAGGTGTTGTTTCGTTTGTGTCGGTGTGTCTTGACTCAGACAAGCACACTTTCTGCCTGTTTGATCAGATTTCAAGAAGCAAAGGTCAAAAGATGTCAAAATAAATAGGGAACCCACAGCTCCTCCACGACCCGATGGCAATCAGACACGCTGCTACGCTTTGTGGTAGCTGTGAGGTGGAGGTGATAAGGCTGAAGCTGAAGAGGAGTCAACGGTGAAGCTGATCCTCTATGCGATTCTGGATTGTATCGCCTAGTGCTTGGAGATTGTGGCCCATTGGGGTGGGTGAGGGTGATCACAACATCACAAGTTCCTTACAAGTCTTAGAACATTATTGCTCTCACTGCTAACTATTGTTTCATTCAATTGTCAATTTGGAGAAGTTATATATAGACATAGGCATGGAACATCATGGAGCACAAGATAAACACCCTGGGCAATCCTGGCAACATGATCGTTTTGATCACAAGACCATGTGGACGATCATGAATTTGATGTTCACTCAACATCAGGCTGATTGAATCTTAGTGGACAAAAGCACACATACCAGGGCCTCCACGGATCAGCTCATTCACCAGCGAATCACCAACTTCCACGAATTGTCTTCCAAAAAGCAGCTGATTCGCAGCTTGAAAAGGCAGTCATCCTGCAGTCACCCTGCTGACGTACTTTGGACCATTTTGGACCCTTCACTGCCCGAGGCTGTGATCGTGCGTAGCTTTCTGGCCGTGGTGTGCATCGCCTCAGATGGGGATGGCATGGGGAAATCCACTGCTTGGTCGTTGTTTTGCTCTTCTGAGCATACCATGCAAGCCATAGAAGACCACACTAGACACATTTCTACACTTCTCCCAGAACTTGAGGGCAACGGCAACAGGTTATGCCACGAGCATGACACAGGTCATGCACATCACCCCAAAGGGGCGACCCTCCTCAGGTGTGACGACCTCCACCGGTTCTTCCCCAGGCGCTTCTTCTGGCGAATGCTCCGCGGGTGTTGCTACCCGGTGAAAGAGAACCTCACTAGGCACGGATCAACACCGGACCCGCGCTTCACTCAGCCCACAGAGTTGGAGGAGTCACAGACCAAGGACGACTCAAAGGATACTTTTGGCATTCTCAAAGGGCGACTCTCACTCTAGAGGTTTGGCAGGGCCGCTGACCTGCTGAGAGACAAACTACCTTAGATTACAAGGTTATGCCGCAATGCCCAGGGTGCAGTTGAAACCCGATGGCTCAACTGAAGGCTGAAGAGTCAAAGACCAACCGTTGTGGATCCATTTGGACCTGAACAAGAAGACACCAGCTCCATCAGATCAGCCTCCCAAGAAGGGATGACTTCACCAACGGGAGCTGCTTGAAGAGTCGGCCCGGTGTTGGCGGGTTTCTCTACTTCATGGGTAGCACTGGTGGTAGCGTCTGCCACACATGTATTGCTCCACCATTCTGGATGGTTTTGCTGTTATGGCTTGCCAAGTTAGTTGAACAAACGAAAACTCCAGACTCCAGTCACATTCAAATATTTGAACGAACCAATCCCAGTTGAAACTCCAAAACAACCAGAGAAGGCGACCTGGCGGCCGATGGTCGACGCTCGATCTGAAGAAACCTCGTCCGCCGAAACGACCTGCGCGGAGGGGGGGCATCGGAGACTCGCGCGTCCAGCCACGGAGCGCGTGGCGCGGCGCGGTCGACGCGGAAGGTGTATTGATCGATGGAAAGAGTGGTGGCTTGGTCGCGACTTGAAGTGGCGCCGCCGGGCCTGAGCCATGCGGCCAGGGGTTTCCACCGGTGGCCCTTCGTTTAGCCTTCAATAGGGGAGCTTCAAGTGATGCCAATTTGGAAGTGCTTTATCCCAGGTGACCTGATTTCTACCCCCGACAGGACAAGCGATACACTCGATACATACATACCTGTCAACATGTCATGTAGACTGAACAAAGATGTCAGATAGGCCAGACCTCCAAGAACGCTGGGTTTGAGAATTTGCGTCATGTTTCATGTGGGGTGTCTGTGAGGCAATCTCCTTATCTCGCGAAGAAGCCAGCTTCTGGAGTTCCTCAGTCTCTCGGATGAAACTAGTACAGTAAAACGCGTGAAGAAACCTCTTCAGCAAGGGAATTGATGTACATCGCTGATGTGCACCCATCGCTGAGGTTCTCGATCAATGGACCGCTCCTTGATTGCAACACCTGTGGCAGAAGCAGCATAGGAATTGTATTTTGAACATCACCCAATTCAGATTGCAACAGCTTTTCATATGGAGGGGTTTATTAACTCTACAGTCTACATGAGTCTACATGAGTGACGCCCATAGCAGGTCCTATGGTACAGCCAAGTGACGCTGGCGTCCGTTCCGGGGTTCCCGGCAACGTTTCACCCGAGAAGTAGTGCTCGACGTCCGTGGAGAATGGACCAGCAATCAAAATGGAGCTGGGAAGTCTGCAGTCCGGGGCTTCTCGAAGACTTTGGGCCCCACCGTGCCTTTTGCAAGGCAAAGCTTATCACGAAACAGCCAGTTTTGCAAGCCTCGAATCTGCGAATCATTCTCTTTCACCATTGGCCAATTTGCGTCTGTCGTTTTATCCATCCCCAGCAGCCTAGTACCTTGTCCCCTCGGTCAGCGTTTCGAGCCTCCTCAGCAAAGAATCCATGTTTCTTGGCAGGCCGGACAGCTCTTCAGCCCGAGCGAGGGGCAGTAGCTTTGCTGCGTGTGGGCAGTCCTGCAAGGTTTCGCAGAAGGAACAGTGGGTCCACCGGTTCACCTTTGAAACGGCCCATGTATATACATATATATATATATATGTACATTGGCCAGACAAAAGTTGGGCTTGTTGATGTTGAACATGATTGAGACCCGTTAGAATCCCTTTTGGACCTGCGAATGAATGTGTGTGTATAACCCCATTGGAATCATAGAGAGCCTTTTGGTGGCTTTTTTAGCGGGAGAGCGGCATGATTGTGGGACCGCACTCAACGAAGCTACCACAATCATGGGACACCGAGCCTAATCAACTTGGCGTACCTGCGCCAGATGTTGTGAATGAATTTAGCAACTCTCTACTCGTAGGGGCCGTAGGGGTCTTGAAGCTGCTGCAGGATCTTTTCAGGTCTGCAATCCTTTTATCGTTGGATGCCTCTTCACTTAATCCCTGTTCATTTTGGCCTTTCGAATTACTTGGACAGCTTCAGGGCAAGTGAAATTCAGACCGTGCGCAGGATATCTTGAGTGTCTCTCTTTGAGAGCCTGGAGTGAGCCCGAAGTGGTGCACTCCTGGCCTAGCCGAGCTGGGGTGAAGTCGTTGCATGCAATCGCAGGAGTCCATAGGCGACAGCAGCCATCGATGGCAAACGTTGCGTTAAGACTAAATGACCTTACAGCCAGGAGGAGTCCGTAGTAGACAATAGGAGCCAGCCGAAAGGCACGTCGGAGGAGAGAGCAAGTCACTTCATCCCTTGCTTTCTTTTGTGCACACACACACACACATGTCTTTTTCATGAACTTGCCTCATGTCCTTTCATTTATTCTTTTTGCGCGCGCATGTGCTTCTCATGCACCCCATCGGTGTTGGTGTGTGTGTGTAGCGCTTGGAATCGTAGGGAACCTTTTTGTTTTTTAACATGCAGGGGAGTGCGGCATCACTCAACATCGATTGCACACCAAACGCCGTGGAAATGGTGATTTAAATCCTTGGCGTTAACAATGGACAAAGCAAACTCACGAAATCATGAGCATACCTCAACACCGACGCAAGCGCCGCCACAACATGTCACAACGTCCCCCGTGTTGGCGTGTTGGAACCAGGATCAACCCACTTGCAACTGGGACATGACTTTGAAATGAATGCCATGTCCACAGGGCTAACTATAGCCAGCTAACCAAAAGGGTTCCTGGGACGAGTCTATTTGCAAATGCGAAAAACACCTGTACCATTTTGCAACCCGAAGAGACCAAAACCAAAACAGGCACGTGATCCGAGCAGGCCAATCAGCAGGAATCCAACCACGAAAGTTCATCGCAAAAAGGAACCAGGAAGGGACTTTCGCGAATGATCCATGTCCATCTCAGTTTCTAGCAACACCTCATGTCTGGACGCCAGAAGCTCTCGCGCGCTGTCGCCACTGCCCCATGTAGCGCCTGCAGCCGCTCCAAGCGCACCAGATTGCGCAGCTGATGCGCACAAAGATCTTTCCACAATGACCATGTCCTTTGTGAATGCATACTGTGGGCAGCCTTGGACATTGTATATCATTATCTACCAACTCTGGAAGATTCCAAAGTTTTTCCTCAAATTGACAAGCGAGACAGGCTTGTCCAAAGACCGTCTGGACAAAACAACCCGCACTGTGAAGGACTCTTTGGGAGACTGGAGCAAAAGAAGTTGTTTGCTTCCAAGTTGTGCCCAAGTTTCGCCTCCTTGTTGGTGTTTGATATGTATATAATGTATATTTTTTACAGGGAGCCTCACAGAAGATGTGCTTGACGAATTGAATCACGCATAGCTTAGTAGAAAGAGTCCAGCGATCATTTTGGACCTTTTCGAACACACAGGCAGAGGTCTTTTTGCTCAGTAATTGTTCCAAGTTCTTTTTGGAATTTCACGCTGTGAACACCCCACAATATTATGTATTATGTATTGAGGAGAAAACATCCTGTAGAATCTCCTAGAGCCAGCATCAAAAGCCTCCACATTGTGCCCAAGGACTGCCGCTGCCCATGTGCTTCGTGCTCGAAGTGGATCTCCCTGCCGACCGCCTACAGGATGCGGGGCTCAGTCCGTCCATTTGCGAACGGATGATGCAAGCCCTAGGCAACCCTAGGCAGGCACGTTTGATTGTTCAAGCCCTTTGGAACCCCTTGGACATTCTAGCTAAGAGGACACTGAAGCCACCTGATTGATAGCAAATGACCTTGGGGATAAGCTGTTTTACCAATGTTCAGGGATTCATTATTTAGCGGCGGATACTTATGCTGTAATTTGGCACAGATGTTGAGGAGTTTGACACTTCTGCAGTAGCTTGGGCTTGAACCTAGCACAGGAGCTCTGATGTGGGATTTCTCCTCTGTGGATGTTCTGCAGTTTAAAGCAGGGATGGGATTCTCAGAATCGTTCTACAGAACAGAAGAGCTTTTGTCATGTTCATCATTAAAGATTAGTGATGGCGAGCCATCACAAAGGGATTCGACACTTATTTTGATCGACTCCAAGATGCCCAGACTTCGCATGAACTTATGATGCAGTGACATCCTGTGCATTTTTCTGACAGCCCCTGACAGCCTCTCGCTCTGACAGTCGTTTGGAGCTGCGGCTCTTTGAACGATCCGCCGACTCGACTCCAGGATTCGAGACCTTCTTTGACCGTCCGCTGGTGCCCTGCTCTGTCGGGGCGCCGGTCCAACGACCGTTGCTGGGTGATTCCAACGATCGGGGCGGATGGTATGATGTGGTGGCCCACGCCTCTCAAGAGGTAGTTCAACGCCCGAACCTAGCTTGAGCCACTAAGAAGCGTTCTCATCCTGAATAAACTTCGGGTGAAGGGTGTGAAGCTTTGGCTGACCTGTCATCGAGTGTAGTGGTCACACTTCAACTCTGAGGGTTAGGAAAGCGGTCAGTCCGTGGCCTGAATCTGTGGTCAAGGACATTGTTTCCAACCAAAGACATAGAAGTGGAAAACCACCTGTTTGTAGTGGAAAATGGTTTTTCAAGGGGCCATTCTCTACTTCCATGTTGGTTCCAGGGAGTGTATTGATTCCATGCTGTAACGGGAGCAGAGGATGATGGCGGAAACCTCAATTGCTTGAAACTGGTGCGAGGGCTAGATGAAAGACATCTTTGCAGCTTATACAAGCCGTGCCTTTTTGAGATCCTTTTATAGGGTTTGTTGTGCAACTGATTGATCTGATTGGCGTCAGTCACACTGTTATACTAGATGCATGTCCATCCATCCATCCATCCGTGCGTGCGTGCGTGCCTGCCTGCATGCATGCATCAATACATCCATACATCATCATACATCCATACATCTATACATCCATACATCTACTGTATACATCCATACATGCATACGTACGTACGTACGGACAGACAGACAGAAAACTAATTTTTAATACGTGACATGGTGGTGGTGGTGGTGGTGGTGGTGGTTATACGAACGCACATAAACATATGGTTCATGTCGGAGACTGCCCGTGTTGACCTGCACTCAGGTTCACGGTACAGCAGGGCCTACAATCCTTGACAAAACTGTCGACCATTCAGTTGGGTGGACTTCAACCCAAGATGGGTTTTTCGCTGCTTGGTGAGCAGCAAGTGGCATGTTTCCTGGTTCACGTGGCCATATGGTCGATGGAAGTTTTGTTTGCTTCTGCGATGTTCTGATCAAACAGATTGGTGCCCTTGAGGCACCTGGTTCCTGCTGCAAACCAAAGAACATGGAAGTTACTGTATGAAGGCCGGGCCTTTGCATACTCTCGTCACAGCCGGTCACCGGCTCAGGTCGACTGTTCCACAAAGCTCTGGGAACGCCGCAAAGCTCTCCGCAGCCCGTGGAAGATCACTGTCACCCATGAGGTTGCAGGTGTCCCAGCTCTTTAGTGGAGGTAGCGGTAGGACGAAACAGAAGGGAAGTGGTTGGGTTGTTGGTGGCAAGTGTGCTGGCTTGCTAGCTGCCAAGCACTTGTTGATGGGAAACAGGTTGCCAATTGTATGGTGTTGCTGGGATGATCCTGCAAATACATGCAACACCCGCACTTCCTGGAGTGCCACCGGTAGTTCTTTTTTCACCGTGGTAAACAGTTTTCTTCTTTTAAGTGTCTGTCTTCCCTGTCACGAAGGAATTTTTGAGACTGCGAGAGATGGCGGGAGCCTCCTTGACAACAGACAAGAGAACCCAGTTGTGCTGGACGCATCATGTTCTGACCATTGAATGTTGACTTTCTGAACATTCCCGAAGTTGGACTTGGACACCAGCCTGATCGTGGTAGATTATTTTCTGTCTATGTAGCCCACAAACATCCGAGTGGTTTGTGGTGGAGGGGTCTCAACAAGTTTTGCATCCTGAACCGGCTTGAGCAAGCAAGGTGGCATCTCCACGAAGTCTGCGAGCAGGATATCCAGTTTCGCCAGCAGTCTCTCCTGGGGCATCTTTTAGATATCCGGTGTCACCTGCAGTCTCTCCTGGGGCATCTTTTAGATATCCGGTGTCACCTGCAGTCTCTCCTGGGGCATCTTTCAGATATCCAGTGTCACCTGCAGTCTCTCCTGGAGCATCTTTCAGATATCCGGTGTCACCCGTCGTTGCTGCTGGAACATCGTTCAGAGCAACAGTCTCAGAGTCAGTCATGCTCCTCGGCTAAATGCAGTTCTTCTTTGGACTGGAACTTGTGTCTCTGGAGAATCAGCAAAACTTTAAATTCAAGAACCTGATTGTTGGCTATAACCTTGATCTTGATTAGCTTTCCTTCTAGGCAACGACAACAACCAGCAAAAATTGAAGTTGTCCACTGTTGCTTGGGATTGCACCTCTTTTCTTCCTGTCCAGACGGACCAAGTTCTTTAAAGGCTCCTGTTCATCAAGCCACGGTCTACTGTAAGTGAAGCTTCTGTTTTCCTCCCTTGTTCTGCAAAGTGCAGGTTAAACCAACCAACAACGTGCCCGAGCCCACCAAGCAACAGCGATGTCTTCCTCCAGGCGGCCCAGCCTGCTTCTGGGAATGCATTCTTCAGCCGTTGGACTGGAACATGTATAATATGATACAAATGAATCATTATATAATCCACATGAAACTTTTGTAATCAACATGCAACTCTTTTGGACCATTTCACCCTACATTGGTACAGGCCAGATTCTCGACGAAACCGTTTCTTGCCGAGCTGGCCAAGCCACGCTGAGTCCCCCCCAAAAGTGGTTGGAGGCTTTGAAGAAAGGACTGAAGTTGGTGCTATTTAGCCTCTGTCTGACTTGCTCGCATGGAAGTGGATGGCATGGTGGTTCATGGAATGCCTGCTTCCGCGATATTTGTGTGAGTTCTCCACTTCCAAGTAAGTCGGAGTGTAGCCTCAAGGTGACATTTGACCGCACTTCCACACTTATGTTTTTTACATATTAATTACTATGCTTTCCTGAGCAGTTAATTTCTCCAAGAATCTGCCACATCAGAGACTGCGATGTGGCTTCTCGTCATCCACTCCAGTGCTGGTTGGGAAAGCACGTGTGCGCCAGCTTGCTTGCTGGCTTAAATGGCCTCCCGTACCAATCACCTTTGTTTGGTATTGGTGGTCTATTGAACAAAGAGAGTCCTTCCAACCGGGAGTTCAGTAGTGTTCAGTTTACATGCAATCTTTCTAGAGAAATCATCAGAGCCTGGACATTTTATCAGGAGGACTGGACTGAAGCATTTCATGTTTGTTTTTCATACAACTTACTACCTATCCGAGAGTTCAATCATTCACATATTTAGTGCATCTTTGTGCGAACCATTTTCTTAGCTCGGCTTGATACGCTTCCCTCGGAATACCAAGGTTCTGGATCCTCGCGTCTCTCCATGCCCGCTCGGGCACTCAGATTTGGATCCTCCGATGCCCGAGATTGGACTGTGACATCGGCAGGGAGCTTTGCAACAGAAGTTCCAGTAGCATCAGTAGCTCAAGGCACTCGGTCAGCCTGCGCTGAGGATTTGCCAAATCTCGAAAGGAGCGGTGGAGCGCCCTCATGAGAATCATTGGACCAAGGATGGGCGACGGCCGCGGTCTCGTTATGGCTGGCATGATGGGTTGGATCCATGTGACAGAGGCTGAGCAGAGGAAGTCCTTTCCACCCCGTTTGGTTGGTTGTTTCTGTGCGTTTGACAGGGGACTTGTCTTCTTTCAGACAAAGGTCTTGGACATCTTTGGACATATTGAGGTATTCGATTTCGATTTGAGACACACATTACTTGACTTCGAGTGATCCCTACCATGACATTTCAATCGCTTGTTTTCATGCCATGGTGAGGAGCATGTTGCTATGGTCGTGGGTTTTGTGGTTGTGTTTGTGGTTGTTTGTTTGCCATTGTGTGTTTGTGGCTATGTGTTTGTAATTGTGTTTGTGTGTTGTGGTTGTGTGTTTGTGGGTGTGTGCTTATGATTGCTTTTGTGACAGTCACAGAGAACACATAGTAATCTACAAAGAGCTGGCGTTTGAGGTGTGGCGGGGAACACTGCCAAGCGGAACTCGCGGTTGAGGTCCGGCGGGGAACGCTGCCAGCCAGCGCTCGCAGTTGAGGTCTGCCGGGGAACGCTGCCGTCCGGAGCTGGCGGTTGAGGTCCGGCGGGGAACACTGCCAGCCAGCGCTCGCGGTTGAGGTCCAGCGGGGAACACTGCCATCCGGAGCTGGCGGTTGAGGATGACGCGGAGGAGGAGGATGAGGAGGAGGCGGAGGATGGCAGCTGACATAAACTTTACAGCCCTCATCTGACAGGTAGGGGAAAAACACAAAAAATCCGAGATCTCGATCACCTGAACAAAATGGTGGATGATTTTCGATGATGTTCAGGGAACCCGTTTCACACTGGAACCGTGGACCGATGTGGATGGAGTTTCATGTTTGCGTTTACTAGAGAGAGAGGACCTGCCAAGCCGATGGCATTGGCTTCTATAGTTAGATGGTTTTTGTCTTGGTTGAGGTAATGTGGTCATTTTTCTACTACTTTTCGGGCTGCCTGTACTCACACTCAGTGTTACTCCAAGCAACGTTGTGAGCCTTTGGAAGAACAAAATCAGCACCATCAGGTCAGACATTGATCATCAACACCTATTAAAGCAGACGCATGATTACAGGTGTAGTCTGGGCCAAGATTTCGTTCCGGCAATCAGCTTCACCAATCTTCCGGCCATCTGCTTCATCACAACCACAGTTATTGTGAGCGATGTCCGTTTCGTCACCATCCGCGACGTCCACCCTTTTTCATCGCCGCCAGGACTCGGGTGTGCCCTTGAGCCGCACGACGGACGTCGCGGCGGACGCCGCCGCGGACGTCGCGGCGGAGGCCGAGACGTCAGAGCAGGTCGGCGGTCCAAATTGGGATCCTTGTCGATGGAAGGCATGTGGGGTGAGCGGGGATTTATGGCATGGGAATGTTTTGTATTTTTTTGGGACGATGATGTGTCTCAATGACATTCATGAAAACTGCTCAAGAGATATTGATATTCGTTGTGTGAGTTCACGCAAATTTGTAGGCTTGCACACTAACTTCAGTTGTTTAGCAATGTGGCAGAGGAAAAATGAACAGACATGTAGAATGGACATTCGACACACCTGCTGGGCACGTCCACTGTATTGACAATGATGAGGGTTCGATGTAGTCAGGCAAACACATCCACAAAATCATCCATATAATCCACATAGATACCAGTATTTCCTAGAGAACTTCATTTCTTCTCAACGTGTTTTACTGCCCAGAAGAAAACACTCACAAATGTATGTGTTGTTTTCATTGTATCATGAAAAACTCATCGAAAGGAGCGGTATCCCAGATGTGATATGATTCGATCGGCCAGTTTGTGGCTTTGGCTTCTCGAGAAAATCGACAAAAAGGGTATGTTTTGCGTTTGTAGCACCAAAAAAAAAATGTCCTGGTCTTCACTCTTGAATCCGATTTGACAGTGCTTATAGTCCGACTTCACATTTGTGTAGCGGCGAGTTCAATGAAGCTTCTCATGGTTCCCGAATATCTCAGTTCACGGAAGACGTTGGATCACGAGGGTGTTTGGTTTCCTAGAGCATCGGTATTTAAGGGATATGCAAACATGAGCATCCTTTGAACACCAATCCAATGCAACCTAACACCCACGCATTTTCACCACTTACAGCCAAACATTTACTCTGTACAATTGGATGATGAACTACAGATCTGTTGGATTCTCTAAACCAAATAGCAGATGAGCAGATCCCTGAAGGAATTGTCAGGGAGGGTTTCCTACCCCTCGGAAACAGCATAGCCTGGTTTGGCTAACGAACAGTCCAAGGGCCAAGAGTGCCAAGAGTGCCAAGAGTGCCAAGAGGGCCAAGAGGGCTTGGGCGGGAGCGACGAGCAGTCCAACTTGGAGGCCCCTCGGGTTCTCGACACCGTCGGGGGGTGAAGAGAATGGCTAGGTCAATGTCTGGGTCTCCCCGGGGGCTGAAGACCTGGGCCCCTGGGCTCTTAAGCGGATCCTTCTGACCCTTCGGTCTGACCTTAGGGCCTCTGAGCACCTCAAGGTATAGTATAATTACTCGCTCTCCGGGGATTGGGAGGGACTGAGGGGTCGTCCTAGTGGTCGGCCTTTGTTGATGTTGGTCAGTAGTTTTTATGTGTTGGGTGATGTTGGGTGTTGCCATTCTGTTGTCATTACTTTTGGGTGGTTGTTGTTGGTGGTGGTGACGGCGGTGGTGGTGATTATCCAACTAATTTCATCTAACGTCGGGTGGGAAGTATGGTCGAATGCCAAAGTTCCCCCCCAACAGCAAAGCAAAGCATTGTCCATCCAGAGCAGGACCTCGAAGAGGCCTACATCCTGTCTGCCTTCCGTAGCGAGCCGGCCGTTTGCGGTGCAAAACCTTGGGCTCAGCTGGACGAGGAGAAGGGTCTGCCATCAGTAGAGTCCCTGAGAGCTACACTGCAAGCCTTGAGAGCACAGGACCGGAGCTTTGGACTGTTTAGCAGATTGTTTTGGAGGTGGACTGAGACATAAGGTATTTGTTGGTGAGGGAAGGCCAAGGTATTTGCATCGTATATATATATATATTATATATATAGTGAATCCTTGACGAACAATGCCTGGCTTTCCATTGTTTTTGTGACGCATAGACTACAAAGGCTTTTTCCCTGCCCGCAACACCTGCATTCTCCAATAGGCTGTGGGAACTTGATGACATGTTTAGCTGGCTGAGACGGAATTTTCCCCAGGTTCGGTACTCTCATTGAAACGCTGGCACGGGGGGCGATAGGGGCGATCGGGGCTCCAGTTTGGTGGATGGGGTATATATTTGCTTTTGGATCCCCAACAAAAAAAATGGTCAAAAGAGAAAAGACAGAAACAAAGAACAGAAAGAAAGGTCTAAAGAACAAAGAACCATGCAAACAAAGAACAACACATAGTTGTTTATCACATGTAAAACAATATACTCATGTAAATCTTGAGAGCCTCAGCGAGGTTTGGTGCCAAAGATGTTCCGCCGGTGCCCACCGTGCCAAGCTTGGCCACATGTAGCGAGGGAGTCGAGGGAAGGTGAGGAGTAGCGATGCAGAGAAGTTCGGAATTCGCCAATGCTCTGTTGGACTGCTGACACCTGATTCTCTTGAACCTTCCAGTGCCAGTACCTTGGTTTCCGGGGAAGCAACATGTCGTGAAACAGGCGTCAAGAATCCCGTTTGAAGGACCGTCGCCCTATGCACTGGGTGGTTTATGAGTCTGGTGTCACCAGATGCTGCACGAAAAACAGTCTGGCCAACCGCGCCAGTTGTTGCGGTGGCTGGCAAGGATGAAGGGCTGGGTTCAACCAAACAAATGCAGAGCTACAGAAGAGGCATGAATAGGCTAAGAAGCCTCTTTGATTGAACCATTTAATTTGGTGTTTGACACATGCTTCTGAACATTTGTATTTCTCAGCCACACCCAGTTGTATACGGTGCTCTCACATAGCTCCATTGAATGATTGGAACGCACAGTTCAAGAGAATGGTGGGTATGCATTCATTTTGGGCTGAAACTTGCGCACATGAACTTCGCAGCCGTACTCAGCCCAAGTCGCCAGAGGGAATCTCCAAGGCTTCCAAGAAGGAGAGGGGTTTTGCGCGACCCCAGTAACAGCCTCTCCAAGAGTCACAATGAGGCTTTTAGTCTGTTTGCAAGCACTCCGGCCGATTCACTTGGAACCATACAACCGTGGTTTTCAATGGCATATATTGTACCATTTTGTACCTACTAGATGCAGGCTTCATGTGATGCATGATGATCTCCCCGTTAACGTTTTACTGAGAGGGGACCTTAGAGACCGTGATGGACCAGACTTGTTCTGATAGGATGTGGCCGACTGGTCACTGGTGCCGACTCGTGGCCAACGCTGACTGGCCGATGTGATGAGCTGAGCCCGTGGGGAGAGTCCAGCTCGCTGGACTCAGCCCGTGCGGGTGAAGCCCGACGCAACCAACTCCTTCTCAGCAGATTGGCGTCGGAATCATTGGCGGGGGCAATTTTCAGGGAGAGAGGATGCACCGAGATCTCAAGTAGGTCAACACCGCAGGTTTTTCACGGTGATGATTGAACCGTTAGTGTCCGGTTGAGCGAGCGAGTATGTCATCGATTTCCCAAGCATGGTTTCTTTTTCAAATGGTCGGGGTTCTTATTGGCTTTCAAAGAATTTCATCCTGTCACGAGGTGATTTCACCTTTGTCTCCCTTCTTGTCTCCACTGGCAACCTGTCACAACATAATCTTCCCTTTGTCTCGCCACTTGTCTCCGTTCTTGTCTCCACACTGGAATCTGTTGAGCGGGTTCTGTGAAGTCTGTTCAGTGAAACCATGATCATCGGATGATCATGATAGCATGCGCTCGGTGAACCTTCGCACGACGTGTTTCTGACCACACATACACACACACACACGGTTGTATTGCTCGACATGCACAGAGGACCTTTTTTATAAATATATAATTGTTCTTTCATAATGCAATTGAAAAAGGCTGAGTTTTGACTTTGGACATGCACCGTCATATTTCTGAAAGCGCACGCTTGTATTGTATTTCCCGAAATGCACAGATTCCAAAGATACACACTGGTACGCAGCTGCACAGACAGAGTTTGACCTTGGAAACTCAACATCATGCTTCGGAAAAAGGACTCTTGCTGCTTGTACTGGTGTGGAGTGAAATACACAGATGAGTTTCTCAACAGCACAGCGCCATGCGTTTGAAAGTGCAGCCTTATTTCTGCGGAAATACAATGGTGGGGTTGTGAAACACATGCTTGTATTCTCGAAAAGCACAGGTGCATTTCTGACACTGCACAATGGTATGCTTGCAAAGTGCAGCGTTGCGTTTTGGCAACTACACGTAACTTTGGAAGTGCAATGTCATGTTTCTGAAAACACATGCTTGTAGGGTTTGAAGTAAACATATGTTTTGTGATGTCTTGTGGAATATGTATATATAAACATTTTAAACCTTACTCACGCCTTTGGACATGCAGCCAAGTGTTTTTGAAAGCACGCTTGCATTGGTCGACATAGAGACGATCTCCGAAGATGCCCAACGGTATACATTCCAAAGGCAGAACTTGCTTTTGGACTTGCAACGACATGTTCCTGCTTGTGTATGCCATGGCTGTTGAAAGCACAGCACTTGAACACAAGTGGTTTGGGGTCGAGATGCTGCACGAACATGTTCATTGAGCCAAGGGTGCCATTTTTGCTGCGCCTGATAATGATCTGATACCGTTCTAGTACCAGGTTGTTGACGCTTCCCGAACGACAAATGCTCATGTATATTTTTGGTCTCCCAAAACATGCTTCTACTTATAGCAGATTGCGGAATCGGAGAAAGTATGCAACATTTCAAAACAATCTATTCAAATGGGATCCGCTTCGATACATGTTGAGTGGGATGTACTGACGTGCTGGCTTGCCACACGATGTCTCCATCCAGATGGCAGGTGATTGAATCCCAAATGCGAGGCCTTTACGGAAGAAATCATTTGGGTGATACACACCTGCATGCATGGAAACACCTTCGGGACGTATGGACTGCAACTGTGCTCTTGGTCCTTCACACTTGTCGCGACTGCAGGTGCAGAGACGCAAAAGCAGGCGCAGAGGCCCATGCCGGGCCGGTGCGAGCCATGGAGAGGGGGTTTCTCCAAGACGACTTGAAGAGATGATGTCCCTTCAAACAATTGAGCACCGCAAGAAACCTCCCAAGATGAACTAAGTAAAGGCCTTGTCATATGGAACTTGGGCGTAAGCAACAACCTGAAGAGCGTAGGGTTGCGGAAGGGAGCTGTGAGACATGCATGTTGCGTAAGCTTGCCATATGGTTGTGTTTTCATTAGTAGATTCTTAGCACACACTTGTCAACAAAGGAACTGTATGGACCATGAGAGCTTTGAAACCCTTGGGAACTGACATTTTTGTGCACAGTGTTTCAGGTGTGTGCACTGGGCTTGTTTGTGTTTGCCACTCTGTATCAAACCTTTCTCAAGTCAGCCCCATCACAACATGTCATAACATGCCAGGCTCCGTTTGGTGAGGGTTTGGTGGCGTAAGGTTCGCGTAAGCTCCACGTAAGGTTCACGTAAGCCAACTTTTCATTTGCCTACAGCAGCCAGTAAGTAGATGCTAGTGATCCTCTGCTTCCTTTGCTTCGGAGTTTTAGTGATCATGTGTTTGTCGCCCGCTCACCTGCAAATAGGAGCCTTCGCGTAAGCATTTCCCTTGGGAGTATGGTTCACATCTGTGAAAAATACAGAAGCGTAAGATCTGCGTAAGGTCCTCTTCAACATCCG